>OX411771.1:44754483-45296983 GCA_948252455.1 Acleris cristana | reverse complement strand
GACAGCGCACGTTAAGACTTAAGACACGAGCACAGCAGTTATTCGTGATGAACAAGAGGCATCCTGACCTGAAAGGAATCGAAGTGAGTCTTTACTTAAAAGCCGGCATCGGCGCGGCACCGTGAATAATATACGCGAAAGTTACAGCATACTCACTGTGAAACCCGGCCTCAAGGGCAAAGTAAGCGTCTAGACATGATTAGCAACGATATGATTTACTCGGCCACGGCATTTATCGGCTTTTATTCACACGGAATCACAGCAGAAGATCTGAATCATCTCTCGATGACCGGCCTGCAAACGTAAGTGACGCCGTAGTGATGTTCCTGCCGCATTCCAATGCATCTCCGGTCGCTGCCAACCTAGCCGATTCAAATCGAAGAGAAAAGCACTAACACTTCCGATCCTTCCCAGTAAAAAGGACTTTTGCTTAGCTGAAATTAAGTGAATAAAACATCTGGAACTAGTAAATAAGAATGTAAGATGGAAACCGGTAAATCAATCTGCTCACACGCCGACTAGACGATGCCTTAGTCTAATGTCAAACGTCAAAGTGACGTTTTATACTATGACAAAACAACTAACCAAACAATACCGCTGTCCGGGTTTTGCATTGAAAATAACAAGGAATTACTGTTGTAAAACGGGTTAAATATGAGTTCAAAATGTGGTTAGAGGAACCTAGATCTAGGATATAAACGCTCGGTGTCGAAATGCGTGAGATAAAGTGAGTTCCTAAGTGTAAATCCAGCCGGTTCAATGTCGACGGTTTGTTATTCAAGACGAGAGAGTAATTTACAAGTTATTAGAAGTACACCGGCTCCTTCAAGTATGGGCGTGAAGCCCGTCCGCTCGTTAAATAGCCGCCACGAGACTCGGCCAGGAACCAGCGAGGAAAGCCTCCAAACAAAAGAAAGGATGAACTAAATGATCAGGTATTGTACCGACAGTCCTTTTCGAATACTAGCTGTAAGTAGTCAATGGTAGGCGTCAAAACGGCGCTCTGAGCGAGCCAGGGCTGACGCCTCCCCCGTCTTCATGTAAACCAAGCAAGAAAAGGTGACATCACACTTTTGGGGTGTTACAGTAGGGTTCCAGTTGGGAAAAATAATTTTATTTCAGAATCGCTAAGATTCTGAAATAAAATTATTATACACACTCCCATGTGTAAAAACCACATACTGCAAACGACTTTGCCATAATGGGAAAGTCAATTAAATCATAGGCCCGATCCTGGTCCACTAGCGTGAGACGTGGTTGCCATTCTCGCGCCTACTACGCATAAACACATAACGTTCTTCCAAAAAGAACATAAAAAAAAAAAATCCTAACCCTACTACTTGCTTCTACAATAGATTTCGCCTTAATGGGGAAATCCGTTAAATCATAGGCCCGATCCTGGTCCACTAGCGTGAGACGTGGTTGCCAGTCTCGCGCCTACTACGCATAAACACATAACGTTCTTCCAAAAAGAACATAAGAAAATAAATCCTAACCCTACTACTTGCTCCTACAATAGATTTCGCCTTAATGGGGAAATCCGTTAAATCATAGGCCCGATCCTGGTCCACTAGCGTGAGACGTGGTTGCCATTCTCGCGCCTACTACGCATAAACACATAACGTTCTTCCAAAAAGAACATAAGAAAATAAATCCTAACCCTACTACTTGCTCCTACAATAGATTTCGCCTTAATGGGGAAATCCGTTAAATCATAGGCCCGATCCTGGTCCACTAGCGTGAGACGTGGTTGCCATTCTCGCGCCTACTACGCATAAACACATAACGTTCTTCCAAAAAGAACATAAGAAAATAAATCCTAACCCTACTACTTGCTCCTACAATAGATTTCGCCTTAATGGGGAAATCCGTTAAATCATAGGCCCGATCCTGGTCCACTAGCGTGAGACGTGGTTGCCAGTCTCGCGCCTACTACGCATAAATACACCACGTTCTACCGAACAGAACCTAAAATAAGAAATCTAAGTCTACTACTTGCTAAAGTGTACTTATAACCTATTGTTTAAGTGTCGGTTGACTCTGTCTCCAACCAAACGCTCAAAAATCAAAGATGTACTAAACTTAGTGTCTGTTTAAGTACACAACTGTCTCAACTGAAAGAAACATCCGCGGAATTACAGCTCTGCAAAAGAAGCTGCAAATATAATGAGGGGTGTGACACACTACCCACCTCTTAAGCGGCTTAAGTGCCATGATTGAACAACCACTTATAAGGACTGTGGAAGTAACCCTATTAATTAAGTGAATACTTAAGTGATACTATTTAGAACCAAGTGTTGAAATTATAACATACCAATTTCAACCTAAACTGGAGAGGGAAATCTCAACTGAAACCAGTATAGAGAAATTAAAAAAAGGAAATGGAAATAGGACGCACTCTGTACCCAGAATGTCCTTTTCACAAAAACTATACAAAGAAAAGATAAAACCTTTAAAATAGTTTTTATCTCGAACCGATTGCACCTATGGCATAAACGGAAGAAATCCTACAACTAAATGGCAGAACTGTTATTACTAATCTCTACACGTCTTACCCTACTACAGACTAAACATGACAGCACGACTAAAATTAAACGGATGCGCATCCTTGGTTACTTAAGTTTAAAACTTAGCCTACTTGACTCTACTTCAACATGCTTTCATTCCAGTAATACAATCCTTTAAAAGAGCCAACGGTCAGGACAAATCTTCTACCAACGCCAAAAATCTCAGCAAGTCCGGACAAATATAACAATCAAACCAGTAAATCACACCTAAAAAAACCAACGGTCAGGACAAATCTTCTACCAACGCCTAAAATCTCAGCAAGTCCGGACAAATACACGTTAAATATAACACATAACTACGGCTAACAGTTTACGGGTAAGGCGTGCAAAGGACATAAAATAAACCTACGACATGAGACAGTAGTATACTTATCGTTCACGTAGCATATTTCGCTAGGAACTAGATAAATAAATAAACAAACAGACCTACATATTAAAAGATTAATCTATTGGGAGGCACCGGCCTCCAGTCGATCCTCGCCCCGCTCGAGCAAGTCCTTGATATGAAACTTCCCCAAAGGTTTACCTTCCATAGACTTTAAGGAATAAACCAAAGGGCCATGCTTTGCGCTGATCACGCACTTCTCATACTTAGGTGAGAGTTTTGCACTGAAATATTTATCTGCGTTAGACAAGGGAAAACACCTCTTGTAAATGATCTGACCCTCCTCATATTGGACGGGACGCTTCCGCAGATTGTAGTACTTTACGTTCCGAGTGTAGGCCTTTCGTATATGGCCTTGTACAGTAGAAAAAATACTTCGTAGATGAGACAGGTTCGAAGAAAATGGCTCGCGCTCCAAAACTACCGACACCGGGTCGACAGGAACATCGAGATTGAGCAGAGCTCCATCCAACACCATTTCCCTACCATGGTTCAAGTAAAACGGAGTGAACTTGGTACTTTCATGAACCACCGTGTTAAGCGCACATTGGATCTCGGGTATGTTCTGATCCCACTTACGATGATCAGAACGCACGTAAGATGCTATGGCACGCACGATATCGCGGTTCAAGCGTTCCGTTTGATTTGTCTGGGGGTGGTAACGGGGATTGTAGAATATGTTAGGCACATTGTATTTAGTCATCAAATCCCGGAAATCCCGGGAAATGAACTGTGGGCCGTTATCGACATAGATATATTTACAAACCCCGTCACGCAAGAACACCCCTTTCTCCAAACACTTAACGATTGACTTAGCCGTGACATTACGCAACGGAAACAAGTGTGAAAATTTACTAAAATAGTCGACACAGACGAAGAGGTATTGGTTCTGAGCGTAGGATGGAGGAAAAGGACCAAGGATGTCACAGGAGATCGCTTCCCAAGGCTTAGTAACCACGCGAGGATTGCCCATGAGACCAGCACGAGCCGTGTTGGCAGGCTTGTAGCACTTACACACTTCGCAGGAGGCGACGTACTTCTCCACATCGCGGTACGAGTTCGGCCAAAAGTAATCTGCACTTATCCGCTTATGGGTCTTGGCGACACCAAAGTGACCCGAAGTCGGCTCATCGTGATACTGCCGTAAGATTTCCTCACGATGCTCACTAGGCACCACCAGTTTCCACTCGAATCTAGAGGTGAGGCTATATTTATTTTTTGAGAGGCGGAAAAGTTTGCCATCAGTAACCGTAAAGTTAGGGTACATCCTAGGAGTGTCACTACAGCCTTTGAATACCTTAGAATACCAGGGATCTTGTACAGTACCAGGGTCAAAAGTTATGGAGTCTACCTTAATTCGCGAGAGAGTATCGGGAATCACGTGTTCTTTGCCCTTACGGTGGATAATCTCAAAGTCGAACTGACTCAAGCGACAAGCCCACCTATTGAGTCTACCCGAAGGGTTCTTTAATTTATAAAACCATTGGAGAGAGGCGTGGTCCGTAACGATGTAACATTTGGAACCCTCGACATATGGGCGATACTGCTCCAAAGCATAGATGACCGCCAGAAGTTCACGTTCAGTGGCCGTGTAGTTAACCTCCTGCGCATTCAAGGTACGGCTGCAGTAGGCAACTGGGTGGTCCACGTCATCTATCCTTTGGGCCAGCATCCCGCCAATCGCGAAAGAGCTCCCATCCGTATGGAGGTAGAAAGGAAGGCTAAAGTCGGGGCACTTCAGAATAGGAGCAGTGATGAGAGCAGATTTCAGAGTGTTGAACGCCGCGTTAGCCTCCGGTGTCCACTCGAACTTACATTTCTTACTCGTCAACCTAGTCAGAGGGCGAGCTACCTGAGAGAAGTTTTTAATGAACCTACGATACCAACCAGCCATGCCTAGGAAACGCTTGAGTTCTTTTACCTCGCAAGGGATAGGAAAGTTCATTATCACCTCCACCTTGGAAGGATCAGTACGTAAACCAAAGCGGTCCACCATGTAACCTAAATATTTCAGCTCGCTGCGGCAGAATTGCGATTTTTGCATATTTATAGTTAAGTTAGCGTCTTTTAATTTTTTGTGGACGCGACGGAGAATATCCACATGCTCCTCAAAGGTGGAGGTGCAAACGACGATATCGTCTATGTACGCGAACACCTTGTTATCGAATTCCGCGGCGAACAAGCTGTCCATGAGCCGTTGCATCGTAGCACTGGCTCCCACCAAACCGAAACACATACGATTATAATGGAATAGGCCCCGGCCTGGCACCGTGAAAGCAGTTTTTTCCTTCGAGTCAGGATGCAAAGGAATTTGGTGGTACGCCGCACTCAAATCGAGGGAAGTGAGATACTTAGCATCTCGTAAGTTATCTATAATATAGTTGATGTAGGGCAAAGGGTAGGCGTCAGTCTTTGACACCGCATTAAGTCGACGGCTGTCCAAGCAGAGACGAACCTCCCCGTTGGCCTTAGGGACCATAGTAAGAGGAGAGTTCCATTCGCCAAAAGACCGTTCCACGACCCTATTTTTTAACATGCGGTCCAACTCCGCATTCAAGTATTTTAGTTTTTCCGGACTAAGCCTGTAGTATTTTTGTTTAATCGGTCTCGCATCACCGGTGTTAATCACGTGTTGGATTAAAGACGTGCAACCTAGTCCTATCCTATCGGTGTTGATTTGGTCGAATAAATTTTGGATCGAGTCGAGTTCACGTTTTTGCGTAGGCTTGAGTTCCTCGTAGTTTCGCAAGCCATCCTCCTGCACGCTACCTACGATGGTTTCGACCGAAGAAATAGAAGTCGGCAGACACGCAAGGACGTCAGGCGCGAGATTGAAGGCCTTCCAAAAATTAATCCCGAAATGTATCGGCAGCTTAATCTCCGGCTGGACGTGAAACATAACTAGTTGAACTTCCTCCTTGTATTGGACCGGTAAGTTCATATAAAACCGACAAACGTAGTCAACGCCGTCAGCGACACGTAAGACGCGCGGACGGTCGAATGGTAACATTTTTATATTTAAATTTAAGAACTTGACATGTGCATTCGCTCCAAGCACAGAGCACGCTGCGCCGCAATCAAGAAGGCCGCAAACGTTCACGTTGAGAACCTGCACAGTCAAGTAGGGACGATAGTCGCCCGCAGAAGGTAGAAAAGAAACTTTGACAGGTCGCGCATTGCGGGTTTTATGCGAAACCTGGTAATTTAGTTTTTTGGAGAAGAGCCACTCTCCCTACACCTAGGACACTCCGGTGTACGCACGCCCGGGTGACCGCACACGAAGCACACCAAGTCGCGAGATCGCTGACAGCGACCAGTTTTGTGGCCCGCCTGCTTACACCTGAAACAATACGGACCCGCGGGCTTGTCTACAGAGTCAACCTCCTGCCTACGAAACGCAGGGGCATTGCGTGTTCGCACTTGCACGTCCGGCGCTACCGTGTAACCGGATGAAGAAGGTTCGGTAAAATTACTTGAGCGCGAACCTGCAAGTTCGAGACGCATGCACAGGTCCTTCAGCTGCTGTATAGAGGTCACGTCAATCAAGGCCAGCTCACGGCTATATCCAGGCCTTATGTTGCGTAGTAAAATGTCCAATTGTTCGGCTTCCGCCAGCGGTACGGTCAACCGAGAAAACAGCGCACCCATGAGGGACAGGTACACGACGATAGACTCGTGTTTAGCTTGGGTGCGAGCCCTTATCTCGCCTAGTAATCTGAAGTCGTAATCCGGAATATCGAAGTCTGCTTTAAGAGCAGTTAAAAGGTCCGCGTAGCGGGAAAAGTCACCCTTACGGGAACGGAACCAAAAAAGAGCTGGTCCATCCAGAATATCCGGAAAGCCGGTAAAAATAACCCGTTCGGGGATCGCGCGCGCCACCCGGAGTTCCTCCAGGCGCGTAAGAAAAGCACGCACGCACGTATCCCCTTTGTATTTAAGGTTTAAACTAGCAAGGTTGTAGCGCGGCTCGGCTCGACACGTCACCGTAGACTGCGGCTTCATCGGAGAGCGGAAAACTTCCACATCCGAATCTGAAGAGTCCCCTGCGGGATTAAGAGAAGATAGGCAACTGACCAGAACACCTTTGAGGGTTTGAACCTCATCTCCCTGATCCGAGACTCCCTCCAAACGACCTAGGTAGTATTCGACTCGACCTGTTAACCGTTCTCTACGAGCCTCCGACAGTGTTGTTCCTTCAGCCACCTCCTTCTGCAGGCTTTTAATCGCAGAGCGACAAAGTGCTAGTTCGCCAGCAAGATCAACTTGAGCGCTGGTGCCCGGTTTGAGGCTGCCACGTCGGATGAGAGACCGCGTTTGACGGAACAACTTTCGTAGGATGTCGCATGTGTCAGAAGTTTTAAAAGGTATTTGTAATTTTGTCAGTTCGTGCGCAAGCTCCTCTTTTGTCAACCATTCTATTTTAATTGACAAATCCATTTTAACAAAAATTAGAATTTTATATATAGGTATCCCTTAAAAAGTAGTAAATGACCGAAGGGCGTAAGTGCCAGCAAGCAATAATGAGGCCAAGCAGCCTTTCTTACACAGCAATTTAAAGAACACACTTATTATAGCAGTTCATACACCCAGAGTGGTAGTTAATAGTAAATGCTTAATAAAGTAAGCAGTTACTAGTTAAAATAGCAAAGCAAGTAATTTAACACATAAGAACATAAGTTGTCATATTATTTATATATGCCAATCCTTAGACCTGCCTCACTATGAACATAGTAACTAGAACCACACCAACGATCCTTCGAGCCACACGTTGGGTACGCCACTGTAACACTTGATTTTTGCCCGTGGCATGAGACTGGGGTCGTGTGGTCACTTGGCTCGAGGGCCAATCGCTAGAGGATTGGGCGCCGTAGAAAGAGCGACCGGCCACAAACAGGATCGATGGTGGAGTTAATTAATAAACCGTTAGTTCATTCGTTGTAATTTAATAAGTATAGGTTAGGTTCACATCCCCAATAAATCAACTATAATTAGGTTCAATCCAAACAAGAGTGGTAAGAATAGAGGGCGTCCCCCCTGATTGGTACTTAAATACTAATCAACCATGCCTTTAGGCCTGCACAGTTAGAGGTTACAAAAATAGATAACAATGGGTAAGTAAAGAGAAGCCCGGGTCACCTACGAGATTAGCATCAGTAAACCCGTGCCACACTTATCCCCTATTAGAATTATTATCGAGGACAAAAGAGGCGCTTGTTACCTACGCAGTCTAAGGATGGCTCAGGTAGCATAATAGGTTAATGTGAAAAATAGAAAGTAAGGAAAATAAGGTCAACGTCACGCGGCATCCATGTACGTGGGGCTGCAGGATCCCACGAGAGGTGTGCGCATCACCGCTCGGTTACTCCCTCATGCACAGCCACGTCGCAGCACTCACGGGCACGCAGCATGCAAGACGATAACCTCCGCCTTGAAGCTTCCAGAATAGCCTTGGAGCTTCCAGGGTAGCCTTGGAGCTTCCAGGGTAGCCTTGGAGCTTCCAGGGTAGCCTTGGAGCCCTTAAATGTACAATATAACATTTCAGAAAAGAAACAAACACAGACACCTCACCCGACAGACAACTCATCACTTTTAATGAATAAAGTTTACCTTTTCGGGCAGTAAGTTAGAAGCAATTGGCTTTTATACTCAGAGACCGCAGAGTTGGGTTAGCAATAACACCGTATTGACCATCTGAAACAGACCGGGCGTACTTTAGAAACAGAACGTGGCGATTACGTGACGCTATTGCGACGTACACTTTCAACATGAAAATTTACCTTTAAGACGCGCGACAGCGCACGTTAAGACTTAAGACACGAGCACAGCAGTTATTCGTGATGAACAAGAGGCATCCTGACCTGAAAGGAATCGAAGTGAGTCTTTACTTAAAAGCCGGCATCGGCGCGGCACCGTGAATAATATACGCGAAAGTTACAGCATACTCACTGTGAAACCCGGCCTCAAGGGCAAAGTAAGCGTCTAGACATGATTAGCAACGATATGATTTACTCGGCCACGGCATTTATCGGCTTTTATTCACACGGAATCACAGCAGAAGATCTGAATCATCTCTCGATGACCGGCCTGCAAACGTAAGTGACGCCGTAGTGATGTTCCTGCCGCATTCCAATGCATCTCCGGTCGCTGCCAACCTAGCCGATTCAAATCGAAGAGAAAAGCACTAACACTTCCGATCCTTCCCAGTAAAAAGGACTTTTGCTTAGCTGAAATTAAGTGAATAAAACATCTGGAACTAGTAAATAAGAATGTAAGATGGAAACCGGTAAATCAATCTGCTCACACGCCGACTAGACGATGCCTTAGTCTAATGTCAAACGTCAAAGTGACGTTTTATACTATGACAAAACAACTAACCAAACAATACCGCTGTCCGGGTTTTGCATTGAAAATAACAAGGAATTACTGTTGTAAAACGGGTTAAATATGAGTTCAGAATGTGGTTAGAGGAACCTAGATCTAGGATATAAACGCTCGGTGTCGAAATGCGTGAGATAAAGTGAGTTCCTAAGTGTAAATCCAGCCGGTTCAATGTCGACGGTTTGTTATTCAAGACGAGAGAGTAATTTACAAGTTATTAGAAGTACACCGGCTCCTTCAAGTATGGGCGTGAAGCCCGTCCGCTCGTTAAATAGCCGCCACGAGACTCGGCCAGGAACCAGCGAGGAAAGCCTCCAAACAAAAGAAAGGATGAACTAAATGATCAGGTATTGTACCGACAGTCCTTTTCGAATACTAGCTGTAAGTAGTCAATGGTAGGCGTCAAAACGGCGCTCTGAGCGAGCCAGGGCTGACGCCTCCCCCGTCTTCATGTAAACCAAGCAAGAAAAGGTGACATCACACTTTTGGGGTGTTACAAGGTAACATTATAGTTGTAAAACCTAATAAATAAGGATCAAATAGGCTGGAAGTTGAATAATAGAAAAAAAGAAGAATTATGACCGCTATGATGCTAAAATGAGTAGGGGTCAAATTCAAAGGATAATGAACTTTGTTTGTTACATGTTATGTTAGAATAATCATTGTCATTAGAAAAGTAAATGCATTATTGCGGGAAAACTTCAACGCATCCCAGCTACGTTATACGCAGGGTACGCTAGAGAGACGCTAATATGAGGAGAGATGAGTTCAAACGAAAGTGAGCTTTATTTGTTAATTGAAATGATGAAATAGACACTAAAGTTGAATAATTGAAATTACTTTTGCGGGAAAAGGGTTACGCATCCAAGCGATCTTATACGCAGGTTTCATACAGCGGGGTCGAAAATTAGGGGTTTCTACGCATGCTCAGAGTTTTCTATATAAAGTCTGGCGAGGGTCTGAGCGGGGCTTTTTTGATTCCGGTCGTCGAAGGGGTGAGTTGATATTTTGCTGAGAGGTGTCATGTATCGTCCATTTTTGCCTTGTTGGTTTTTATTTATTTATGTTGTGCTCGTATATTATAGGTGATATTATTTTGTGTGTCGCTTCACGTTGCGTTCGAGTAACGCTACAAGTTAACGATTATCGCTACACAGGAATGTTGTAGTTGACTTTCTTTTGCTAGGATTATGAGAATGTTTTAATAACTGGTGTTTGTGTGTTCCGGGATTGTTTTAACATGTTTATTAACCTTGTTTTGTTTTCCAGAACTCTATAACGACGCCACAAATGGTAGTCGGTTACGCAGAGCTCCAGGCAGTCGTAGTTTACGAAAATGAATACCTACACTCACATTTTGGTTGTGAGTTGAGACCTGAAGATTTCCACAATCAGGAAATGGACGGTTTTAACTCATTAACTGAGTGAGTTTGGAAGGTACGCGTACAAGGTTTCCTGACACCTTTATTTGGTATGCCAGGCTTCGTCGTTTGTAACTCATTATGTCTCCTCTCCAGGGCCCGTAGAAGTGGATCCGAAATCAGTTTGCGATTGTTGTGTGGACATATGAATTACTCTTGACGTTGATCCCCTTATTTATATATGTATTTATAGACCACCGTAGGTATTTTCCCCACCTGGAAGCCAACTAAAGGCTAGAAATAGCCGGTTGAAGGGTCTTAGGACTACACACAGGAAGTTTTACTTCCGAAATCGAGGTTATGTTAGGTCTTAGTTGGTCTAGTAAAGGTTTTCTTACACCGGAATTCCTTTAACACTACTCACACGTTTAACGTAACTGTAAAAGTCATTTTGGACCTTTAATTGCTCTAAAACAATAGATTAATAGGTGTTTAGGGGTCTTAGGTAGTCAGTAGCTTTTCCATTACACCGTGGGAAGCTTATAAACACGTAATGTGACTAGCTAGGTATATGTAGACAAAGTTTGTTCTACTACTGGCATAGTAGAACAAGCTCTGTCGACGTAAGAATTATAGTTATTGAACCAAGAAGACTTAAATTAGCCTTCTGAAACCAATAGGAAAATTAGGAACTAGTAATAATTAATTCATGTTACAAAAGTAATCCTTTTAAATTAAACTCATATTAGGCAAATATTCAATCTAGGGTATCGAAACTTACTTATTGAATGTAATCTTGATAGCCTGTGGTTAGGTCTATCTATACCTGACAGAAACGTCAAATTCTAAGATCGTCCGTCTAGTTAGTAAATTAATAAAGCGCTAGGCTGCGGAGTATGTATGTTGTCCGATAAAACCGTGATGGTATGATTAGGGAGTTCGTTTAACATGAAAGGTATTGTAGTGGTTATAATTAGCAGATAGGTAAAGATCTAAGTTTAAGAAGCATTCGCGTCTAACCTTAGTGATAAACCTAGGCGGCTAACTAGGGAGACGCCCGCAAACATGTTTTATCAGTTAGTGTGTATAAAGAGTTCACGTTAAATCTGTCTCAAACGAATAAAAGTAATTAGTTAGCTATGTGTATTTACACAAGGTTGTTGTCATAGAAGTCATCTAAGCACAACGAGAGTCTACGGTATTATTTTTAACTTTCTAGGATAGTAAGGGTAAATAAGTACGGTTACAAACCTGATAAAAGTAAAGCTAGGCTTATCATATTTAGATATTATTCCGAAGAGGTTCTAGTTGTGAGAATTAAATCGTCATCATTATAAGCTATACGTTATCTTTAAACATCAGATAAAGCAAATAAATCTAGGTTAACGTAGTCCTTTTGTATAGGTAAAATTCAAAGTGATACTTACGAGTTGGTCTGTCCTTTCAATACACCTTTAACAGCTATAGATGTGCGGTACATACCTAGCTACGGCTTACTGTCTCTGTCCAAGGACAATCAGTGGTCACTGTACTTACACATAATATTATGCTTATTGTTGTCTGAAGGAACCCTAGTGTTGAGTATACACTATGTGGTTCAAGAACACACCACCTTTTTGAGAATATTAAGGTTATTAAAAAAAGTTATTTAGTGATAAAACCAAAGGGCTACTAATTTAGTTAAATTAAGTGTTGAAACAGGATATCTGAAAGCGCACTAAATCAATTATAGGGCTACTTACTAGGGCTAATTAATTTTAGATATAATTTAGTGTTGGCAATTTCAATGAAGTAGGTAGATGGTATATGTAAAATTCACACTATAGTGTTTCAGACTAAGTTATGAATGTACTAGGGATATAGTACTGAAATTGAATTATAGTAATCTGAGTGATTCAATAATTCATACTACAATCCAGAGAATAAAAGGTTGTAGAACCCGCTTAGTAGGGTTACATGATAATTTCAGTAGGTATACTACTAAATAGTTTGGTAGTTATGACTATCAATTATACAGGGTGTCCCAAAAGTACCACGCCACAGTGACACCGGAGGTAGGTCAGCTCAAGAGGAACCTAACCAGCCTAACATGACCTCAGTAAAATATGACTTTATTTTTTTCAAATTGCTAGACCAATTGCAAATTAAAATTAAATTACCGCACATCTATAGCTGTTAAAGGTGTATTGAAAGGACAGACCAACTCGTAAGTATCACTTTGAATTTTACCTATACAAAAGGACTACGTTAACCTAGATTTATTTGCTTTATCTGATGTTTAAAGATAACGTATAGCTTATAATGATGACGATTTAATTCTCACAACTAGAACCTCTTCGGAATAATATCTAAATATGATAAGCCTAGCTTTACTTTTATCAGGTTTGTAACCGTACTTATTTACCCTTACTATCCTAGAAAGTTAAAAATAATACCGTAGACTCTCGTTGTGCTTAGATGACTTCTATGACAACAACCTTGTGTAAATACACATAGCTAACTAATTACTTTTATTCGTTTGAGACAGATTTAACGTGAACTCTTTATACACACTAACTGATAAAACATGTTTGCGGGCGTCTCCATAGTTAGCCGCCTAGGTTTATCACTAAGGTTAGACGCGAATGCTTCTTAAACTTAGATCTTTACCTATCTGCTAATTATAACCACTACAATACCTTTCATGTTAAACGAACTCCCTAATCATACCATCACGGTTTTATCGGACAACATACATACTCCGCAGCCTAGCGCTTTATTAATTTACTAACTAGACGGACGATCTTAGAATTTGACGTTTCTGTCAGGTATAGATAGACCTAACCACAGGCTATCAAGATTACATTCAATAAGTAAGTTTCGATACCCTAGATTGAATATTTGCCTAATATGAGTTTAATTTAAAAGGATTACTTTTGTAACATGAATTAATTATTACTAGTTCCTAATTTTCCTATTGGTTTCAGAAGGCTAATTTAAGTCTTCTTGGTTCAATAACTATAATTCTTACGTCGACAGAGCTTGTTCTACTATGCCAGTAGTAGAACAAACTTTGTCTACATATACCTAGCTAGTCACATTACGTGTTTATAAGCTTCCCACGGTGTAATGGAAAAGCTACTGACTACCTAAGACCCCTAAACACCTATTAATCTATTGTTTTAGAGCAATTAAAGGTCCAAAATGACTTTTACAGTTACGTTAAACGTGTGAGTAGTGTTAAAGGAATTCCGGTGTAAGAAAACCTTTACTAGACCAACTAAGACCTAACATAACCTCGATTTCGGAAGTAAAACTTCCTGTGTGTAGTCCTAAGACCCTTCAACCGGCTATTTCTAGCCTTTAGTTGGCTTCCAGGTGGGGAAAATACCTACGGTGGTCTATAAATACATATATAAATAAGGGGATCAACGTCAAGAGTAATTCATATGTCCACACAACAATCGCAAACTGATTTCGGATCCACTTCTACGGGCCCTGGAGAGGAGACATAATGAGTTACAAACGACGAAGCCTGGCATACCAAATAAAGGTGTCAGGAAACCTTGTACGCGTACCTTCCAAACTCACTCAGTTAATGAGTTAAAACCGTCCATTTCCTGATTGTGGAAATCTTCAGGTCTCAACTCACAACCAAAATGTGAGTGTAGGTATTCATTTTCGTAAACTACGACTGCCTGGAGCTCTGCGTAACCGACTACCATTTGTGGCGTCGTTATAGAGTTCTGGAAAACAAAACAAGGTTAATAAACATGTTAAAACAATCCCGGAACACACAAACACCAGTTATTAAAACATTCTCATAATCCTAGCAAAAGAAAGTCAACTACAACATTCCTGTGTAGCGATAATCGTTAACTTGTAGCGTTACTCGAACGCAACGTGAAGCGACACACAAAATAATATCACCTATAATATACGAGCACAACATAAATAAATAAAAACCAACAAGGCAAAAATGGACGATACATGACACCTCTCAGCAAAATATCAACTCACCCCTTCGACGACCGGAATCAAAAAAGCCCCGCTCAGACCCTCGCCAGACTTTATATAGAAAACTCTGAGCATGCGTAGAAACCCCTAATTTTCGACCCCGCTGTATGAAACCTGCGTATAAGATCGCTTGGATGCGTAACCCTTTTCCCGCAAAAGTAATTTCAATTATTCAACTTTAGTGTCTATTTCATCATTTCAATTAACAAATAAAGCTCACTTTCGTTTGAACTCATCTCTCCTCATATTAGCGTCTCTCTAGCGTACCCTGCGTATAACGTAGCTGGGATGCGTTGAAGTTTTCCCGCAATAATGCATTTACTTTTCTAATGACAATGATTATTCTAACATAACATGTAACAAACAAAGTTCATTATCCTTTGAATTTGACCCCTACTCATTTTAGCATCATAGCGGTCATAATTCTTCTTTTTTTCTATTATTCAACTTCCAGCCTATTTGATCCTTATT
Source organism: Acleris cristana (assembly GCA_948252455.1). Taxonomy (NCBI): domain Eukaryota; kingdom Metazoa; phylum Arthropoda; class Insecta; order Lepidoptera; family Tortricidae; genus Acleris; species Acleris cristana. The sequence continues at coordinate 45,281,825 of OX411771.1, read as the reverse complement.
TATTAGGTTTTACAACTATAATGTTACCTCATCCTTTGTTTCCTTTATAAACCTGATCCGGATCGGATGACAATATCCTGCCAAAGAAGGGGTTGGGTTTTGCCAAACAATTTTTTTTTAATTTACACCACATAGTAATTGTAGTGGAACTATGCAACTTTGAAAAATGTTTGAATCTGAGGCATCATCGTGCTGCATTTTTTGTTTGAATTGAGATTGTTGTAAGTAAGTAAGTAAGTAAGTAAGTAAGTAAGTAAGTAAGTAAGACATTTATAATAAAACATTTATTCACAACAATAATACACTTAAATAAAACATAAAAAAATAAGGAAAAGAAACGACAGATAGCGTAAGTGAGTAATTGTTGCGAAACGGTTCCAACTCAGCATGTGCTGGCTGTGAAGGCAACGCTGGTCTTCCGTTGGGACCGCTCGGTGAAAACACGGAAGGTGATACAGATATTAATTATAAGTAATTTAAAACAACACATAACATTACATACATGGGACAATTTGAAAAATCCAACAGTACTAATAAGGTGCACATTCCTTTGTCCTGAGAGCAAAGAATATTGTCTGTAATGTCTAGTAAGGCGGTCGCCCTTTTCTAAAACCGGACTGTACCTCAGGCAAAATTTTATTTGTTTCCAAGAAATAATAATAATAATAATAATAATAATAATAATAATAATTTATTTATCAAACACACAAAAGTATACAGGAGCATGGATAATATGTAAGCTTATAACTAATTATCATTGTGTGTTATTTTAAAAACATGACTGATAATGTTCCTTACTCCCCGTACTAGTTATAAACTGTATCACGGTGGAGTAAGACCCGTCATCCTATTGGTTTTTAATGAATCTCTTGGAATCCTATAGTTATGTACATGTTTTTAGTGATTTTATGTTGCTGAATAACAACACAATATATTAATAAAGTCTAGAATAGGTACCTAACTATAAAAGAAACATATACAGTAAAGTAATAATTAATCAATCTGACAAATTGAGGGTAAGAAGAACAAATGGCCATACCATTTGTGTGTGTGTGTGTGTGTGTGTGTGTGTGTGTGTGTGTGTGTGCGTGCGCGCGTGCGTGCGTGCGTGCGTGCGTGCGTGCGTGCGTGTGTGTGTGTGTGTGTGTGTGTGTGTGTGTGTGTGTGCGTGTGTGTGTGTGTGTGTGTGTGTGTGTGTGTGTGTGTGTGTGTGTATTTTGCCATTCATTTCAGGAGATTTTCTGCGTCTACATAGCTAAGCGAATTCAGAAACTTATCTAACACTTTCTTACATTGATAAGAACTAAGGTTTGACATGTTTACTAATACGATTATATGCTAGAGGTCCGAGGCGTATATGGAATCTTCGAGAAAAAGCTGTTTTACATTTAGGTATAGTATAAACCAGATCAACCCTGCGTCGTGTTACAGCTTGATCAGGTAGGTTTTTATGTTGATCTAGGATGAGATTTTTTATAAATAGCTGCCTTATGGTAAATACTGTGGCAGTTTTATAAAGATTATCAGTTGGGTGTCTAAAGTCTTTGAACAGCATAACTTTTAAGACAGCACGTTGTGCACGCTCAAGCGGTAGCATTGTGGTTTTTGCAGTCCCTCCCCATGCAGTGATGCAGTAAGTTACAATAGATTGGCAGAGTGCATAATAGATAGAGAATAATAACTTACGGTCACATACATGTCTAAGGTTTTTGAATATATAAATTAGTTTTCTCACTTTTCCAGTCATATTTGCAATATGTCTTTTCCAGTTGAGGTTATTATCAAGTTCGACTCCCAGGTATCTAATGTTATGAGTTCGTTCGATTTGCATGCACTTACAGTCAGATTCATTACAGCAAAAATGGCTTTTTAAAGATATAGTTTCAGATAACGGCTGAGTGTTATTACGAATGCTGAAGGTAATGTACTTCGTTTTAGCGGTATTTAACGTAAGAAGATTAGAGTCCAACCAGTTAGTTATTACACTGAAACCCTCCTGAGCTGTCTTATTAAGCTGAGTCCATGTACTGTCCTGGAAGAGCAAAACTGTGTTATCAGCAAATGCTATAATTTGGGCATTTTTCAGTTCAAGGAGACAAAGCTCATTCAGATATATCAAAAAAAGGGTAGGGCCAAGCACACTACCTTGCGGCACTCCGAAATAGATTATTTCTTCAGAGCTAAGATGTTCATTTACCTTTACTACCTGTTTTCTATTTGATAAGTAGTCACTCAAAAGCAGAAGTGGTAAACCGCGTACTCCTACACTTTTTAATCTCTTTATAAGTATGGGGACAGAGACTGTATCAAAAGCTTTTTTTAAATCGAGGAATATACCCAGAGCTTTTTTGTTGTTATTTATTTGATTCACAAGATAATCAGTAACATTTTTGACAGCATCTGCGGTAGATATGGATTTTCTGAATCCATATTGGTTATTTGAAAGGATTTGGTTTTTTTCTAAGTAATATTTGAGTCTATTATTAATTAGTTTTTCAATTATTTTGGATAGTGAAGGAAGTAATGAGATTGGTCTATAATTGTTGATACAGCCTCTGTCGCCAGACTTAAATACCGGGATAATCACAGATTTCTTCAATGCATTCGGAAATTTCCCTTCTTGGAAGGCCATGTTGCTAATTATCGAGATAGGTTTGCTAAAGACATCAGCACCAATTTTCAGGAAATTTGATGAAATCCCATCCCACCCAGTAGATGGGCTAGATTTCAGGTTAAGTATTATTTGTTTAACTTCTAGGTGGTCAGTGAGTGCCATAAACATGGAGTTTGGAGAGGACTTTGATATATTTATAGATCTAGCTAGCTGAATTTCACTTAATTTAGTTCTATCAATAATATCGCTAGCCAATTCTTTACCAATGTTTGTAAAATATTTATTAATGTAATTTACAGATTCAAGTGGGGTAGATTTTAGATCGAGTAAGTGTGTTGAATTATCAGACTTTTCTTTCATTTCACAGATATTCTTAACAAGTTCCCATTGCTTTTTAAGATTATTAGAGTGTGTTTTAATTAGGGACCTATGGTATGATCTTTTTAATTTATTTAGTATGTTATTACAAGTAATACGGTATCTCCTATAAGTTATTTTTAAGATGGCATTATCAGGGACTTTTTTGAGTCTCAGATGTTGATGATCTCTATTCCTCATACAGCGGATGAGACCTGGAGTAATCCAGGGCTTCAGGTTACGTTTCCTTCGGGAAATTGTTACAAAATAAGTAAACTTATTTAAACTGCTAGTCAGATGAGAGAGAAATAGATTCGTTGTTGTATTAACATCAAGATTCGTTAGTATTTCCGTCCAGTTTATCTGCTCAAGATCTTTAATAGCTGAAAAAAAGTCAGTTTTTTTAATTTTACGAGTGGCTGAAATTTGGGGCACCGTGTAATTAGGGAGTGACAACATTACACAAGAGTGATCTGTAGTTGTTGTATCACATACGATTGTTGTAACAGACCGTTTTGTTTTTATCAGACAATGGTCAAGGCAACTATTAACTCTTGTAGGTAGGGTATGGGATGGTAAGAGTCCATGTAAAGCTAACAAATCCAGATAATCGGATGATCGACTATCAGGATTTCCTTCCTTGATATCAATGTTCATGTCCCCTAATAAAATTATATTTTTGTATTTTTTGAGGTTTTTTAGAATGCGGTCCAGTCCGTTCAGAAAGACCTCTGTTTTCCTAAACGATGGGGGTCTGTAAACCGAAATAATGGCATATTCCAGTCCTAGGGTAGTTACCAAACAGTTGGCCTCCATAGACTCAGTAGGTTCTGATGTTTTGAACATAACATTTTCTTTTACATAGATGACAACTCCGTCATTCTGATTGAGATTTTGAGTGGTTGCAAACGATCGGTAGTTTTTAAGTTCTGGTAGAGTAGAATTTTTTGATAACCAGCATTCTGTTAATATTATAGCCTCATAATCAATATTAAGCCTTTCCAAAAGCACTTGTAGATCATCAAAGTTCTTATTCAAGCTTCTAATGTTTAATGTAAATAATTTCAGGGTATTTATCGACTTATCTAAGGCAGTTTTGCATTGCTCTGGAACATTTAGTACTATTGATTTTCCAATATTGACACTTTTGTCAATATCATTGGATATTATTTCAATATCAGATATAGCCATAATATTAGAAATAATTTGTGTGCATTTTTCAATAGTACAGTCAGGGTCCAGAGCAAGGCAATATGTTTTTTTATGGATGGCAGTGTTGTATGGAAGTTGATGGGTGTATATTTGAGTGTGTATGTGTTTGTGTAGTGTTGAGTTTTATGTAAGTTGTGAGCGTTGTAAGTTGACATAGTTTGCACATGTTTATGTAAAATGCAAAAATATGCAGTAAAATATAAGATTAACCTACATTGTAAGGCGAAGACAACGGTGAGTCACTTTTCGACTAAGTTCCCTCCTTTCAATGCTTCCACTTGTTCAGGAGACTTTATATGAATGGTGGAGGTACCTTCCGCCATCTTAACAAACACGCGTCCCATCGATGTCCAACAATGTTTGTAGCCATGATCCTTGCGCAGACCGCGGGCCAGATAGTGAAGTTTCCTAGCCGCTGATGTGAGGGATTCTCCTATGAAGATTGGACGTTTATCCCCAGGTAGAGACGAGGCATTTTGTGTTGAACTTGTCTTCCTTGTGGGCTTTATTGTATGTTTTCAGTGCTTTTAAAACTCTCATACGCTACGCTTATGTTTGGGTATTCCACTAAAATTACCTTGTTATGGCTACTCTTGATGCGCCTAATTTGTTTGATATAGTTAGAGGAGGCAGGGATTTGTAAAGAGCTATGTATCTTGTTGAGTACTTCTCCAAGGTCTTCATTTTCCACTTCTGGGATATTTCTAAACTCCAATGTGGTGACATGCTGGTTTCGTTGTATGTCCTCAACTTGTTCTTCAAGTGCGCTGATTTTTAAAAGAGCTTCTTTATGCCCAACTGTTAGGTTATCATATTTTAGTTTGAGGTCATCATACAAGTTTGTAGTGTGAAGTAAAATTTTCTCAATATTTGAGTTCGTTTTAATTATTTCCTTATTTTGAGCGTGTAACTCATCAATAGACTCCTGAAGTTTCTTAGTTTGGGTCTCTTGGGTTGCTTTGAGGTTGTCTAGAATATTACCCATCTCTTGTTGGAAAGACATCAAATCTTGCATCTCAGGATTTGGTTTGCGTTTCCTGCTTGTAGCATGACTGTCAGTATCATCCTTCACTAACAATTCTGGTTGAGATGAGTATTTTTTATCCGACGATGAATACAATTTCTTTCCGAAACTCATCTTCTAATTTCACGTATACTGTATAGGGAACCTTTTTTTTGTGCAGTAACTGATAAGCGGGTCGCGCGTCGTACCGCAATCCCCACAACGTGAATATTTTATTCTATGATGTATCACTAGTATTTTAAGGTTCAATTTACTTTATGAGTTAATTTAAATTAAGAGAATATTGTCGAGCACGAGACACACAAAATCTGTTAATTGCTTGCAGACCGCCTTCTCCAAATTTTTTGAAAGACATGGCAATATAATAATTGGCCTGAGGTCCTTAAGCTCAGTAGGATTTGCAGTTTTAGGTAGTGGACGTACTATTGCCAGTTTCCAGAGGTCAGGAACTAAAGATGTAGAGATAGAGGTGTTTATTATATTCAAAACTATATTTAATGCTTGTGGGAATGACAAAATTATCATATCCAGGTTAACACCATCACTGCCTTCAGCATTGGATTTTAAACCTTGGACAATATTAATTATTTTATCTAAACTAACTGGTTTTATATGGTAGACTGCATTACTAAACCTTTGGAACTCAAAGTAAGTTAGTTGTGAAATAGAAACCACTGAGGCACAAGGTAAGCTCAAAAAGTAGTTGTTTATAACATTAAAGTCATTGAAACATGTAGGTAATTCAGTGTCATTCTTTGGTAATAACGTAGATTTAATATTTTTCTACAAGAGTTTAGGGTTATGTATTTTGCTGTGTATATTTTGCTTGAAGTAGGCTGTTTTTTCAAAAAATAATGCTTGATTGACTATAGATTTCATTTCTTTGTAAAGCTCTTTTTTACCGACTGCCTTAGTTTTATGATAATCAGATGAAGCTTTGTCACGTAACTGCATCATCTGCTTCCGCAAACCAAACCCCATCTCACGCTTTGTAAGTCCCTGTTAAAATTATCAAGACATATGTTTTTTATTGGTCTGTAGGTTATGGTATATGGCTTAGGCTTATCACGTTTGACATTTAGCTCGCAGACTACAAGGCAGTGACCAAACAGAGAACCCACATGCTCCACGATAATGTTTCTGCATGGCTAGTCAGTACACACTACATCAAGTAGGGTTTCACTAGTCTCTGTGAAGTGGGTAGGTTCTGTTACCACTTGTACCTAATAGGTTAAAGGTCGAAAGAAATGTATAAAATTTTGTAACTTTAGAGTCAGATGTAGCTAATAAATTTATATTAAAATCTCCTAATAATATCAGATTGTCGTATTTGGGAATTGAGCTAATTTATTGTGTCACTTAGAGCGTCGAAAAAAAGGTCGATGTCCATCCAAGGTGGACGATATGCCGTGCCAACCGCTAGCTTCTTTCCGTTAAGGGCTAATGTGACCCACATTTGCTCAACAGACCTGTGCAGCGGGTCTACAGGGTGAGGCCAGGTGCGAATGCTGATGTCTCGCTTACTGTAGTAACCTACTCCCCCTCCTCGCGAACGTGTGCCTTGCGGCCTAGGGTTGTGACGCAAGCGGTACCCCGGAAGTGCGGGGGCGCGCCCTTCCTCACCTGCCCTCAGCCAGGTCTCGTTGATGGCGAGCACATCTATATCATGCCGAGTACATGATGCTATAAAATTGTCATGGTCTGTGCCAAGAGAACACGCATTGAACAAACCTAACTTTAATTGTTTTTTAACCATTGCAAATCTGAGTAGAAATGAGAACCATTAAATTATTAAAACATGCAAGATAAAGCTGAATTCGAGCCACATTCATTATAATTGTACCCCTGCTTGTTTGCCCATACTGTTTGACCCCAATAACACTTAAATCTACATACTTAAAAAATGTAACCTGTGTGATAACATAAATTATTATTAATAATTACATACACAAATATAGCCAACAAATATTTATTATTCCGTCAAACCGAACTTCCTCCAAAAACCCTTTGCAGGTCGGCGTCCGAGCGAAAGCAGAAGGCCTGCCCTCCGTCGCTCTGCCGGGCGAAGACGCGGCCCCTCCTGGTCCACGAGAATCTCCACCGACGCTTGAGGCACTCCTCCCGGACCCGGTGGAAAAGCTGACGATTAGCCCGCGTCAGTCTCTCGTTGACGTATATTCGGCGCCAGACCCATGTCCGCCGTGGTGAAATTGCGACGCACCCGTGCCGCGCGCAATAGGTCATCGCGCACCTGCCGGCGAGCCAGCCGCACGACGACTCGGCGCGAACGCCTGCCCGCTCCGTCGGCGGCGGCGCCGGCGCCGGCCGCAGTCGAGTCGGGCGCACCCACTCGCTCGGCGAACACGATGTCCCGCGATTCGATAGACACCCCCAGCTTGGTGGCGAGGACGGTGACGGTGTGCAGGACATTTTCTCCTTTTTCCTCCGGGAGGTGCCCCACATCCAGGTCGGCAAGCAGTGAGTCCTGTTCGCGTTCGTTCAAATCTAACTGAAGTCGAGCGACCGATTGCTGTAGCTCCTCCACCTCACCGTTCCGTGGCGCCACCGTCGCCTCCCTCATTTCGACCGCATCCAGTCTCCGCTCGATCTCGCCCATTCGCTCCCCCATCTGCTGCAAGGATGCACGGATCTCCGCACGGAACTCGCGCTGCTCGGCCATGTACTCCGCTAGCTCGCGGCGCAAGGCACAGACCTCCGTTTCCTTTCGCGGGGGGGGCTCCGGGCTGGCGGTTGGCGCAGTCGCGGTCGCAGTAGAAGTCCCGCATATGTCCTTTACTGGAGTGTTATCTGTCTTCTTCTGCTTTACTTTGCACTCTGGGCAGACCCAATCCTTTGGCAGAACGGCCTTATCCGGCATATGCACACAGACTTTGTGGTACTTGTTGGGACAAACCGTACAGGGTGCAACGATCTTAGCGACATCTGTGATGGACAGGAATCTCCTACAACCTGCGCATTTCTCTTGGCCCATCTTCGTGATAAGATAAGTTGCGGCGTAAACAAGTATTTGTTAAAGTCCAGTAGTTAATCGCAAGATGGCGCTGGAGTCAGAAATTACAATTGATCGATTTATCTAATGTCTATTACTGTTTATGTTTATATGGGCGATTCTCTGTAAACTCGTAATAGCCCAATACAAACTCTGTCCTGGCATATTTTTTTAGAATTTTCCTAAGAATGTAATAGTATTGCTTAGGAAAGTAACTGTTACTTTTAGTACAAAAGAGAGCCAATTGAATTTTTATGCATATTTAAAGTTATTTTAGATTTTCTGATAAACCGCAACAGGGGACTGTTAGGTGTAACAGGGGACTGTTTTGTGCATGACAGGGGATTGTTCGATGAGACAGAGGACTGTTTTATATAGAAGTAAGTCATATTATTTGGTATCAATCATTTATATTTCAAAAGTTTCTTAAGGTAAAACAAAATAAAAACAATCAAAAACAGGTTCTCTTACAAAATAAAAACTTAAATGTCAAAATTATGGTACCAGAAACATTTTGCACCTGAGATCAACTTAAATTAAGTTATATTAAGGTCTGTATGCAGTCTTTTATAAAGTACTATTGTGACAAGGTTCTAATTCTTATGACAGAAACAACGCAGCGTAAATCCAATTAGGTTTTATTACAGATCGATACAAGAGAGTATTTTACACTTAGGACTTTATTCTAGCGAGGAAATCTGTTAAGGGAACAGCAGGCGTTTCGTGGAGACACCGTACTGTAACCTGATTAGCTTTCCCGTCCCTAATAAGAATTATATCGGAAGGTGTTCAATGTCTTGAATGCAGCCAACCGAGTACAACTCTTGCCCTAACAAAAGACATCGAATAATATTTTACGTTCCAATAGTCATGTTTCTGAGGGGACACTTCGTTAGCGAGTTTCGCGCTCGTTAAAGCGCCATCTGTTGGTGAGTAGACGTACTACATTTCCCCCCATTTGTTCCCGAGATGTCCCAGCGAGGGTTGGTTTATTGTTTCTTCGGCCTACCGCGTCCCCGGACAGGTCGGTCTTGAAGAAGCACCTTGCGTGGTCTGCCTCGTTTTCTTAAAGGTTGGATAGGGGCAGGTAACTCTTGTGTGGAGCCGATATAAGGGGTTAGCGCCGAGGCATGGTAGATTCCAAGGCACAGGTCGGGGTTCAATGGGTCCGCAACCGCATATGAAGATGGTCCATGCTGTTTGGTGATCTGATACGGTCCATCCCTTCGTGGAGCAAACTTGGCGCTGATGCCTTTGCTCGCATAGCTCAGTGGGTGTAGCGACACCATGACCAGATCACCTTCTGCGTAGTCTGGCCTAGTCTGTCGGTGTTGATCCTCCAACTCCTTCCTTTTCTCTTCTTCCATCTCATGAACTTCTTTAGTTTTCTCTAACGTAGTGACTAACTGTAGCAACTTAGGAGTTATCTCCGGTATAAAATTTTCCGAGAGCAAGATTTGTCGGAAGTCATTATAATTGTCATCAATAGTCCTTAGTTCGCGTCCGAAAGTCAGAAAGGCTGGGGTTTGTGCCGTGGTTTTGCACACGGCGGTATTCATGGCGAACCTGATACTGGGTAGGTGTTCTGGCCACTCCCGGTGGTTTGGTCCAATAAGGATGGCTAGCTGAGTCTTCAGATCCCGGTTTTTCCGTTCCGCGGGATTTGCCTCAGGATGATACACTGGCGTATATGCATGTTTAATCTTTAGACAGAAAGACACTTGTTGCATAATGGCACTGACGAACTGAGGCCCATTGTCGCTGATCATTCTCCGTGGAAAACCATAGCGGAGGAAGATTTCATTTATCAGAACCATGGCGCATCTTTCTGCAGTGGCATCTTCTAGGGCGAAGAGTTCGACCCAGCGAGAGTTTATGTCCTCTATGATGAAGATCCAAGTTTTATCGTCCGATGAAGGAGGTAACGGACCAAAAAGGTCAAATGAAATCACTTCAAATCGCTGACTTAATGCATGGGTTTGTAGGAGTCCAGCAGGCTTTTGATTAGATGGTTTGTAACGCTGGCACTTAATACAGCGTTTCACATAACTTTCTATGTATTTCCGCATACCAATCCAATAATATCTACGAGATATGGCCTGAAATGTTTTTTCAGCACCATAGTGTCCTGCTTTAGGGTCATCATGATATATTGCCAGTACATTGGCCCATTCGTGTTCTGGTACCACTAATTGGGCTTCATCCGAATTCGATTCCGAGGTGTATCGATATAAAAGACCGTCGTTCACGAGATAGCCTTTGTTACTCCAGTATATGGCGTTTTCACTACCGGGGGCATCCTCTAGCGCCTGTAATATTTTTTCCAGTCTCTCATCCTTAAGTTGCTCAGATCTTATTTCGGCCGGGCTGCGGGGACGCAAGTCGACTGTAACCATACACACGCCGCATTCTAATGTGGTACTCGCCATGCATGGTGGCCTCGATAACGTGTCTGCCACAACATTTATTCGTCCTGGAACATATTTCACACTGATATCGTGAGCCTGCAGCTGCAGAGCCCATCTGGCGAGTCTACCGGCCGGTGACTTCAGTTTCATGAGCCACTGGAGGGCTTGATGATCGGTAACAATGGTAATGGATGTTCCTTCAATGTAACCTGCAAATTTTCTGATAGCCCACACCACAGCAAGAGCTTCTCTCTCGGTTGTCGAGTAGTTCCGTTCCGCCGGGGTCAGGAGTCTACTAGCGTACTCAATCGGGTGTTCTTCTTCACCTTCTCCTTGCACGAGCACTGCACCAATGGCGTAATTGCTCGCATCTGTCTTGATTGTATAGCCCTTAGTATAGTCTGCTTGCTGGAGTATTGGGGTAGAGATGAGATGGGTTTTCAACAAATTGTACGCCTTCTCTTGTTCGGGACCCCACTTCCACATCACGTTCTTTTTGGTAAGCTTCGTAAGTGGTGCAGCTATGTCAGAAAAGTTTTTAATGAACCGCCGGTACCATGAACAGGTCTGTAGGAATGACAGTAAATGTTTCACATTTGATGGCGGAGGGCGATCTACAATGGCCGATACTTTCTCAGGATCAACTTGCAGGCCTTCTGGGGTTATCAAGTGTCCTAAATATCTAACACTGGTACATCCAAAACGACATTTGTCTCTGTTGACAATGAAGTTGTATTCTTTCATCTTTGTGAACACATCTCTCAGATCGGAAAGGTGCTGGTGGAATGTCGTCGAGAATATTATCAAATCGTCCAAGTAGGCCAGAAGCTTGATATGATTTAGGCTAACCCGAAATCTATCTATTAGCCTTTGGAAAGTCGAGGGAGCGTTGCGAAGCCCGAACGGCATCCTAAGGAATTTGTAAATTCCAAATGGCGTTATGAAGGCCGTCTTATCCTGGTCACATTCTCGTACACGTATTTGCCAATAGCCAGCTTTCAAGTCCAAAGCGGACATATACGTGGTGGACTTTGCATCATGTAGAAGATCGTCGATGCGAGGGATCGGGTACGTATCCGGCACTGTGATAGAGTTTAACCTTCGGTAATCTACGCAGACCCTAACTTTCCCATCTGGCTTCGGGACCATTACCACTGGTGCGGCCCATGGAGATGTGCAGGGTACGATCACTTCGTCCGCAATCATCTTCTGGATTTCCATTTTCAGAATTTCCTTCCTTGGTGAAGACATCCTATACGGAGGGACAGCGATGGGTAGATGATCCTGTGTATCAATCACATGCTCGACCTCATTTACTGGCTTGCCATTCGATTCGAATATGTCCTTGAACTCATGGAGTAATTGGTCGAGTTGTATTTTTTGTTCCTTGTTCATTGCAGTAGACACATCCAAGGCGCATAGACCTACGTCATCAAAGAGAGTTGCGGCGTGCGGGGACAGCGTACATTCGGTTTCTTCAATGTTCCTGATGGCATCTCGCATCATATATTCCATTCTTGGTGAATACCCATCAAATAGAAGTTTGTCCTGAGAACAGTTAATTTTAGGAGGTAAGGCGGCTACTCCTTTCGACTCGGGTTGGTCGATAGTGATCGTTTTCTTGGCCGGCCTCTTTCCTCGTTCCATATCTATGGGAGCAACGCCAATTTTAAGGGAATTCGTGTCTGGTTGATTAAACATGACAAACTTCTCTTGGTATAGTTCAAACACTTGTTGAGGTTGGTGTATATAGCTCCATGTGAACTGTGCGATATTCAAAATAATACCGGCCTTTTGTAGAAAGTCAATCCCTAGCAACGTTTGGTTGTCCGGGGACTGTAATAGTACGATAAAAGGGGAGTTGAAACGTTGACCGCAAAGGTTGATTACAGCTTCAAATGTCAACACTCTTTGTACTTTTGAGTGTCCATCCGCTAAGGTTACCGTGGCCATTTCTTCACCAAAGGTTTGTCCGCGTGCCCTCAGCATATTGTATAGCTCATATGAGGCAACGCTTATTTTAGCACAAGTGTCTACGTAAGCTTTCCCTTTTATGCCGTTGACCTCAACAAACACCATGGGGCGAGATCGTTTGTCTAGCTCTACATTAATGGCACTAAATCCCAAATTGCCTTTCTTTTCAAGTGTCGCACCAGGTTTATTGGCACATAATTGGCAGTTACTGCGATACACTCCCGGTGTACCACAGCCGTAACAGGAAAACTTCACGCCGCTGGATGTTGGCAGGGCCGTATCTGTTTGCTCCTTAACATTTTCCATTGTCTTCTTGCGTTTTCTACAGTCTTCTAAAACATGACCCAGCTTTTTGCAAAAATTGCATCGAGACACCTTCTTCGTGCGTGACGGGATAGTAGTAGTGTCAGTTCTAGAGGTTTCTGCGGTGTTCTCGCTGTTCTCTTTTCTTTCCTTTCCTTCTGCTTTTTCTTTTAGTAAGGCTTCGGCGCTGCGCGCTTGTTTTAGCAGGTCATCAAAATCCTTTACCTTCTCTATGGGGACTTTCTCCCTTATTTTCAGACTGAGGAGACCATAAGTTATATTTAGCTGCTGTTTGGAATTAAGCTGTTCATCCTTTGGCAGTTCTGAGAATAACATCCTTTTCTTTGTTACAAAATCGTCCGTAGAAACTCCTGGCGCTTGCTTGGTTCCACAAGCTTCCAGATAAATTTCATATACAGGTTTTTTCGGTGCGAACGTATTCCTTAGTGCATTTTCAAAATTTTCCCATGTTGTAATGGTGTTCTTGATACCTTGCCACCATACAGCGGCGTCTTCCCGTAGGATTAAAGGCAGTCCAGCCAGTGCGTCTTCATCACTGATATTTTCGATCTTCTTGAACACTTGTGCCGCCGTAAGGAAAGCTTCCACTGTCTCTCTATCCTTGCGACCGTCGTAACTAGCTTTGCATGTCGTCATACTGCCCTTTCGACCACTTCCTATGCTTGCCAATAGTAACTGGAACTGTTCTTGAGTCAGGCTGACACTCATCTTGTTATGATCTTTTCCTCGGCGAGTTTTAACTGGATACGTTGTCTTCCGTCCGAATCGAGTAACCACGTATTTGGGTTCGTTCGGGCCCGAGTTGGACGCCACTGTGACAAGGTTCTAATTCTTATGACAGAAACAACGCAGCGTAAATCCACTTAGGTTTTATTACAGATCGATACAAGAGAGTATTTTACACTTAGGACTTTATTCTAGCGAGGAAATCTGTTAAGGGAACAGCAGGCGTTTTGTGGAGACACCGTACTGTAACCTGATTAGCTTTCCCGTCCCTAATAAGAATTATATCGGAAGGTGTTCAATGTCTTGAATGCAGCCAACCGAGTACAACTCTTGCCCTAACAAAAGACATCGAATAATATTTTACGTTCCAATAGTCATGTTTCTGAGGGGACACTTCGTTAGCGAGTTTCGCGCTCGTTAAAGCGCCATCTGTTGGTGAGTAGACGTACTACACTATCAATAAAATTATAACACAATAGTCTTTCCTCTGAGCAATAATATAAGTAGTTATAATCAAAGTTATTTGAAATGAGATCAACAAAAATACTTTTTCTTAAAAGTAATAAGGCACATGCATAATCACAATGAGCTTGGCATTATAAAAATTGACATTAGCGCTCGAAAACATCTATTTCAGTAAAGAACTTATAAAATATTTTCTTCCCTTTAAGAACCAAGTTAGGATTATCCAACTTTTGGATAACCTGATCAAAAGACACGTCCGAAACGTCTCTATCATCTAATCTAAACATCTGCACCTTCTTGTCACAAATTTTTAGAAAAGTAACCCGTAAGTCATTTTCATCTTCATCAATTTCATTTATTACAGCGACGACATAACGATATTCCATATTTTTAGCTGAAAATTTCACAAGAACGTAGTCCCCAGTATTGTAATAAGAATTTCGAGTGCCACTGGTTCCGGCTATTTCATCATCAAACGTGTTTGGTGTTGACGTTTCAGCTGCTTCTAAATTTTCTTCCGATTCAGAATCCGTAAAAACTTCTTCTACTGTCAATTTGGGTTTTAGGTCAAAGTTAATACTGCCTATCTTATAATGCTGACAAGATTCGCTGTTGCAAAAGCAGCTGAGACTCTTCATTGTTAGGGTTTTACATTTTGTCGGCAGGCCGAGGATGAAGCTGGAATAGAGACCTGCGACCTGGTGCACATTTAAGGTGCCTTTGAAAGGCTTCTGACCGGATGCTTCCTCTTCAACTTTATCGATCATTGCCTGGATGTCATTGCCGTCAATTGCAATACATGTGATGCCAAGGCATCGCTCTTGGATCGACTTGACAAACTGATCAATATTGTTGATATCACCCCCAGAATTAACAACAAAATCAGCTGTTCTTTTGCACGTTGCTCCGACACCGTCTGGTGCGCCTTTACCGTGTCTACTTTCTGTGTAGTTCCACGTAAATTTTTGAACTTCTGGAATTTCTTCAGCTAGTTTAGTTGCTATGATAAAAAACATCGTTTTATTACGGTACTGAGTAACAGGGCCATCGCTCAAGAAATGTACGCATTTGATGCCACCTGGAAGAGTATTGAAAATCGGTCGCAGATGTGCCCAAATGGCTGCAGGTGAATGAGCTATGTTCTCAGAGACTGTGCAAAAAGATCGGATTGAATTCCGTAGGTAAACTACGACTGTATGCAGACTCAGTTGAACTCGAGAACCACCGAAATGAAAAGCCTGTATTTCCTCCGCGTACTTCGTGCAATAGTTTTCGCTAAAATCCATGTGGAGCAGAACATCTTCATCTTGTAGATTTAGCTTTAAATCGTTCATGGCGTTATATTGGTGTACAATATTTCTTTGATGGTCAAAAAACTTTATAAAATCTTCCTGTAAATGTGTTATGAGCTCTTTTGGGTGTACATCAAATCTTTTTTTCATATATTTTGTTACTATTCGAGGCTTTTTAGTCTTGAAATCTTGAATTTCTTGTCTCTCAGAAATCCACATCTTATATTTAATTACTTTGCTGTTGTCAAACTCTTTTTATTCGGGATTTTTATTGCTGCAAGTAGAACAAATTCTCGATAAACAGTCTTCGTTGTACCGATTGCAACACAAGTCTTCAAGCAGTTTCTGGTAATTGTTGTAGGATATAATTTTGGCTTCATATAGACCGCAGAGTTTCAGGTCTAAGTTGCTGTGGGTTATACATAAGCATGTATCGCGATTTTGAGCATTTGGTTTGACTACCCAGAATGGGCGCAATCGGCAGAATGTCTGATAACTTATTTTTGAATTCTCAGCCACAAATTTTTTATATAGATTAAGAATTGTATCAAGAAGGTATCTTTTTTGTTTTTTCACATTCTTCCTAGTAATAAATTCTTTTTTACCAGCTGCCATACGACTGTTACTATCATCTTCAAAGAAATTCTGAATTGCTCGTTTATAAATTATAGGTATTTTAATCCGGCGAGTTACAGGTACATCCAAGGCATTGAGATTAGATTTCTTGTTGCTTCTATAAAATGCCGCGTTTTCTTTAGGTATCCAATGCCTATACTTTTGAACTAGACTACCAGATACAACCCTTCGAAATATTTGTTTATCTCTCGTACTTTTTAATGTTGAATAGTTTTCATTCAACTGTTTACTAAGAACATCGCAAAAATAATACTTTTTTGACTACTTCCTTTCTCGTATCAGGCTTATCTAACATTTTTAATATCTTCGTATTAGGTGTGTCCTTAACATTTCTTTTTTTTGTTGCTTCAAGTCTTCCCAATCTTTTTCTGTATTTCTCAAGTTTTTTCTGTAAAAACGCGATCTTTTCATTTCTTTCTTTGTTATATTTTTGTCTTCTCCTTTTGGCTTGTCTTTTTCTTTGCAGTGAACTAATACTGGATGTTGCTGGCCTTGGAGCTGCAGAAATCTGAATTGGAACTGGAGTCAGCTGTCCTGAAGGGGGAGTATTGACTTCAGGATCCGATAATGGTGTATTTTCACGCATAAACGTATTAGTAACGCTGTTCAGTCTCTTTCGTTTAGATCGGTATACACTGCAGTGTTCTTTCCACGTCTTTAAGGCAGCCCTGTGTTCACGTTGTGTCATATTTTTCACTAATTTTCTCAAACCTTTTTCTTTCTTTTTCTGATATTTTAACCTCTCTTTTTCTTTCATCTTTTCTTTCTTTAGAGGATCATCTTTTCTACGTTGATATCTTAGTCTCTCTGCTTGTCTTTTTTCTCTAATAATTCTTCTCGCGATAACTTTTTCTTTTTAGGTGCCATATTGAGTTTATGCGATCAACCTGTAACATAATTTACGTTCAGTGAGGTAAATTAATGCGAAACATATTCTTATATATTATCTTATCTTATCTTAAGACTCCCCTGTTTCTTATATGAATAAATGTTCGACGAGTGAACGAATTTATGTAACCGAAACCTTTTAGTAAAAACCAATTCGATGAGATATACAGTCCCCTGGCACATAGAACAGTCCCCTGTCATATAGCCGGGCAGGGGACTGTTGCCAGGGGACTGTGTATTTTGGTTTAGATTCAAGATAATTACAAAACTATTGAAACATGATTCGATACGAAGCTACCGACAAATTTGGACACAAATTACAGACATTATAGACAATTTATATAAATATTTAATCTAATTAACATTATTAAAATCACTTACCAGAGGACTGTAAGTCGCGACGACCAACACGCGTACTCACGCCACAAATTGCGCTCGGCCACTAAACAAAATGGCGGCCTCATGCCGGTCTTGACAATGTTACCAACTTCACACTGGTTGCGTTTCATTTCACGCTTAAAAACGTTTGTAAACATAACAGATTTTTTCTTTTTCGGTTTTAAATTTTTGACAGGGGACTGTTTATGAAAACTTTGGACAAAATTAACAGGACATTAGTACATTTAAAAAATAAGAAACTAGACCTTATTTTATGACATAAATATAAATTAATTATTCTATTTTAACATATGAACTTTAAAATGTATTTAGTGTTCATAGTTATTTTTTTAATATTATCCTAAAGTGGGAATCCGTGAAAAGGGACAGCCAGGGGACTGTGTTTTTAGGGCTTCAATTTTTTTTAGAAGAAAAAGTAAAATGGCTATCGTTGTAAATATAATAGCACTATAAAGTTTAGCGTTTAATTTAAATTAAGAAGCATAATTATATTTCTATACTTTATTTAAAATAATTAAACTCGGTCCGGACAGTCGTTTTAACCCGTCAGGTGTCCTGCGCACAACAGTTGTGCGTAGAAAATTTTGGCCGGTCATGTCCTACGCACAACAGTTGTGCGCAGGACGGCGCTGTGATTGGAGAATTTAAATTTCATAAACGAAGACCCTGCTAGTGTAAAAAAATAATCCTATTGATTTGTCACTTATTTGGCAACATACTGGATTTTTTTTCCCAAAAACCAAGCATCTGAACAAGCGAAAAAATAATAAAAACGAAATTATTGCGCAATAGGACGTGCTCGTCCGCAATGGCCGCCGCCTGCGCCGCTCCGTAAACAAATAATTTTTGTGATGTTCTTTATGTGTGTAGTGATAAATAAATTGATGGATTCGGCGCGTAAACTTATAATGGTGATAATTTAACAATAGAAAAGTGAAATGTGGCAATATATTAAGTGCAGTGTGTCAAAGGATAAACCGATCGGGTGAAAAAAATATCAAAACCTAATAATAATATACTTTTTAAAGTTAATAATTTATTTTCATCAGTAAAATGTAAGTGTATAATCTTTATTCCATTGCATTTGCATTGCCTGTCCATTCCATTCCATTGATATATAAATCATAAAATATAATTATACCAATCGTAAACAATTCACCTTTTTCTAAACTCAAACAGAAAATAAAAATATCTCGAAAATTAGCTGGACATTTCGTGCACTTTTGTAAATCAAGGGTTGGACACTTGACGGGTTAAGAGTTTACAGAGAATCGCCCTTATATTCAAGCTAAGTCTTGGTACAACTGTAATATTTTATTTCTATTGTAACGTTTTAATAAATAAATAAATTCAAAACTAAGTCTATATTATTTGGTGACTCTAACGCATCTACCCACACACGCAAATATTAATCACAGACACACGGATTATTATAGTGCTATAAACATCCGATCACAAGAGCGCTATGCGCTGCGCACACTCTCACACCTCCAACGGACGCGGGGGCACACAATGACAACACTGACAAGGTAAACATAAACGAAACTACGACAATAACTAATAACTTTGCGCGAGCGTATACTGGCGTATCATCGTCCGTGACGTCACTGTTTGTTGTAACCCATCACATCCCCATTTGCAAATGAGTTCCGAAGAATGACGTTCTTCTTGATTTAAGCATTTTATCACGTCTTCCAAATACATCAGTAGTCTGGTCGCGGTGTGGTCCAGTAAATCTTGGAGATTGATTTCACTGCAGGTTTCTGTTACGCGATATGATTCCTTTGGTGGATAGCAATCTCCCTTAGCTTTTTGTAGAACACTATAACTGGGGTAAAACTTTTTATTAGCGCTCCTTATGATCTCATATTGTGACCTGGATAGGTCTGCTTCCGTAAACATTGATAGTGCTTTTAGAGTCGAGGTTTATTATCATCCTGGGATTTTAGAAATGTTTTCTTGTATTTACCGGCTCGCTTAGGTGATTTTGTGATTGCATTGAGCATTTGCGATACATTTCTATTACCAGCAGTTTGCAAACTACTTTTCGTAGCATGTACCAACATTTATTTTCCGACCGATTTCCGTAGTTCTTCTATTTGTCTCCTCTTGCTTCCTTCAGATAATTCACAAAATGGTTTTAGCGGACGACCGCAAGCGGCACGCTTTATTGTACGTTTCGGTATTTCAAATGTTCCTTGCAACCATTGAGCATTATCCTTTAAGAACCTTTCTTGAATTTTGGATGCTTTTAACCACCTTTTTTTAAGTTCGCTCTTTAAACATGTAATTTTGTGCTTTAAATCCTTTTTGTCATCTTCAGAATAATCTTCGTTACTCAAGATATAGTCCAGTCAGTAGGTATTTATGCTCTACAAAAGGTGGCGTAGAAAATGTTTTGAAACAATATTGTTTAGGTATGACAGGATAATAAAAATCCAAGTTCTCGACCTTGAAGGACCCAGGCGTTAGCCGCCATCTTGAATTAAAGATGCCAAAATTAGGTATATTTTAAATAACTTCTCAATTGTTTACTAAATCACAAAAGTGTATATGAGAGGTATAAAGAAGACAAAATTGTTTACATTTTTTGCATACATGTTTATTCTGTAAGTCTTAAAGGTAAGAAGTTACAAACGACGGAAATAATAATATTTACAAAAATCATTAATATAATTTTAATTTTGTTTAAAAATTGTATAGCTATCATTTTTTAATTCTTTTTGATGGCCCGGGCTGGTTAATGGTACCTTCTTCATTATCGTCGCTGAAATTTTCTGTTTCATTGTCTGTATTTAGTTTCCAACCATGAAATTTCGTCGTCATCACAGTCTTCCTTATCTATCTGAATCTCTACTGCATTTTCACACAGCTGACCACTACAGAATCCACAAACAATAGAGCATTTTAATCCAGCTTTTCTGCAACTACATGTTTTGCTGCATCCTTTTTTACAGTGGCAAGAAATTACACTTAAAAGCGTCTGGGGTGCTGCTTTCTCTGTCGTTGTTATTGGAGTGAGCCTATTGGTGTCATATCTCCAGCCCCGGTTTTTTTTTATTCCGTACCATTTTTGGACTTGGTGGTATGTCCTAAAAGCATGATACCGTGCAGCGTCCTTTTTCGGCGGCAAAGAAGCAAGATTAAATTTACTTTTTATTGATGACTTTACGAATCGTTTATATCGGATATCTTCTAAGGATTCCTTGTCCATGTCCCCTCCGTACAAAGTTACTCCAAGCGTGCTCCAGCGTCTTCGATTTCTTCTGGTCTTGCTTCTTTATCTTTGTAGACGCCAGTTGCGCGTTTTTTTCAACAAGGGAACAAAGTTTCATTTTCCCTTGATTGAAGAGAGACGATGTGGTATCGCAGCCACTAAACGCATGGAGAAAAAGAATGTTGTTACTAGCTTTCTTGTATTTAAAACTATTAGTGGAGTATTGTCTTTCAGCAGTTTTGCCTCTACCGGGATTTACGCGCACGGTAAAACTCGCATTGTGGCCAGGTGAAGACGTAAAAATTGTGTACTCATCACGGGCAGTAAAAAAGAAAGCCCTCTTTCGTATATTTACAACCCTCGCTTACGGCTCGGGTCTCAAATACCTGCGATTTCGGGCTTTCTTTCTTTTACAGCCCTTGTTAAGTAATGTACTATAGTGTAATTAAATTATTTTTTGTAAATATTATTGTATCTGTCGCTTGTAACTTTTTACCTATAAGACTTACAGAATAATCATGTATGCAAAAAATGTAGGCAATTTTGTCTTCTTTGAACCCTTCATAGACACTTTTGTGATTTAGAAAACAATTGAGAAGTTAATTAAAATATACCTAATTTTGGCACCTTTAATTCAAGATGGCGGCTAACGCCTGGGTCCTTCAAGGTCGAGAACTTGGATTTTTATTAACCTGCCATACCTAAACAATATTGTGTCAAAACATTTTCTACGCCACCTTTTGTAGAGCAAAGGCTTTTACAGTTCCCCACAGACTGACCTAATATGGCATTCTAAATAGTTCAGTTTTTCTTCGAATGTCTTCAAATTCTGTTGTTGTATCTTGTCTAACAGACTTTTTCTAGTGACTACTCTGTAATTAGAGCCACCAGGTGATCCTAAAACAAAATAAAAATAGAATTTAGACAAAAAAAAATTCGATGACCACTAAATAACAGGTTGGCTTGAGAAAAAGAGCAAATATGTGCACCCAATTACTTTAATTTTACAATAAGAAAATGAATTCTATATTATCACATAAAAATTATTACCGGGGAGGACCCGGGAACAGAACTAAATTTGTCAAATCGTAAAAAATAGAATGAAAGGGTCTTCTGGTTATAACCACATTTCAAAACCATAACTTTAGAGAAAGTAAGTAAATTTAACGAAAAAGTATGTCTTCTTACCTGAATCATCGTTTTCCATCATTACTTTCAATATAACACTTCACAAACGAATAATATTCAAATGTTAATATACGCGTTCAGAATGATGCCAATAAGCGATTCGTGTACTCAGGACGACCAACTTTCGACTGACGGGAACAAGGTGCAGATAAGGTAACAGGGCGGGGGGGATGGTTATCCATTGTTCGGCAACTACCTGGCTTACGGTAGGTACTTGTTTTTACTATCATAGTTGAAAATTATTTTATTGCTTTAATGTGATAAAATTACTATATTTCTTCAATATAAGGTCGCATTAGCATTTTGCGGTTTATATTTCGACACCAGCAATTAATACTACGCTAAGTCGAATTTTGTCGATTTTGCGTTTTTGATGCCAAAATGTTCTATTGAGGTATATGAACATGCTCACCAAATTTCAGTACAAAATTTTGAAAAACAAAAAAGTTTTGAAAGTTATAAAGCGCCAAGTAGACGTACTTTTTAATATCACCCGAACTATACCCCGCTAAATACACTTAGCCGGGTACGCGCGGGAAGCGCGCGGGGGAATGTGTGTTCAAAAGAAAAACACCGTGGCGGCGATAATTGTGACATTTACTGTTAAGTAACCGGATGAAACTTACGAGAGAGGAAAGCCTGATTTTTAATCAGTGAATACAATGTCAATAATTATTTTATTTATTATTTAAGAAAGATTTCTTTTGATTTGCAACTTATTAGTTCATATCCGGATAAAACTACGCTATTTACTAGTTAGCGTAGTGTGTTCCGATTGTAAACGATTTATTTTTTATATGAGTATGACTTAGCTTTAAAAATATGTGTTTATTGTTACTTTTTTGATTTTATACCGTTATTTATTAATAGTACTACTTAAAATTGGTAATAATATGAAACCTTTAGGTTTTCACGGTGTTAATAAAGGACTCAAAATATAATTTGTATAAATTATAAATTTTATTATTATTAGCAAACCAAACATTTTATTTTGCTGAAATAATTTAATTAGTAATTTTGTGGTTTCAAACAAAATATAATGTCCATTGAAATGTATTTCGACAAATAATTTATCTGTGTGATGTTGTTACCTATTTGAAATCGCGATAGCAGATCAATTTTAATTGTATTTCTTTTAGTTTTATCGCCACTTCTCGCGGTGTGGAAAACATTAAGTAGGTTCCCGAGCTAATGTCAATGTTAGACCATGTTTTTGAACAACATAATTTTATTTTAAAAAATACATACAATTGACACTGATGAACTGATGCTGTGCTAAGGGTGCAATATTAACTGCTTATAATAGTAATTTAGTGATAGAAAACGTAAACCTACACAATGGTGGCATCTCAATGGCCGAGAGTAGCATGGTTTCAAAAGAACAAAATTCAAAGCACTCTGCTCCAGTAGGTACCTTCGCCTTCTTGTGATTTTATAATTTATACTCTCGACATTTTCTAGAAACGTAAATATTACATCGACTTTTGAACATGCTTAAGAAATTTTGAGTTCATCTATGAAACAAGTTGACCCTAACCATAATGGGAAGTTCAGATAACTTCTGTACTGGAGATAACTCATGCTTGTGGTACAATAGTTAATGCTGGTGACTATTATACATACTGAGCAATCTACACCAAAAGATAAAAAGAAATCCAAAAAAAAGGACCGATGTTGGAAATAAGGTATTAAGGTATTATTAGAACACTGAAGAGTTAAAAAAAAATCAAGTACCTATTTATTTTACAACTTTGTCAGCGTGATTAAATGCTAAATCACCACCTTAGTAGGAAGTACCATGAGTTTCAGAGTTAAACCGCGGACAGACGGACATGGCCAAACTTTGTGGGTTTTAGTACACAAAACTCTTTACTCTTTTTATTATTTGTAAGAGTAGCCGTTTATAATTTCTGGATTTCGTATGCCTTTTAAACATTTTTCGAAAGAAATTGCAACAAGATTTTCTATCGATTGTTTTCATTACAAATCTCTATTTCACATTTTCAAAAGTTATTTGAAAGAGAGATCGCTCTTTAGCGATAAGACCGCCTGTTGTTTACCACTACATTCAATCTTCTTTAATATGTTGTGTTCTATAATGTTTCGATAAAATATGTATATCGGAAGTCCATAAAAGAGAAGTCCCTATGACAGCTCGAAAGTGCTACGAAAATTCCGACCTCTGGTTATAAAGATGATAAAGTAAAATTAAAACTAAAGAAATGTATTTCAAAAACTTATTTCAACTAAAGAAACTTGGCTATTTCATTAGGTAATGGAATGGTTGTTATTCTTAAAAAAAATAACGTTATATTATTGATTTTTGGTTATGCAAAATATTATTTTAATTCATCTAAACGTTTATAAAAGCACATCTAGGTGCATTAAGTAAGTTCAACGCATCAAATTTTGTCCCAACTATACAACGCTAACTTTATTAAATTCGTGAATATAGCCTTTTTCCTATTGATTTCCGATTTAGGTTCTTAAAACAATTTTTTTGATCTAATTTATATTACTTTTACGTAACTTTCCAGTGACCGTTTCTGTTCAAATCGATTAAACAAGTAATAAATTTAAAACAATTGCTCCGTATAACAATACGCTAAGTATGAGTTAGCGTAATTTAACACGGAACAGTTTTTTGTATTTTTGAGACAAACTCAGCTAAGTCGATCTAAATTCAAAATTAAGAAGATAATACAAATAACAGTAATCACGTATTGTATAATCTGCAATGAACAACTTACGGTGAAAAAATCATAAATGTAGCATACAAGGTTAAAAAGTTATTGCATGTTTCCCTATTATTGGCTCTGTTGAATAGTTGACATTTTCAAGTTAGCGTAGTGTTAATTGCTGGTGTCGATTTGTAAAAAAAATGCATACTAACCTTAAAAAATATATTTATTATTCATATATACATCTGAAAATAACACGTGACGAATTATTCAATATAAAAAACAATATACCAATATAAATAAATGCCAGGCGACCATTGCGGAACTTATCATTCAGCTTCATCTGATAAAGATTCTTCTGCCGAACTCTCTATATTTCTTTCAGTGTTAGGCTCCGCAGGTATAAGCATATCCATTGCTTCCTTGCTGTGCGTCATGGTTTTTTTTTTAGGTTTAGGCCTTATGCTTGAAATCAATGGATCTGAGCTGAGTAGTAACCTATTTATTACGTCTAAATTACACTCCTCTTGTGAAAAATTTCTAGCAAAGTTTTGCCTATATTGGCGAAAGTGTTTATTTCGTGCTTCTGCTGCTTCTTCTGACAATAATCCAATTGGCTTTTTCCATGACTGTTGCACCATGAATCAATATTTTGTGCATCGTCGGAGTCATGGGATGCCAGGGATAAGTTCACATAAATCTGGGCGGTCTCATACCCATAATCCGCAAATTTATTTAAATTTACTTCATGGCCACAAGTAATTACCTCCAAAATTACTTTGACGCGTTTTATTAGGTTTAAATCAACACCCGTTATCTCAGCTGCTACCTCTGGATTCGAAAAAAACCTTCGACTAGTGTTGCCATCGTTCGTATTACCGAATCCCGCTTTTGGCACATCTATAATCAAGCCAGTTTCCTCCCTGAATTTTGCCTGAATTTCTGTTTTTTTCTGCTTCACAATTTCTTTGTCGCTAGCTGATCTTAGCTGCCACTTCTTTACTGGAATTTTGTAAGCCAAATGCAGAATGCCCTCGAATAGCCGGATTCTAGCGTGCAATATGGATAACCCAAACTCTAATGTATCTGTGTCGACGGTATTTTTAGCACTCAAATCGTTAAATTGCTTCGATGTAGCACCACAAATGTAACATCTCATTGTTGAAGTCGTTGAGGTAGCAGCATTACAAACTTTTGCATCGATCATAGTCATCGTCATTAGATGTTTTATGGACACAGAGACATCGCCTTGCATAAATACAGTGTTTAACAAGCTGTTAATACAGTTTTCTATGTATGTTATTTCCGACTTTGTTATAAATCCTTTTTCGAGAGCGAATCCACTTAGCTTTGTACCTGACAGACAATACCCATTATCTGCATTGTTCAGTGTGGCCAAACTGCCACTTGAAAATGAAAAGCATCATAAGTGCAAACAACTTTTACACTAAAGTATTCTTTAAGTCAAATGCAGTAAGGTTTATTGTTAAACAAAGACGCAAAGATGTTGGTCACTTTGTATTTAAAAGAACAGTGAAGTACGCATTGATGCTTAGAACGACGAACACAATTTGATCCTTGAACGATGTACTTACTTGTATATACTAAATAGTTGCGTACTAATTTGGTATAAAAAATTAAACAAGTAATAACAATTGAAAAGTAATAGCACTAAACCACAAAAATCCAATCGGTAGCAGGCAGAGTCCATGAAGTGAGAGCCGAGTCGTCAAATTAAATAACTGCTTATATTAGAGATAAAACACAACCGTTGCAAATAGCACCACAGAAGTGACTACCCGACTTTTTCGCTAAACTGATAAGAAAATAAACAAAATGCTAAATGCGCAAACAACCCCTCTACAATCCATAATGATGAGTCATCTTCAAGTGAAAGTTGACTAATTATCAGTGATGGGAAATAGGTGAGCTAATTTACCTAAACTTGACGCATATTCATTCATGCGTGAGTGAGATGGGAATACATTATTGAATGAATATGCATCAAGTTTAGGTAAATTAGCTCACCTATTTCCGATCACTGCTAATTATATGCAACTAAGTATTCGCACTATTGCACGTACAACCCAAGTTCATAAAGTATATTGTTAAATTGTTTTTACTTGTTTCCGCATAGCATGTACATTGTTAAAGTATCAAATTGTGGTCGTCGTTCTTAGCATCGATGCGAACTTCACAGTTCTTTTAAATACAAAGTGACCAACATCTCTGCGTCTTTGCTTAACAATAAACCTTACTGCATTTGACTTAAAGAATACTGTAGTGTAAAAGTTGTTTGCACTTATGATGCTTTTCATTTTCAAGTGGCAGTTTGGCCACACTGAACAATGCAGATAATGGGTATTGTCTGTCAGTTACAAAGCTAAGTGGATTCGCTCTCGAAAAAGGATTTGCACTATATGTCTGTAGACTCTTTTACAAATCTTATTCTAATTGGTCGACAGTAATGTGGTGACGAGGGAGTTGGATTCTGCCACACAACTTTTTTTTGAAATATGTTGCTGTCACTTGTACCTTCACTTTGCATTTTTTGTTTGAATTGTGCTTGTTGTGATCCATCACAGCCCCATTTTGGAATTAGTGTTAAAGATTGACGCTCTTCTACAGACAATTGCTTTAAAACATCCTCTAAATATGTTGATAAACGTTTAGCTGTGTGGTCCATTAGTTCTTGAAGATTGATTTCTGCACAAGTCTCAGTAACACGATACGCTTCTTTTGCTGGGTAACATGTCTGTTTTGCTTGTTGTAATAAAGTGTAACTCGGTTAATATTTTTTATTACTGTCTCTTATGATTCCGTATTGTTTCCTTGAGAGATCGGCTTCCACAAACATTGAAAGGGCGGCCGTTACATCTAGTTGTGCCGAACGTTCTGGTTTTTTATTCTCTTCGCTCTCTTTGTACGCTTCCCGATAAGCTTGAGCTGTCTGTGGTGAGTTGGTTATCTCTTTAAGAATATTAGAGGCAAGTCTTTGCCCAGAACTTTGAAGACTTGTTTGAGCAGCACATAGTAAAATCTCCTTATCCACGGTAGAGCGAACTTCCTCTGTTTTTCTACGCTTGCTTCTCTGACATAATTCATCAAATGTCTTAGTTGGGCGACCTGATGATCGCCGTTTAATCCTTGGAATTTCAAAAGTCCCCTGTAGCCATTCATTATTTTTATTTAGGAAAATATCACTTTTCCTATGTGCTTCGATCCATTTCTTTTTAAATAGTGACTTCAAATGAGAAAACCTGTACTTTATTTCCTTAATTTGGTTATCACAATATGTTTCTTATGACAAAATATGTGTCTCAAGATATGCCAGCTTCATGTCAAAACTACCAAGATTTTGACCATGCATTTTCTCAAAAAGATATCTGCTGGTCACTACTTGAGCCTCTGCGACTCCTTCTGACTCTAAAACAAAATAAAAATGATTTTAACAGTAAAAAAAATAAAATATAAAAAACACATTGTTTTGCATTGTGACATTAATCGATCTCGAAACCATCGATTTCACAGGAGATCGCAGCTAAAATTTACGTATTTGAGTAGCACAAATACTTTATTTTATTATAAAACTAATATAACTGCTGGGACGCACCGGGAAGTATAACAAAAACCTTTTTGTACTCGTCGATTATAATCTGTGTATTAAGATTTCATAGAGAATACTGCAACGTCACTCTTTTCATCGTTGCATAGTCTATGTTACTTCCGAAACGACTGAAATAACCATTTCGATACGCTCTAGACAACCGAAAAAATTTGAAAATAGAACTTCGTATTTTAATAATATGTGTCCTTGTTTAAGGAGACTCGAAATGATACAAAATTGCCAATCTATGGCGTTTCGGAACGTAGCAGCGTCGCGTCATCTGTCAAAAATCTACTTAAACTTGCTTCTGTATCCAGAGCAAAAAAAATTAAAAAAATGCGCTTTGTGATTGGCTAGTATTTAGCCAGTCATAGCACAGTTTGCAACATTACGGACCCCGGTGGTGTGATAGTACTTACGATATTTAGTTTTCTTATATACTCGTATTAATGACTTAAAGTATTAATTTTAATGAACTCGTACAAAAAGTATTGTTCACAATAGTGTCATAATCAAGCTTTTTAATCTCGTACCTTACTTAGGCCACTCAGCAAGCTTCGTGGCCTAAACACGGTACTCGACTAAAAAGCTCTCTATTATAACACGATTGTGAAAAATACTATTTTGAATATCAAACACGAGGTATTTTCACAAATATTTAGAGTATAATTTTCAACCTCCTAAAGTAATAATAATTATTCAATATATCTACATAAAAATAAGCGGTGTAGTTACTCTCTTACCTGTAGAATTTGGATCCATAATGATTTGCTTCAAGTTGAAAACCAAAACCAAAATAGTGTCTTTCAAATAAACTGCGTTTTTATGAATGCCGAGAAGAGATAAGTGCACTTGGAGCGACTATCAAGTTCCGACTGACGTGGCACTGCAGGTACTGACAGAAAGGGTAGGGAGGGGGTTATATATTGTTCTATACCTATCCAACCTTATCGGGAAGTGATTATTTTTTACCTGCGATAAGATTTCAAAAATTGATTTATGACCGCCTAAAATGGCAATTTACCCCTATGTGGGACGGCCAAAAACAGCGACCAACCAGGATATTGTCCAAAAAGTACACCGATTGGTACTCGACGACCGTCGAATCAAGGTTAGGGAGTTTGCAGAAGCTGTTAGCATATCTAAAGAAAGAGTTTGTCATATACTAGTTGAAGATTTGAACATGCGAAAGGCCTGGTTCCCACTATGCCGGACCGGCAATTTTGCCGGATGCCGGTAAGGGTAGTGGCTGTACCATTTTATTTGAAGCTGTTCACATTATGCCGTGTGAACAGCGTCATAAGCCACAAGCCTTACCGGCATCCGGCAAAATTGCCGGTCCGGCATAGTGGGAACCGGGCCAAAGCTAGTGCACGTTGGGTGCCGCGTCTGTTAAATTCGGACCAAAAACAAGTTCGAATGAACATTTCCGATGTCCTTTTGAAGCCATTTAAGCAAAACACGTCGGATTTTTTGCGTCGGTTGATAACCGTCGACGAAACGTGGATCCATCACTTCAAGCCGGAGACAAAATCACAATCCAAACAGTGGACTGCGAAGAATGAGCCTGCTCCAAAGAAGGCGAAGACGGTTTCTTCGGCCGGGAAGGTGATGGCCACGGTGTTCTGGGATAGTCGCGGAGTTATATTCGTTGACTATCTGGAAAAAGGAAAAACTATAACGGGGGCTTATTATTCATCGCTTCTTAACAAGCTGAAGGCAGAAATTTCAAAAAAACGGCCGCATTTGCAAAATGTTTTTGCATTTGTGTTTCATCAAGATAACGCACCATCTCACAAGTCAAAGATAGTGATGGCAAAATTTCAGGAGCTGCGATTCGAACTGATTGAACATCCACCGTGTTCTCCGGATCTGGCTCCTATCGACTTCTTCCTGTTTCCCAGACTGAAAACTTGGCTCGGTGGACAGAGATTTTTAACTAACGAAGAGGTCATAGCCGCCGTGGACGCCTATTTTGCAGAGCAAGACGTCAACTACTACCTGAACGGATAAAGACATGGGAGCATCGCTGGGAGAAGTGTATTATTCTACAAGGAGATTATGTTGAAAAGTAGAAAAGAATCGGACTGCAAAAACACCTCTTTCCATGTTAGGCCAGAAACTTTTCAGACAACCCTCGTACTTGTCTCTCACAAGCTCTCATACGCTCTTATTAAGAGCGAGTGAGAGAGAAGTACAAACCCGAAGCATTTTCTAAGTGCTCACAGACATTACTTAGCGTTTATGGACCGACGGACGCCATTCCGAGAAAAAAATAATTGAATTAATTACCGTAGCGTTAAGTAAATTTCTTTGGTGGAAGAAGTAAGTTTTATAAAGCATCATAAAACAAACCGTAAGTTATACACTAATACGTAATTTAAGTAGGTACCTAACTAAGTGAGAGTCAGAATGGCGGGTGTACCTAAGCAAATATAAAAAACAACTATACTACAAAAATGTAATCAAAATGTACTAATTAGTACCTATTTTAATAGTAGATTGTTCAACAAGGGACTAAAACAAGCCATAATGACACGAGATGTTTAGCCACGCGAGCGAGCCAGCGAGCGAGAGTGGCTATAGTTCGAGTGTCATTATGGTTGCTTAGTCTCGCGTTAAACACTCTACTTTTCACTTTGAATGCGAAAAAAAAAAACAACGTTCAGTGCCGGATTAGCCACGTACCTAGCAAGAGTAGCAAATGCTACGGGCCCCGCGCATCCACGTCTAACCTCTAAAATGCTAGTACTTACATCAGTATGCGTATGCGTGTACTCATATGCATCAGGGTTGACGATAAGATGAATAATCCAGTCGATATTCTCCACCAGGATAACCTAAAACAAACACCCACGCAAAATAGGTGCATATCTAAGTCGCTCAGTTGCGGAAAAAAGACCGCCACAACCTGTAACCTAAAACAAACCCAGGGGTCTCTTTATAGAATTTGCTACGGACCCCGACGGGCTTGCTCAATCCAGCACTGACGAAGTTCTATACACATTTACAATATTGATTATAAGAAAGTTTCTTACAAATTTGTTCCGCGGTTTTTTCTTTTCTTTTATTATTTTTTTGTTAAGTGCCGCTTTAAATGCTTGCATATTTAGCCAACAGGTTCAAACTTGAAAACTATTTTAAAACTAATTAGACCAAGCATATTTAAATGAATTCATCCTTAATATAATTAAATACATTCATACTCGTAATCATTAATCGTGTTTCACGAAATTAAATCATTTTTATTTGTATTTTTTCACAGTTGTCATTTTGAGGTTATTTCCACGCGCTAAAAATTGTCTATACCACAGAATAAAAACTAGAGGCATAGAAACCGTACTAAATAGGCAGAAAATGCATTATGGTTGACTTCCTTTTACTTATGGTTTTCATAGTGAGTTGGAAAGAGATCGTCACAAGGCGTGATTTGGACCTTTAAGCACCAGTGTGGAAAAAAGTAACGCCAAAGAAGACCGGTCGTTGATTTGACGTTTCTTCACCTTCTGATCATGACAGATTAAAGAAGAAAAGACACCTAGTTTTTTTTTCTTTTCCTCTTATCAAAATGTAATCTATAAAGTAGAGACAAGTAGCTAGTGCAACGTTCATCTTATTGCACGGCTTCTATGCCTTTAGTCTTTATTCTGTGGTCTATACAAAAACACTAAAAATAGCAATAAATCCTCCATTCACAAACACCGTGATTGGATGTTTAGGGGATTCCAAAGCAAATTAAAACAATTTTACTTTAATCCCTAGAGATTAAAAAGGGACTTTAGTCCCGATGTGCAGAGACTAAAGTAACATTTTAAGAGCATGAGAAGTGATAGTAGATTGTTCAACAAGGAACTAAACCAAGCCATAATTATGGTTGTTTAGTCTCGCGTTAAACACTCTACTTTTCACTTTGAATGCGAAAAAAAAAAACAACGTTCAGTGCCGGATTAGCCACGTACCTAGCAAGAGTAGCAAATGCTACGGGCCCCGCGCATCCACGTCTAACCTCTAAAATGCTAGTACTTACATCAGTATGCGTATGCGTGTACTCATATGCATCAGGGTTGACGATAAGATGAATAATCCAGTCGATATTCTCCACCAGGATAACCTAAAACAAACACCCACGCAAAATAGGTGCATATCTAAGTCGCTCAGTTGCGGAAAAAAGACCGCCATAACCTGTAACCTAAAACAAACCCAGGGGTCTCTTGCTACGGACCCCGACGGGCTTGCTCAATCCAGCACTGACGAAGTTCTATACACATTTACAATATTGATTATAAGAAAGTTTCTTACAAATTTGTTCCGCGGTTTTTTTCTTTTCTTTTATTATTTTTTTGTTAAGTGCCGCTTTAAATGCTTGCATATTTAGCCAACAGGTTCAAACTTGAAAACTATTTTAAAACTAATTGGACCAAGCATAATTAAATAAATTCATCCTTAATATAATTAAATATATTCATATTCGTAATCATTAATCGTGTTTCACGAAATTAACTCATTTTTATTTGTATTTTTACACAGTTGTCATTTTGAGGTTATTTCCACGCGCTAAAAATTGTCTATATCACAGAATAAAAACTAGAGGCATAGATTCGTACTAAATAGGCAGAAAATACATTATGGTTGACTTCCTTTTACTTATGGTTTACATAGTGAGTTGGAAAGAGATCGTCACAAGGCGTGATTTGGACCTTAAAGCACCAGTGTGGAAGAAAGTAACGCCAAAGAAGACCGGTCGTTGATTTGACGTTTCTTCACCTTCTGATCATGACAGATTAAAGAAGAAAAGACACCTAGGTTTTGTTTCTTTTCCTCTTATCAAAATGTAATCTATAAAGTAGAGACAAGTAGCTGGTGCAACGTTCATCTTATTGCACGGCTTCTTTGCCTTTAGTCTTTATTCTGTGGTCTATACAAAAATACTGAAAATAACAATAAATCCTCCATTCACAAACACCGTGATTGGAAGTTAAGGGGATTCCAAAGTAAATTAAAACAATTTTACTTTAATCCCTAGAGATTAAAAAGGAACTTTAGTTCCGATGTGCAGAGACTAAAGTAACATTTTAAGAGCATGAGAAGTGAAAAAAAAAAATGTACCGCCCCATACATAAAGTTATTGCAAAGTGGAGGTACACCCGCCACCCTGACTCTCAGGACGGCGGGTGTATGTCAATGTACCACGATCCTACCAATTATTCATACATGTCATGTTATTACTCCAAAAAATGTACCAAATTTGTACTTTATTATACTGTTAACATTTAAGCAATCTTACAAAATCAAGCAACACTTACAAAATATGAATAAATAAGCTAGAAAAAATAATTAAAACTCTTATCATTTTCGGACGACATTTAAACGCTGCCATTTTGGCGCGCTTAATCTGTGACGTCAACGTGCACTAAGCGCAATATCATGGCAATATATTAGTATAAATTTATACTATGGCAATATCAACTACGAAGTGTATGATTTACAGACAGAGTTAATAAAAGTTATAAAAGTGTGTGATTAGAGCCTTTAAGATCAACTTATCACTATGGAAAAGCATTCAAAAGCTTATTGTAAATTTTGTATCGTTCTTATGTGCAAAAATAACAACAAAACCGCGCTTGACAATAGTATATTACTGCACAGACCGGGAAATAGGCCGTTGCGGGACGAGTAGAGTTAGCGTGGCCGAGACGCAGTCGAGGCCGCGCTATATACGAGTCCAGCAACCGCCCTTCCCGGTCGAGGCTTGTATAGTGCTTTTCTCCAACAATGCGAGAAAATATAACATAAATTGTTAAAATATTAAACAGGTCAATATTTCCTTGAAAAAAATGAACAGAAACACGTACGATTAAAAGTACTGAAACAAAGCATTAAATAAAATCAAACATTTAAACGTAATAAATTCAATTTCAATAAAATATGGTTTAAATTATAACATTTATTACGCGTTTATGTTATTTCGGCATTTTATTTTGTTTATGAACACAATTTCTATAAAAAACAAAACCTCACACTATTTGATACACTTTTAAATACGCTGTAAACGCTGTTTGAAAATGTTTGACTTTTTAGTCTATGACATTTAAAAAGTTAAATATACAAGGAAGAATTTTGATTGCACGAGTGTTTGGCTGTTTGGAGTTAGTTATCCTAGTCCAAACATGGTTTTAAAAAGTAAAACACCAGGTACGTAATGAAATTTGTATACATTTTCGCGGCCGCTGCCGCTGGTAAATAATAACTTTTTTTTTTAATTTTGCCTGGGCCTGGAACTCAGAACTTCGCGGGCTGATTTTACGACAGTAAGGTTGACATTTCCGAGCATGTGGGAGAAAAGTAAATTTCCATACTTATGCCGAAAGATGCAAATGTAAGGAAAAAGTGATTTAAGGCGATGAGGAGAGACAATCTTTCGTGTTTGAGTAGTCTATACTGCTGTGAAGATCATTTTGACGTAAGTAATACAAACTGTTTATAAACCTCGACGAAAACATAACCTATTTTGCTAAAGTTCTTAAAGATAATCTTGACATTTAACGTTCCTAGTACATAATGTATTTACCAGGTTTTTCACCTACCTGTATTTAACTTATTAATGAAAGAGGGAAACCTATGTAACGTTGTACTTAAAATGTATAAATATACCGATTATAATGGATGAAAAGTACAACAAATTTTATAGTATTAGTGCATTAATGTAATAAGTATTAAATAAAACTAATCGTGTAAAAAGGTAATAACATTCTAATAATAAACTTATAAGGCTAAAATAAAAATGTTTACATACAAGCGCACATTATTATTGGTAGTGTACCAGTAACGGCGCGTATAGTTGGTTCCAGTTTAAATGACGAAAATGCACTTAAAACCAACCATTACCAAAATCTATTGTTCAATTGTTATCTTCAAGTAGGGTTGTAAAACAATTACGAAGGTGTGTCGGTACGGCCAAAGTATACTGTGAACAAACAATCTTGATAGTTTTTTATTGCATGTTAGCCATAAGAATAAGCGATATGTATTAGTGTTGTGTTGATTTATTATGTATCAATAATGACAATTTAAAATTGTATTGAATGTTACATAATATAGGAATATTTATTAAGTATATTTTTGCATTACAATATAGACGGCTTAAAAAAATCTTTTATTTCAATGATCAAGAAGGGTTGAGCTACTCAAAGGCACGTGCCACACTTCGGTCGTCCCTTTGTTATGTTTTTCTTTCATATTTAGCAACAAAAGAAGTTGTAAAATCCCGCGTTAAGTGCATTTTCGTCATTTAAACTGGAACCAACTATAGCAACGCGCGGCCCGGCCGGCGCTGAAAGCGACCGACCCTTCCCGAGGCTCGTCACTCGTCCGTCGCATGTATATACGCACATGAGCTGCTGCGTGGCTATCTACCTCAAATAGTAATCTCGCTACTGGATATAATTTCCGTACAAATATTATTCAACCATACTATTTTAAGTGTTCTAGTATCTAGACCTACTGTTTATTCACACTGTGAGTGAGTGAGATAAGTGATAATTTTAATCCCGTCCTGGGAACTACCCTGGGAACTACCCCGGGAATTACAGCTTCCGGCCTAACCTCGCGGTTGACGCTGTCCTAGCAGACTGGTCTCCTGTTCCCGAAGACACTTCGCCTAATCTCGCCTCCGCAGATTCCAAGGAGAGTGCGGTACCGTTGTTAAAACTTACGCTATCAATAATCAAAACAAAAAATACTGTTTTCGCTGCCGCGGCATGCCGTGTTGATACACATTCTATGGGAGAATGCGAAGCAGAACGTACCATATTCTGTTTTAAATGTGGTTTGAAAGACGTGCGGTATCCCGACTGTCCTGTGTGCAATAAAAAATCGTCGGCACAGGTTTCTAACCCAAAAAACTTAATAATTTTGATTTCTTAGATTGGAATACTTGGCTTAAAACTATCACAAACTTTTTTAATTCCTACAAATTAGCGACAATTTTCAACCAAAAGCCTCATCATGATCCTCGTCCCTATGCAAAAATTTGTCTAGAAGGCCACAAGAACCTAGAAATATTTGGCCTTATTGACTCTGGCTCCGTTGTTACGATCCTTAGTCTCATAAAGTTTTGTCTAAACTTGGTTTTGAATTAAGTACTGATGGCACAATTTCGGTTACGACAGCAGCTGGTCAACGAATAAATTCTATCGGGTATTTATTGTTGCCTATAATATTTGAAGGTACCCGTAAAATTATTAAGACTCTGTAACGTTACAATTGTATGATTGAATTTTACAATAAAATACTAACCTTAATTTATAAGTTTTTAAGCAAATCAAATAATATCTATAATAAAATATATAATCTTTTATAATTAACTATTTTACACTTAACATTTAACATTTTAACATTCTATTAATCAATGTTACATTTAATTAATCAACTAACAGGAATTAATCAAATTATTAATTATTGTTTTAATACTACTTTTACCATCAAATACTTACACACTTTACATAAATACAACTAAAATGAATTCTAATCGTAAATTATTAAATACAATACAATCTTCAATCATGCCAGCGTAATGGTATGTATTTAATGCGACCAACTGTACCAGTGCAGCGCTTGGGTGGTCCGCCTTTGTTCTCGCTTGCATAGGACAGACGAGAGTGTGCGCTGGCGTCGCCATTCCGCTTCAAGGAGCTGTTGACGCTGGACGCATGTCGGTGCGCTCGCGACTCATTTAGTTCGCGTCATCTCGCGCGCTGACGTGTTGCGTGCCGTTCGTTACATCAATTCAAGCTTTCAACAACTACTTACAAATATAATAATAAATTGTATACCATTGGTAACGTTCGTCTCACACCCCGATTTGGGTAAGTGTTGAAGTTATTCATTTATAGGAGCGTAGATTTAAAAGTGTTAGTTTAAGTGCTTGTAATTTAATTCCCATTCCATCTGTAAACTCATAAGTGTTCCACTTTAACGCAACCCACTGTAGTGCTTTTGTCCTGCTTACGATTGTCTTCCTACATTCGTAATTCTTAGTTCCCGCTTAATTTAATTGTACCTCCGTTCTGATTGTGAGCACCATCACCAACTGCTGACCGGTTCCCCTTTTGCTGTCGATTTGCTCAACCAGGTGCTCACCATGAACGGCTTTAAGGGCGCATTGTAATGCGAGTCATTTATTCGCAGGGTGTTACGTTTATGCAAGCAGTAAGCACAAATTTCATCACTATCCCTGGGGCCGCCATTTTGTGAACGCCGCGCTGCCGCGTCATCACCCGCTGCCGTCCACCTTCGCAGCGATCAGCTCAGCCAGGGGAGTACCGGACTGCTTAGGTGGAACTAGACGGGCTATAATTAAATCCACGAAATAAATATCGTGTTGGCATTTGGTTGGTTTCATTGCAGCCTCCCGCAAAACCCCCAAGGTCACACTGGCGCCTTCAACGTGGTATTAAAGGTCTAGTTTCGCTTTTGCAGTTTAGTTGTGTGTTGTGTGTTTTTTTTTTGTTTCATGTAAAACGTTTTAATTTTGATTTTATTTTTTGGTTGCCAGTAACTGGCGTGTATCAAGCATAATTTTATGTTAATTTATTAATTTTATCAACCGACATTTGTATTTTGTTATAGTAGATTGTTCAACAAGGGACTAAAACAAGCCATAATGACACGAGATGTTTAGCCACGCGAGCGAGCCAGCGAGCGAGAGTGGCTATAGTTCGAGTGTCATTATGGTTGTTTAGTCTCGCGTTAAACACTCTACTTTTCACTTTGAATGCGAGGAAAAAAAACAACGTTCAGTGCGGGATTAGCCACGTACCTAGCAAGAGTAGCAAATGCTACGGGCCCCGCGCATCCACGTCTAAACTCTAAAATGCTAGTACTTACATCAGTATGCGTATGCGTGTACTCATATTATTATGCATCAGGGTTGACGATAAGATGAATAATCCAGTCGATATTCTCCACCAGAATAACCTAAAACAAACACCCACGCAAAATAGGTGCATATCTAAGTCACTCAGTTGCAGAAAAAAGCCCGCCACAACCTGTAACCTAAAACAAACCCAGGGGTCTCTTTATAGAATTTGCTACGGACCCCGTGCTTGCTCAATCCAGCACTGACGAAGTTCTATACACATTTTTATAAAATTGATTATAAGAAAGTTTCTTACAAATTTGTTCCGCGGTTTTTTTCTTTTCTTTTGTATTTTTTTTGTGAAGTGCCGCTTTAAATGCTTGCATATTTAGCCAACAGGTTCAAACTTGAAAACTATTTTAAAACTAATTGGACCAAGCATAATAAAATGAATTCATCCTTAATATAATTAAATATATTCATATTCGTAGTCATTAATCGTGTTTCACGAAATTAAATCATTTTTATTTTATATTTTTTCACAGTTGTCATTTTGAGGTTATTTCCACGCTCTAAAAATTGTCTACACTACAGAATAAAAACTAGAGGCATAGAAACCGTACTAAATAGACAGAAAATACATTATGGTTGACTTCTTTTTACTTATGGTTTTCATAGTGAGTTGGAAAGAGATCGTCATAAGGCGTGATTTGGACCTTTAAGCACCAGTGTGGAAGAAAGTAACGCCAAATGAACGCCAAAGAAGACCGGTCGTTGATTGACGTTTCGTCACCTTCTGATCATGACAGATTAAAGAAGAAAAGACACCTAGGTTTTGTTTCTTTTCCTCTTATCAAAATGTAATCTATAAAGTAGAGACAAGTAGCTAGTGCAACGTTCATCTTATTGCACGGCTTCTATGCCTTTAGTCTTTATTCTGTGGTCTGTACAAAAATACTGAAAATAGCAATAAATCCTCCATTCACAAACACCATGATTGGATGTTTAGGGGATTCCAAAGTTAATTAACAATTTTAATTTAATCCCTAGAGATTAAAAAAGAAACTTTAGTCCCGATGTGCAGAGACTAAAGTAACATTTTAAGAGCATGAGAAGTGAATTTTTTTAAATAATTAATTACAATTTCTTGAGACTTATATCCCAGTTGAGAGTCAGTTGAGTTGAGAATATATAAACATTGTGTATTGTCTAGGGGACACGGTTTCTGTAGGGGAATGTATCGAAACTAATTATGTGTTGTTTTGCACCGTCATAGGTAAGTATAATTTTTAATTTTTATTTATTTCTTATATTTACTATTTATGAGTTCTTGTAGAAATTTTGAGTTTTGACACATTTTCCTGCTCAACTACGCATGATATATATAGACGTATTTTTGTTACATTCATTGTTTTATATAATACTAGGTTAAGTTTTATTTTTCGTTGTATAATATCATATCATAAGAAATGTTTAAAAAACGACTGACTGTTGAGTTTCTTGCGGCGTTTCTTCTCAGCAGTGGTCTCTTGCGAAGCGCTGGTAGATTATTGACGTGTAAAAGTGCCCGTGCGGCCTACTTACTGAATAAACATCTTTTATCTTTTTTTTTTTTTTTTAGTGCATATTGGCTTGAGTTTATATTTTCCGCGATGATTTCTATTAATAGAATCGCTTATCGGCTTGGTTGCTTGTACAGTCAGTCGCGATAATTTGTGTGAACGTTTTATTCAATTTTACTTACTTTGACATTGTGTTGCAATTTATATGGGCTTGGCTTGGTACGCGCTAGTTGCAATTTAACGCTTGTTTTATTTTATTTTAGATATTTTATTTTTATTTTTATTATGATTTGATTATTAATTATTAATTTTTGCCATCAACCATAACGTTAATCATTATAATTAACTTGTAACAGACGGAGTAGTTAGCTAGTAGTTAGTTATATCTGAGGAACTATCAACACTACTCCACATCGGGGTTTTTTTTTTTTTTTAATTTTTAATTTTTTTCCTCTAAATTTATTTTGTTTTGGTGTTAATTTTAACGAGTACAAATGGCTCGCTCGGTCAAATTTTTATCACTCCAAAAGTCGGAGCTTGAATACGAGGTTGAGATTCGAGGTTCCACACCAGCTGCTACCGTTTAAGATTTACGAAAGCAGATTGCAAAGATAGGGCCGCTATTTCCTTCAGAGGACATTTTGGATAGTCCATTTTCGGTAGCGGATGACCTTAAGGGCGTTAGTGACGTTCTCACTAAAATAAAATGTAACCTCGATGCTAAACTCGATTCAAATACTTTGCTTCGTACACAAAATTTGTTTAATCATCTCTATCATAGGCTTAACCGCATTGTATTTGATGATAGGTCGCGGTCAATGTTTGAGACTTGCATTTCGGAGTACAAATTGTTGCAAGAGAGATATAATTCCGTTAAGGATAAGGGCGTTGATATCTTGGCAAATACTTGTAACATGGAGCCGACAACTTCTGCTTCGCCTTTAAATGTCACTGTTCATTGCGATCGCAGTAACACCAGCGACCTCGTTAAAATCAAGTATGATGGCAAATCTTGTGTCAGGGCCTTCATACAACGCATCACAGAATTTTGCGAGGCACGAAGCATTAGTGGACCGAAGGTTGTGTCATGTGCGACGGAAATCTTTGTAGGTGATGCGCTGCACTGGTACAGGAGTATTAG
Source organism: Acleris cristana (assembly GCA_948252455.1). Lineage (NCBI taxonomy): Eukaryota > Metazoa > Arthropoda > Insecta > Lepidoptera > Tortricidae > Acleris > Acleris cristana. The sequence goes on along the minus strand of OX411771.1, from coordinate 45,241,244 downwards.
GGACAAGACATCTGAATGGAACGAACTTGTTTCCATATTAAAACAAGACTTCGGACAGTCGGATTACGATTACAGGCTGCTTTCGGAAATACGTTCTAGGACTCAGGGTGAAACTGAGAACATTACAATATATCTATCAATAATGGCGGGGTTGTTTTCTCGTCTTTCAAGACCATTGTCTCAGGATGAAAGACTAGAAATCATCCTTCATAACATTAGGCCTTGTTATGCAAGTACCTTGGCATCAGTTACATCGATTACCGATATTGAAACCTTGAGGACTCTGTGTCGGAATTATGAAAGCATTCAAACACGTCTTGCAAATTTTAAGGAACCACCTAAACAGTCACACGATACCTTGGCTCCAGAATTTGTGTATCGTAGTAACACAATGGACAAAATCAATAATAACAATAATCGGTATAATAATCAAAATAACAATAATTATAATCAACAGTCAAAGTATCCCGCGAATTTAAATAATAATACTTATACAAATTACAATAATAAAAACAAATACCAGTACAGTGTTAACAAACCTCAAATACATGCTATCCAGAGTAATAATCCTAATAATACTAGGTCTTATTACTGCCCCAGATGTCGTGTCCATACACATAACTTGAGGCAATGCACAGCTAACAAGGACAACGTGCGTTGTTTCGTTTGTGGACTACCAAATTTTAAAACACCGGATTGTCCAAATTGTAATAAAAGTAATCCATTAACTTCAAAAAACTAAATTCGCAGAATTGTGTTAAACTCCATACTCCCAAATTCGAACAGGAGGATTGGAAAAAATGGTTAAAATCATTAAATATCTATTTTAGCTCATACAGACTTGACACAATTCTGCAATCCAAACCAATTGATGATTGCAGGCCATAGGTACAGTACATATAAATGGCTTAGAGGTTATGGGTCTCCTTGACTCAGGCGCAGCTGTAACATTATTAGGTAATAACGCGCACCAAATTTTTGAGGAACGGGGGCTTATTGTAAACCGTGATCACTGCATCTCTCTTTCAGCGGCAGGTGGTCAAACTCTTAAAAGTATCGGGTACATAAACTTACCTATTGCCTTCGAACAACAGTTTCACATCATTAGGGCTCATGTAGTTCCGGATGTGATTACAGATCTTATTCTAGGTATAGACTTTTGGCGTCAATTTAAATTATTTCCTAAGCATCTCGATAGCATTACTATCACTAATACTAAATTTGATGTACATAGCTTGAAGCCCACTGGGACTTCACATATTCATGGCTATGATAATCTCAATTCCTCAGAGAAGTCGTTGGCTGACGATGTTATCGCGCAATTCCAGCAGATCTCTGCCGAGTGCAGGGGATTGGGTGAAACCAGCTTAGCAACTCACCAAATTGATACCGGTGACGCTCAGCCTATCCGGCAGCGTTATTATAGGATGTCACCGGAAAAACAACGTATTTTGGTAGACCAAGTCGATGAAATGTTAGCATTGGACGTCATCGAGCCTTGTGAAAGTGCATGGTCTTCACCGGTTCTTATAGTAAATAAAAAGGATGGCCAACCATGCTTTTGTCTCGATAGTCGAAAATTAAACTCCGTGACTAAACGCGATGCGTACAATTTACCTTATGTATCGGAGATTTTGGATAATCTTCGTGACGCTCGTTATTTGACTAGCATAGATTTGTCTAAGGCGTTTTGGCAAATTCCAATTGCGGTTGAAGATCGTGACAAGACTGCATTTTACGTACCAAGCCCTGGTACCTTCCGTTTTAAGCGCACCGCATTTGGGCTAACTAATGCGCCAGCTACACAACAGCGTCTTGTCGATTTCCTGTTCCGCGAGTTCGAACTCAAGGTGTTTGCCTATCTTGATGACATCATCATCGTATCTGAGGACTTAAATTCACACGTATCACTACTTCTTCGCGTCTTGGACAAATTAAAACAGGCTAATCTTACAATAAATTAAAAAAAAAATAACTTTTTCCGGAGTCAGCTTAAATACCTCGGTTACGTGGTTGATTCTGGCGGTTTGCGGACAGATCCCGAGAAAGTAGAAGCCATCCTGAATTACCCGACACCTAATTGTCGTAGGGATATCAAACGTTTTCTAGGAACAGCCACTTGGTACCGTCGATTTGTACCGGGTTTCAGTACCATAGCAGGTCCTTTAAATAAATTGACGTCAGATAAGAAGGGTGGTCCTCCATTTAAGTGGACTCCTGAGGCCGATGCTGCCTTTCATAAATTAAAGGAGTGCCTTGTTTCTGCTCCAGTTCTTTCCTGCCCAGATTATAGCAAGCCTTTTGAGGTGCACACCGATGCGAGCAATTATGGGGTCGGCGCTATGCTTACCCAGACCATCGATGGCAAAGAGCATCCAATCGCGTACATGAGTAAGTCCTTATCACCGGCAGAAAAGAACTATGGCATAACGGAGCGGGAGACACTAGCAGTCGTGATTGCTCTTGAACAGGTGTTATATAGAAAACGGTCAACCTTTTACCGTTTTCACGGATCACAGTGCTTTAAAGTGGTTCCTTTCCATAAACAATCCTACCGGAAGATTAGCTCGTTGGGGCGTGCGGCTGTCTGCATTTAACTTTGAATTAAAGCATCGTCGTGATATAGACAATGTCATTCCAGACTCATTATCAAGAGCTGTTCCTATCTCAACTATAAACTCGTCCATGTGCCACCTCAATACAACAGATCCATGGTATGTAAAGATTTTTAATTCATGCTTAACTAGGCCTCAAAATTTTCCAAATTTTCTTATAAAGAACGATACACTATTTAGATTATGTAAAAATAAACATGAACAAATTAACGAATTTTCTTGGAAGCAAGTTATTCCTTGTGAGTCGAGACAAGAGATAATTAATGAGAATCACTCGGAGCCTATAGCAGGACATCTCGGTGTTTTTAAAACTTATCGCCGACTCGCATTACGTTATTTTTGGCCAGGGATGCATCAAGACGTGGTTAAGTTTGTTAGTTCCTGTGCAAAGTGTCTTTCATACAAGCCACAAAATCACTTAACTTTAGGTGAAATGGGTCGGCCAAAACAATGCTCGCGGCCATTTCAAATGGTATCCGTTGATTTAATGGGTCCACTTCCAGTTAGTCGTAAACAAAATAGCTATATATTAGTTATTACATGCTGTTTCTCAAAATTTTGTTTAATTTTCCCTATTAAAAGTGCAACATCTACCATTGTTGCGAAAATTATGGAAGACTCACTCTTTTTAGTGCATGGAGTCCCTCAGACAGTCTTCCTTGATAACGGTAGTCAATTTATTAGCAAAATCACACAGGACTTGTTTAAGAAATATAACATACCTAATATCTATTTTACACCTAAGTACACACCACAAATCAATACTGTCGAGCGATATAATCGTACTATTATCACCTGCATATCAACATTTGTTGACGAAGACCATCGTACTTGGGATCTTTTTATCCCAAAGGTTCAATTTGCAATGAATAATTCTGTGAGCGAGGCAACTGGTTTTACCCCATCCTTCCTTGTATTTGGCAGGGAACTCGTTAATTGTGGTACGCATTATCTTGAAACTGATCTAGGTGATGAGGTCTTGTTCCTTCCACGTGAAGTTTACGCTGAGAATCTCGGTTGCATGTCTGAGGTTTTCGATCAGGTTCAAACAAAACTGTGGCATGCACACGTCAAAAATACTTCACACTACAATTTGCGTCGCAAACCAGTCGAATTTAAGGTGGGCGATATAGTGATGAAACGTGCATATGTACTTAGCGACAAAAACAAGTACTTCAGCAGGAAGTTAGCCCCTAAGTACTTAAAATGTAAAGTTATACAAAAGAAGTCTCCTCTTGTCTATGTCCTGGAAAATATGTCAGGGAAGAACATAGGGACATGGCATACAAAAGACCTAAAATTGGCAGGTCTTATTAAATAAACATATTCTATTCTATATTAACACATAATAATTTTAGTACATATATAATTGCATCCCCCGTTGTCACATTTCCATCTTAAAAAAATAATAACATTTGTGTGGTCACCGGTCTAGTTTTAAGCTGCTAGTGACCTTTGCAATATCAGGTCGCGACAGTATTTTTAATTAAACACTGCCGCTCATTTAAATGTTCATTAATAAAAGGGAAGTATGAATTGAAAAGCATGAGGGAGATAGCAAATTAGGAAGACACAAATACAAAAACGTATTTGTATGGATTTTATTTTATAGGGAATAAAATCCTTAGTGACGCGCGGGGTAATGTAACGTTACAATTGTATGATTGAATGTTACAATAAAATACTAACCTTAATTTATAAGTTTTTAAGCAAATCAAATAATATCTATAATAAAATATATAATCTTTTATAATTAACTATTTTACACTTAACATTTAACATTTTAACATTCTATTAATCAATGTTACATTTAATTAATCAACTAACAGGAATTAATCAAATTATTAATTATTGTTTTAATACTACTTTTACCATCAAATACTTACACACTTTACATAAATACAACTAAAATGAATTCTAATCGTAAATTATTAAATACAATACAATCTTCAATCATGCCAGCGTAATGGTATGTATTTAATGCGACCAACTGTACCAGTGCAGCGCTTGGGTGGTCCGCCTTTGTTCTCGCTTGCATAGGACAGACGAGAGTGTGCGCTGGCGTCGCCATTCCGCTTCAAGGAGCTGTTGACGCTGGACGCATGTCGGTGCGCTCGCGACTCATTTAGTTCGCGTCATCTCGCGCGCTGACGTGTTGCGTGCCGTTCGTTACATCAATTCAAGCTTTCAACAACTACTTACAAATATAATAATAAATTGTATACCATTGGTAACGTTCGTCTCACACCCCGATTTGGGTAAGTGTTGAAGTTATTCATTTATAGGAGCGTAGATTTAAAAGTGTTAGTTTAAGTGCTTGTAATTTAATTCCCATTCCATCTGTAAACTCATAAGTGTTCCACTTTAACGCAACCCACTGTAGTGCTTTTGTCCTGCTTACGATTGTCTTCCTACATTCGTAATTCTTAGTTCCCGCTTAATTTAATTGTACCTCCGTTCTGATTGTGAGCACCATCACCAACTGCTGACCGGTTCCCCTTTTGCTGTCGATTTGCTCAACCAGGTGCTCACGATGAACGGCTTTAAGGGCGCATTGTAATGCGAGTCATTTATTCGCAGGGTGTTACGTTTATGCAAGCAGTAAGCACAAATTTCACCACTATCCCTGGGGCCGCCATTTTGTGAACGCCGCGCTGCCGCGTCATCACCAGCTGCCGTCCACCTTCGCAGCGATCAGCTCAGCCAGGGGCCGCCATTTTGTGAACGCCGCGCTGCCGCGTCATCACCCGCTGCCGTCCACCTTCGCAGCGATCAGCTCAGCCAGGGGAGTACCGGACTGCTTAGGTGGAACTAGACGGGCTATAATTAAATCCACGAAATAAATATCGTGTTGGCATTTGGTTGGTTTCATTGCAGCCTCCCGCAAAACCCCCAAGGTCACAACTCATGTTATTCCAGACGTTGAGTCCACGCTCATTTTGGGCATAGATTTTTGGTCGGAATTCAATATTTGCTCTAAGTATTTGAATAAAGTCGACTATTTATCTCATGACCCGGGTTTGGCCGAGGTTAAGGGAGACATATAATTAAATACCTATGAAAATTTAGATGAGCATCAACAAAAAGTCACAACGCAAATCATAGAATAGTTCAAAGACATTTCATTCGAGGTCAAGGGTCTTGGTAGAACTCCACTTATAACTCATAGAATTGACACCGGTGAATCGCCGCCCATTCGTCAGCGTTACTATCGACTTTCACCGGAAAAACAGCGCATTATTAGCGAACAACTAGATGAAATGCTATCGTTGAACGTGGTAGAACCATGCGAGAGTCCCTGGTCCTGGCCAGTTCTTGTAGTTGGGAAGAAGGATGGTAATCCTAGGTTTTGTCTCGACAGTAGGAAACTGAATTCAGTTAATAAAAAGGATGCTTACAGTCTACCATATATTTCAGAGATTCTAGATAATTTAAAAGATGCCAGATATCTATCTAGTATCGATCTCTCAAAAGCTTTCTGGCAAATACCTATACAAGAATCAGATAGAGAGAAGACCGCGTTTTACGTTCCAGGACGTGGAATGTATATTTTTTGTGTAACGGCCTTTGGGTTAACGAACGCGCCAGCTACACAACAACGTTTGGTTGACACACTATTTGGAATCAATTTTGAACTCGAAGTTTTTGCATACCTAGACGACATCATTGTAGTTAGTCATACATTTGACGAACACGTATCGCTTCTTAAACGCGTCTTCGATAAGTTAATGAACGCAAACCTTACGGTAAATTTCGACAAATGCAATTTCTTTAGGAGTAAGTTATGCTATTTGGGTTACATTGTAGATGAACATGGTTTGCGTACGGACCCCGAAAAGGTAAAGGCTATCCTAGACTTTCCAACACCAACCACAAAAAAGGAAGTAAAACGATTCCTAGGCACCGCATCTTGGTATAGAAGGTTTATACCAAATTTTAGCAGTATCGCAGGACCTCTTAATTTATTAACATCAAGTAAAAAGAATGCGCCCCCCTTCGTTTTGGTCTACTGGGGCCGAGCAAGCTTTTATTGAACTCAAAACTCGGCTCATAAGGGCACCTGTGTTAGCTTGCCCCAATTTTGACTTTCCATTCGAGGTTCAACATTAGCTGTTCTCACGGCCCTTGAGCACTGGCGCTGTTATGTTGAAAATGGAAAAACCTTTACAGTCTATACCGATCACGCAGCTCTAAAGTGGTTCCTACAGATGCCAGTAGTTACGGCGTTGGCGCAATGCTCTCTCAAACTATAAACAACGTCGAACACCCGGTAGCATATATGACCAGATCTTTGACTGGACCAGAGAAAAATTACAGTGTCACTGAAAAGGAAACATTAGCTGTTCTCACGGCCCTTGAGCACTGGCGCTGTTATGTTGAAAATGGAAAAACCTTTACAGTCTATACGCATCACGCAGCTCTAAAGTGGTTCCTTTCCTTAACTAACCCAACTGGCCGCCTTGCAAGGTGGGGTGTACGCCTTTCATCTTTTAACTTTATTTTCAAACATCGTCGTGGGAAAGATAATATAATACCCGACGCGCTGTCCAGAGCCGTGCCCTTGGCTTCAGTGTCTAGTAATAACGTCATCACTCAGGATAGCTGGTACCTGAAGATCTATAACGGTTGTCTAGAAACTCCTACAAGTTTTCCGAATTACCGTGTAGAAAACCAAAGACTATACAGGCACATGAGTTCCAAACACGTCGCCTAGTGCCTGCTATACGGGCACATCTCAAAAAACCAATATTAAGAGAAATCGCCGATCAAAGTTTTACGAATTGAGTGTGCGGCAGAAAAAAGGGTCTAATTCCTTAAGTTTTGGGTCAATAACACTGTGGTTTAGGTTATTTTGTTGTTCATTATATAGAGCTTCAAATGAATGTGCATTTTTTTTTCAAGTATGCTTAGTTTTTAAAGTACTGGCCTTCAAATATAGGCACTTCGTGTTGTGGCCTTATCGCAGAAAGTATTTTACGGAATTTCGAGATGTGTCCAAAATCGCAAAAGAATTAAATGACGGTAATAAGCATACTATCATACAAAAATACATTTAAAAATAATAAAATAAATGAAAAACACGAAAAATAGTTATCAGATACCTTTATTAATCATCTTTGGCACAGAAAAACATTATTATATGCGATAATCAATGTCTCGAAGTATGCCTAACGCGTAAATTCTCTTGACAGATAGGTATATAATTTAAATAACCTATGTTTGAATATCTGCCCACCTAAAATCCAGTCTCCTTCTGTGTGCACGACAGGCACCGACCAGATGTTGCGCCAGAAATTAACCATAGCAGGAGCATCCGGTAGGTGTCCGTCGCTCACTCCTTGATCGGTTCCTTCCCACTTTCGGTACACCTTCCTCGGATCACTTTGGAAGAGGTGATTGTGCTGGTATCTATCTACACGCTCTCTATAGCGACGAATACGGCTTGCCCACGCGCAAACTTTCTGCTTCAGGAAGTCGATACGTTCCGTGACACAGGCCATAATAATGTTGGGGCCTTATTCCGGTCCAAGCAAAAGCCTGGTTCACGAAACGTATGACTCGGGGGCGTTCATTGCCCCCCTGAAGCAGACAAGCTTTCCTATGAGAGTCCTAAACTTATCAATACGCCGCTCAACTCGCACTTGCCAAGCGGGGACAGACCCGCGAGCGCGCGTCGCTCGGTCAGTGTCCGAAAACTTGACTCGAGCTACGCGGCATGCAGTGCTGGCCCCGCAGTATAAATTTGAGTGGGTATCGATAATATCCTCGCTGGCTTGTAAATATGACGCCAGCAAGGCGTTTAGGGCTCCCATAAGTGCTAAATTTCGTTTACTGCCAGGCAAGCGTGGTAAACGAGACCTAGAGTTGGGTGTGGACCGATATTGCGCGATCGCGTCTTCCAAAGCCCTCCTCAGTTGCTCATTCACCTGGCTAGTTACGCTTATATTCACACAATCCTCAACGTCGCTAACGGGATCATACTGCACTGATATCAGTGCGTGTTGGGCGACTGGCATCGAAGCCGATAACGCAGCAGGAGGGTCCCGTGATGAAGCGGAGGTTGTACGAATATGTAGCGATTCAAGGCGTAGCCGATCAAGGTACAGACTGATCCAGTCGCCGAAGCCGCTGAATGGCCCGCACCTGATCCGATAGTCATTGGGCGGTAACAGTGATGGCTGGTTCAAGAGTCTGCAGCGTGCGGGCAGCGGTGGTCGCACGTCACGTAGGTGGTCGCGACGGCGGAGATCGCTCGACTCGCTGGTGTCGGGTGCAGTGGCAAACTCATCACCCAACAGCGATGGCGACATGAGCTGAACGAAGCGGGCTGGGGTGGAGGGCGTGCTATCGCAGTATCCGCTTCTGTTCTATTCGTTCTAAATCTTGTTATCATGGTTTTTGCATGACATGATATGATATTAAATGTCAACATTGTCACGGGGTAGTAAGGCGCGCCTTCAATGGTTGGGTGGTGCCGCTGCTCACATACTCCTTTGGCATACTAAGGTGGACTCAGACTGAGCTGGACGCCCTGAATAGGGATATCCGTCTACTGCTTAAATCACATCGCATGTTGCACCCACGCTCATCTGTCATGAGATTGTACATCCCAAGGAAATGTGGAGGTCGAGGCATTTTAAATGCTAAGAATCTCCACAACCGCGAAGTGTGCGTGCAATCTTAGGGATTATTTCCTTGGCAATGAGTGTGGGATGCATCGTGGTTGCAGTAGACAGGAGCCTCACGCCTCTCTCCTTGGCAAACGAAAACTGGCGCAGACCAACGGTGTTGAGCACTGAAGACCGCAAGAACGTATGGAAAAGCAACGAGCTACACGGACGCTTCTACCTGGCCCTAACAAGGCCCGACGTAGACTTTTTAGCGTCCGTAAAAACCGAAATCTTTGGGGAACCGAAGGTTTTGTCTGTGCAATTGCTGACGAGGTCATAATGACGAACAATTACCGGAAATATATTCTGAGGTATGGCACGGTCGACATTTGTCGAGCGTGCCGTTGCCCCGGCAAGTCCCTCAGACACATAATTTCGACGGCGAGTACTTGCTCATACATCCAGGATCATCCATCAGCAACTTGCTCTTCAATAATGGTCTTGTTGAGTCTGAAGTGCCGTACTATAAGTAAACACCGGCGCCAGTTCTCGAAAATGGTCGTGCTATGCTCTATTGGGATCGATTTGTCATCACGGACAGGACTATTGTCGCCAATAAGCCTGATATCGTATTGACAGATCGATCTCAATCGATCGATCTGCCCGGCGGCAGTGCTCGTCGACGTCACCATCCCGCATGACGAGAACCTCGTGAAGGCCGAGAAGGGCAAGCTCAGCAAGTACCTTGACTTGGCTCACGAGGTGACCGCTATGTGGGATGTTGTTTCGACGATCTTTGTCCCAATAGTTGTTTCGGCAAACGGTCTTATAGCGAAGAGTCTCGACCAACACCTCAAGAGACTCTCGCTGGATTAAGGGCCAGATACAGAAGGTAGTACTCCTCGGCACGCATTGTGAGGAGGTTCCTCTCTCTGCAGCCTTAACCACCGGTAGCTTGAGCCCTGCCCCGCTGCCGGCGGCACTCATAGGTTAGGTTTTTTATAATGTATATTTTTTGTGTTAGTATTTTATTTTACTTTTATATTTGAATATTTATCATACAAAACCTATGTACAGAAAATTAAATAAATATCAAAATAATAATAAAACAATACATTATAATGAAAGGAGTTAATGATATAACTATAATTTTATAATAATTTCACTTCCAATAAGTCCCCAGATTTTATTTTATTTATTAAAATCTGAACAGTGGGCAACAGACAGAATTGTGTGTGTAAAAAAGTTGATTGACCCTTATATTGTTATATTACAATCTTTAGGTATATTAATCATAGGTAACGACTTATAACTATTATATAAAGGTACCTACTTACTGTAGTTGTCTTATCATCAAGTGATTTTTATTTCGTTTATATTTTGACGCGTTCATTGTAATCACGGTCTTATTTACTGTTGTGCGATGTGGACGTAACTCAAAAACTTGTTCCGAACGTTTGTGCTACACAGCCGCAATTCCGAAGTGTCTGAACAGCATGGTAGTTTTGCGTGCGATCGTCGCGGGCGCAAGCGGCGGACTGGCGAGTGGCCATATTGCAGGTAAGGGATAGTCGATTTTTGGAAATTTGCATAAGGCCACAAGTGCATTAAGAGGCTTTAGAGGATAGTTTTCCTTATTTTTTTGATTTAAGGTGGTAAATTAAACCCTTCTGACCACGAATCTGCAATAATATCAAAAATGAAAAATTTCGAGTTGCGGCCGTATAGCAGGCACTAGGCGACGTATTAAGATCCGAGTTTGACTGGAAGGAGGTCGTTTGCCTGGAGTCAAGGAGAGATGCTCTAATCAAATCACACTCCGAGACAACTTCTGGACATTTTGGTGTTTTTAAAACATACAAAAGATTGTCCCTACAGTACTATTGGCCTGGTATGTACTCCGATACAGTAAAGTTTATTTCAGAATGTGACGTTTGTCTCGCTTACAAACTTCCCACGCACGGTATTTTGGGAAAAATGGGAAGACCTAAGGATTGTAGTAGACCGTTTCAAACTCTCTCCATTGACTTGGTGGGACTGCTTCCTAACACTAGGAAACAACATTGCTACATATTTGTCGTAACATGTTGTTTCTCAAAGTATTGCCTCCATTTCCCTCTCAGACGGGCAACAGCCGTTCTAATCTCAAAAATCCTAGAAGACAACGTGTTTATGGTACATGGTATACCCCAAACGCTTATCCTAGACAATGGTTGTCAATTTATAAGTCGTGAATTGGATATCCTCTTTAACAAGTACAAAATACCACAGGTCCACTTTACTCCGAAGTATACACCCCAAATCAATACCGTCGTCGCATAAAAGAAAACCTATCAGCGCTTGTATACGTCTTAGAGGACATGGCAGGCCGCGATTTAGGTGCCTGGCATGTTAAGGATATCAAGTTAGTTGGTTTAAGTTAAAAAATATCCTATTATTGAATTTGTTTTTTTTTAAATATTTTTTCCACCGACTATTGGGATTTTACGACAGGTAAAATCCTTTTCTAGGAGGGGAGTACTGTAACGTTGTACTTAAAATATATAAATATACCGATTATAATGGATGAAAAGTACAACAAATTTTATAGTATTAGTACATTAATAATAGGTAATAAGTATTAAATAAAACTAATCGTGTAAAAAGGTAATAACATTCTAATAATAAACTTATAAGGCTAAAATAAAAATGTTTACATACAAGCGCACATTATTATTAGTAGTGTACCAGTAACGGCGCATAGCAACGCGCGGCCCGGCCGGCGCCGAAAGCGACCGACCCTTCCCGAGGCTCGTCACTCGTCCGTCGCATGTGCTGCTGCGCGGCTACCTACCTCAAATAGTAATCTCGCTACTGGATATAATTTCCGTACAAATATTATTCAACCATACTATTTTAAGTGTTCTAGTATCTAGACCTACTGTTTATTCACACTGTGAGTGAGTGAGATAAGTGATAACTTTAATCCCGTCCTGGGAACTACCCCGGGAATTACAGCTTCCGGCCTAACCTCGCGGTTGACGCTGTCCTAGCAGACTGGTCTCCTGTTCCCGAAGACGCTTCGCCTAATCTCGCCTCTGCAGATTCCAAGGAGAGTGCGGTACCGTTATTAAAACTAAGCAGACCACTGACCGGCATCGAACCTACCCCCAAATTTAATTAAAGTTAATATACCTTATTTTTATTTTGAAACGTTTTATTTATTTTTCCTAGATAAATAATAAGCGTGACACCTATTTGAAATACCTAGTTCAAAAGTGTACCCATTTGTATTTACATACCATTGTTTCTGTTTTTCGGATAGAAAACGATACAGAAAATTACACTCGCGAGCAAAATAATTGCATCACTTTGCATTTTTCCATGTACACTCAATATCTTTGTAAATCTTTACTCGAATTTAAAAATTGTAGTACCAAATGAAAGCTGATAATGTAACGCAATAGAAAATGCGTTATTTCAATGTAATATCAAGTCCTAAGTCTGAAATATGCTCTAAATCCAGAAAATGGTGAAAAAACGCTTCTAAAAGGGATTAGGAAATCTAAGAATGATAGGCATTTTATTTATTAAGGTATTTATTACAAAAAAAAAATATACATCAGTATTTGGTATTCCCTCCCCTAGCCCTCCTCACACAATCTAATCGATTTTTCATTGATTTTATCAAGGTTTTCACATAATCTTGCGGGATGGCTTCCCACTCCTCCAACAAAACTTGCTTCAGCTCCTCCACATGAGACGGAGCAGGATTCCGCTGCCGAACCCTCCTTTTCAGGAAGTCCCACATGTGCTCAATGGGGTTTAGGTCTGGGCTCATCGCTGGCCAGTCCATGGTGTCGATGCCCACCTCGCGAAGGTAGGCTGTGGTGGCCCTTGCGGTATGACAAGGGGCATTATCCTGCATCAGGATAAACCCCTCATCAAACATACCCGCGTAAGGGACGACATGCTCCTCCAGGATTTCGGTGATGTACCTGGCAGCGTTCAAACCACCGCCACGGCCACCACCAGGCACGAAAACCAGCTCCGTTCGCCCATCGTAGGAAATGCCGCCCCAGAACATGACGGAACGCCCTCCATAGGCGACTCTTTCGAAGATGCAACATTGTGCAAATCGCTCTCCCGCTCTTCTGTACACTCGTCCTCTTCTGCTTTCGTGCTTCACGGTGCCGAGGCAGCAATTTGGGCCCCGTCGCAGCCCTTTTTGGGGTCAGGTTGGCTGTCTTTAGTCTTCTCCTTATTGTCCACTCGCTGACTGCAACTCCTCTTACTTCTTCGAGCTGCTGTTGGACAGCAACAGCTGTCTGGTGACGATCTCGCAGAGTGGTTGTCACGATGAACCGATCGTCCCTCTCCGAAGTGCACCTTTTCCGGCCAGTTCTTGGCCTTGAAGTAAAGGCCCCAGTCTGTCTGAATCTTCGGTAGACTCTACAAACTGTAGACTGAACCAAATTCAGCTCTTCAGCTACTGAACGCTGACTGCGACCGTCTCGCAGTAGGCGAATGATGTCGGCGACTTGAACAGCTGGGGTGTCCATTTTTCCAGGTCTTCTCGATGGGATAATATGCGGAGATGTGTACCGGTCGACTTCTGATAAGTGACTGATAACCCCCCCCCCTCTAACCCTGTTTTATAGCCGTCTAAGGGAGCACAACTTGTGCATGCGGTAAGGAGTAATCGGCCACGAACCAGAAAAATGACCGTTATTTGTAAAATACTACATCGATTTCCAAGTTTCTTAACTTTTTAGAAAGCTTAAATTTCAAGAGACTTAATTACATTTAAATATTTCAATAAAATAATACCGTTTACAAAGATATTGAGTGTACATGGAAAAATGCAAATTGATGCAATTATTTTGCTCGCGAGTGTATATAAAATGAAAAATAATGGCAATGGAAGGACAAAAAGTGTCACTACTATTAAAAAAAGGTTTTGTACCACATATATTTCAGTGTCAGAAAAAAGATGAGTTGCAGCCACTACCAGACAGAAAGGCTGTTTTGAAAAGGAAACGACAAGCACTGGTTAATGAAGCCCCGGCTGAAGCTACTCTATCTGTAGCTAATCTATCAGAAGCAGGTTCCAGTACGGCATCAATATCTCACGCTGACCTATCAGAAGTAGGTCCCAGTACGGCATCACTAACATACCATATGGATGTAGAATTAAACAATTTTGAAAATGTGAACTGTGCACTTGTAAGAACTCCCTCAGTTTCTAAATCTGCTCCTAGTTCAAAAGAAGATGTCAAGCAAGCTAAGCGAATGGCAGCTTTAAGAATACATGTAGAACCTGTTATAGGTAGACTAAGAGAGTTTGATATGTTACTGCCTCATGCATGTTTTGAACATAACTTGATCCATGAAATTGATGAAGTAATAATAATAGCTTGTGGATTAATAAATTTACAGGACGTGTTAATAAAAAAGTATTTTTTTTTGTGTAAAAAATTGTTTTATTTGAACAAAATTGGAAAAATAGCATTATACCAACATAGTGTGCATTTCTTTAATAGATCCTCACAGAACTCCTTTTCATATAGTTCTTTAACTATATTGATATTTTCTGTACTTTCAGTCACTTGATGCAACACAGAAGAGAGCTTTACTTTTATTGTAAAAATGCATTTCAAGTTGTACCTGTGCTTAATATTTTAAAGTCACTTGGTTTTATTTAATGTATCGACTGATTGCTTTCTCTGAAAAAGGGCATTTCACTTCTATAACATAATCTTCAGTTACTCCATCAGGTGAAGCACCCATAATAGGATATTCAGGGTTAATTTCAAGCCACACTTTTTAATTTTAATTTGTCTCAAGTGTTCAACCCTTTTTAAAACTTCATCTTCAAGACTTCTACCTCTTTTCATTGCCTCTGTGTCTTTTAATTTTGTTGCCCCCATTATGGTATCAGTCAACGTACCATTTAAAGTTTTACAGTGGGCTGC
Organism: Acleris cristana; assembly: GCA_948252455.1. Classification (NCBI taxonomy): domain Eukaryota; kingdom Metazoa; phylum Arthropoda; class Insecta; order Lepidoptera; family Tortricidae; genus Acleris; species Acleris cristana. Next base: position 45,226,064 of record OX411771.1, on the reverse strand, counting down.
TTCATGAGCTTTTGAAGCAGTTATACAAGCATATCTAAGTTCATACCATAATGGACAATCTTTTTGATCAACTGTTGCAAGTGCAGCTTCCTCTACATAACTCGCATCCATCTTCTGTTTACAAATCTCGATAAATTCTTGAGCATTTTTAGGTTATTTAATAATGAATGGATAATTTTTCGACATAGTTTGATTCTTTATAATATTTCATAAGTTGATTATCCATATTATCAACATTGGTGGATCCTCACTACGTCTATGAAGCCATGCTAAGACAGCAATGGCATGCTTACAGTCCGACCGTTTGTTCTACGCGCTCCCACAGTGCGACGCCTATACAAAAGTAAAGTTGACGTGTCCATTATTGTCGTGAAAGACTGCACAAGCGACCAACGTGACTGTTTTGGCACGACAACTTTATTTACGCCATTAATTTTCCTAAAAAGGATCCCGTTTTCTACCGCATACTCCAAAACCAGTCTGTTTAAGTTTCCGTTAGCCAGTTCGTCCTTCAGCTGACCGATAGTTGAATGCACCGAGTCGTCATCCTGCTGTAGGTTATCAATTAAATTATTCTCCACGCAACGCATTACAGTACCAACAGGATTACGACTCAATGCGTCAACATGACACATTGATGTTCCAGCACAATATTCGACATCAAAATTTAACACTTAGACCACTAACCACCACCGGGCGATCCGTGGATTCAAGTCGCGCTTTGCCAAAGTCCAGCGAACAGCGTTTAAGTCAGTGACTATAACGAATTTAATACCACTTACATACACTTTAAACTTTTGCAAGCTTATAACTACTGCCATAGTCTCAAGCTCAAAACTATGGTATTTCTGTTCAGCGGGAGTAGTTTGCCTGCTTGCATACGCGACAGGCTTCCATGCATCGTCGGGTTGCTTTTGTAATAAAATTCCGGCTTAACTAACCTTAGAAGCATCTGTGTGAATTTGGGTATCATATTCTGGGTTAAACAGGGCTAATACGGGACGACCTACAAGAATACTCTTAAGTTGATCAAAGGCACGCTGTTGATCTTCACCCCAGACCCAAGAAGAGTTTTCTTGGTCAAAACTGTTATAAGACGAGCGATCTCCGCAAAGGCGCGAACATATTTCCTAAAATGGCTCGCCAACCCCATGAACTGTCTACACTGATGGACATTAGTCGGTATAGGGAAATTGCGTACTGCATCAATTTTGTGCTTTGCGGGCTTAACCTCACCATTACAGACCTCATGACCTAAGTACTCTATACGTGGAACTAAAAATGAACATTTATCAATTCTGAGTTTCATATTAGCCTCTCGTATTTTTTTCTAGCACAAACCTTAAGCGACGAGAATGTCGTCGAGGTATGCAGTGGCACATTCGAATTTTAAAGGGCCTAGTATGTCATCTATCGCGCGCTGAAAAACGGAAGGTGCGTTGTCACGTCCTACCGGGTGGCAAGTAAAAACTCAGGAGAAGTTTAAATAGTTTATTATAAAAGAACGCCGGTAGAGTGAACAGAACAGGGTAGGTAGGTTCGTAGGGTGTGGTCTGGTTCTGCGAAGCGAACTAGCACTTCCCTCGCAGTAGGTGACGTGGAGCGGCGGTGAAGAAACCGACGGCAGCCCGACGGTGTGCGGTGACAGGATCCTGGCGTCGGGGGCAGCACCCGGTGTGTAGCACCGGAACCCACTCGACGATCCTGGTCACCGTGGTTAGAGGCCGCTCCGGCCAAGAAGAGAGGTGGACAGGGTTTAGAGCCCGATCCCACGAGCGAGTAGTGTTGTCCAAGCGGTAGTGCTCCTAGCGGTGCAGTGCTCCTAGCGGTGCGGTGAAATGCTCCAAGCCGTGATATGCTCCTAGCGGTGGACCCCGATTTGGGGAAATGCACCGAATATAATAAAACTTAGGTATTTAGTACCTATTAAAAACAACACGTCAAGTTGTTAAAAAGTAGAAGTTGAGGCGGCAAAGAGACCGAATGAAGGGTGCGTGGCCTATTTATAAGCTTTCACCCCTTACTGTTAATTTCGAATCTGAGTAGGGCGAACAAAGAAATGCACATAGTAACTCGCGTCACGAGTGGAAAATAACTGGAGTCGTGTACGTGAGACACCAACATACCCTCAATTATTTCCTCATGCGCTGAATGAAAATAATTAAATACGATATTTATTTATAATTACAATGAATTAATTATTAGAAGATTATTTACATTAAGGTTGACTGTTAATTAATAAAAGATTTAAATATTAGTGAAGTTAATAAAGAATGACTAGTAACGCCATCTGTCGGCTTACTGCCGCTAACATATGACAGACGTCGAGATTGATGAAAAACGTCTTTAACAATCTATGGCTGTCTGTTTGACAGTTATCAGTTATTAGTAAACAACAAAATATAAGATCTGTTGTATTACAGTGAATTTAAGTGAAAATGAAGTGATATTAAGGCTATTTCGTCTATAAAATGCACACAGGTAAGGAGCGTAACAACTGCATTGTTACAGTACCCCCCCTTCTCCAGTAAGGATTTTGATCCTAAGAGAAAAATCCGCCTAAGAAAAACTTTTACGTCTACACATTCAAACTTCTTTCATTCATCACGCATACAAATAACTAACAGAATATCCTATCAAAGTGAGTTAACTATTTAGGCAATTTAGTTGACCCTGACGTAAAAATAAAATGGCTAGATGGAACTGGATGAAAAACTGTTAAACATTCCTCCAAACATCGTCATAGGATCACCACCCGTCCTATATATAGATCACCTAACAATACATGCAGGGCAAGGGCTTATTTAACGAGTCACTATCCGCTCGGGGCACGTATGTTAGATGAAGAAAGCATAGCTGCAATCTTAAGTAGTGGTCAAGGTAGGGCTTATTTTTCAAGTTACCAACCGCTTGAGTGAAAGGCTTTGTAGTTCGACTAGTAAAGAGATTTTTATAGTTTAACAAATAGGTGGTGTAAATATGCAAATTAAAAGCAAAAAGAAAAGATTCAGACAAGATATAAATAATTCTGCCAGCACAGAAATAATTTTAGAATGTAGTAATATAGTAGAATTAGATTATTTAGAATTTATAAGTTTTAAGTCCTTGATATGCCACGTGCCTAAGTCCTTGCCGGACATGTCCTGCAAGACATAGACTAGAGGTGATTTTTTAGAAATCACTCGACATTTTACAAATTTTGGTGCTAGTTTTTTACTAAAGTGTTGTGACTTGTCACTTAAGAAATAGGTTCTTTTCCAGACTACATCACCCACATTAAACTCAGCCGGTTTTCGTCTGAGGTTATATCTAGAAACGTTTTTATTATGTGCATTAAACAAAGCCTGTTGAACCTTATCAAAGATATTGGTTAGGTATCCCAAATTTTCAGCATAGATATCGCGAGGTAGAAAGATAATCTCATCACCTAAGTCATTATCGACATAATGGGAACCACATGTAACAAGTTCACGACCGTAAGTAAGAAATGCTGGTGTAAAACCGGTACTCTCATTTACCGAGTTGTTAATGGCAAACTGAATTTTAGTTAGGTTTGTATCCCAAGATCTTTGATCATTCTCAACAAAAGTGGAGATGCACGTAATAATAGTTTTGTTATAGCGTTCCACAGTGTTTATTTGCGGAGTATATTTAGGAGTAAAATATTGGTTCGGTACCTTATATTTATTAAAGAAAATACCAAGTTCACGGCTAATGTATTGAGTTCCATTATCCATGAGAATAGTCTGTGGTACACCGTGTACTAGAAAAACAGCGTCCTCTAAGTGTTTTACAACCACCTGGGCTGTTGCTCTCCTAAGTGGAAACATGAGACAGAATTTAGAAAAACAGCAAGTTACCACTAATAAATAACTATTTTGTTTCCTGCTAACGGGTAAAGGTCCAACAAAATCAATGGATATCATTTGGAAAGGTCTCGAGCATTGTTTGGGTCTACCCATCACACCTAGAGTAGCATGTGTAGGATGCTTATATGCAATGCATGTATCACAAGAAGCTACGAATTCTACCACATCTTTGTACATGCCAGGCCAAAAGTAATTAAGGGCTAATCTGTGATAAGTTTTGAAGGAACCCAAGTGACCTGCAGTAGGTGCAGAGTGATTGTCGCGAATTAGCTGTTCACGAAACTCTTTTGGTACGACCTCCTTCCAGCGAAATTCTGTTGTTAGTTGGTTACTCAATTTAGTTAAACGATAAAGAGAATTATTCTTAATGGTATAGTTGGGATAGTGTTGTGGCACATTGACGCAATTGTTATATAACTCAACATACCATTTGTCTTGTGAGTTTAGAAAAGAATTTGAAGTATTAATTGTTGAAACCGGAAATGCTCTAGAGAGTGCATCGGGCACAACATTATCTTTACCACGGCGGTGTAAAATTTCAAAATCGAAGGAAGATAAACGAACTCCCCAACGAGCCAAGCGACCTGTTGGATTATGCAAGGAGAGGAACCATTTTAGGGCAGAATGATCCGTATATACTTTAAAAGTTTTACCATTTTCTACGTAACAACGCCAGTGCTCTAAAGCAACAAGAACAGCCAAAGTTTCGCGTTCAGTGATACTGTAATTTTTCTCGCTATCTGATAAAGACTTGCTCATGTACGCTACTGGATGTTCCTGACCATCAATTGTTTGACAAAGCATGGTGCCGACTCCGTAATCGCTTGCATCTGTGTGCACCTCAAAAGGTAAGTCAAAGTTGGGACATGAAAGAACTGGCGTAGAAATTAGACATTGCTTAAGTTTTTTAAAAGATTCATCAGCTTCCGCTGTCCAACTGAAAGAAGGTGCACCCTTCTTTGTTGACGTTAATTTATTTAACGGCCCTGCAAGCGTACTGAAATTAGGTACAAAACGCCGATACCAGGAGGCAGTTCCCAAGAACCTCTTAACCTCTTTTTTCGAAGTAGGTACTGGATATTTTAATATGGCATCAACCTTGTCGGGGTCAGTACGAAGTCCCTGTGTGTCAACCACATAACCGAGATATTTAAGGCTGTCTCTAAAGAATTGAGTTTTTTCATAGTTAATAGTGAGTCCAGCACCTTTAAGTTTATCAAGGACACGTAATAGTAATGTCACATGACTTTCAAAAGTATCACTTACGCAAATAATGTCATTCAAATAGCAGAAGGCTTTTAAATCAAATTCTGGACCAAATAAACTGTCAACCAGGCGTTGCTGAGTTGCAGGTGCATTGGTTAAGCCAAACGGCATAGTTTTAAAACAATATGTTCCGCGAGAAGGAACAAAGAAAGCAGTTTTTGTCTTATCCTGTTTATTTATAGGGATCTGCCAAAAACTTTTTGACAGATCAATACTAGTTAGGTATTTAGCATCTCTAAGATTGTCCAAAATCTCAGAAATATAAGGTAAGTTATAAGCATCCTTCCTAGTAACTGAGTTTACTTTACGGCTATCCAAACAAAATCTAGGTTTACCATCTTTTTTAGATACTACGAGTACTGGTGATGACCATGCGCTTTCGCAAGGCTCTATGACATCCAGTTCTAACATTTCATCAACTTGTTCATTAACAATACGAAGTTTTTCTGGTGACATTCGATAGTAACGCTGTCGTATCGGCTGAGTATCACCTGTATTAATGTTATGTTCGATTAGAGTTGTACGACCTAGACCTATCTTCTCGTAAGAAATGTTCTTGAACTGATCAATGACATTGTCAGCTTGTACCCGTTGTGACTCGTTTAGACGAGAATAACATAGTAAACTTTGTGGAATCTGTGACTCTGTGTGCTTAGTGACACATTCATTTGTCCTAATACTGTATAGGTATTTAGGACATATTTTGAAAATGCGCCAAAAGTCAACACCTAAAATGAGTGACGTGTTTATCTCCGGAACCACATAAGCCTTAATAGAGCGAGTACAATTTTCAAAAGTAATGTTCAAGTTGAAATAGCCAATGCTACTAAGGTGTTGTCCACCAGCTGCTATGACCTGGATGATGTCATCATTTGTCATATGATGTCCAAGTTTTAAAAGTACTTTATGAGTGTTTTTTCCGAGTATAGTTACAGCAGACCCAGAGTCCAATAGACCACTTATCTCTAATTCGTTTATAAAAACGGAGACATAAGGACGAGAGTCATTAGTAATGTTATTATCAGGCAGAATGGTGGCTACTTTATATGATTTTAAAAATGTAGTAAGAAAAGTTAACCAATTACGCCAGCCCTCAAGGTCAGTACAAGAGTGACTGTCATTCTGCCCTGCTAGCAGTTTTTTGAAGTTGAGGGTTTAGATTCCTCCTTATTACATTTAGGACAATTTGTGGATTTGTAATCCTTTAGACCACATCTAAAACAAACTAACACGCGTGGAGCCCGACAGTTCTCAAGCGAGTGACTGTTAGTACGACACCTTGGGCAATAAGATTGTCCAAAATTTTGTCTCGTATTAATTGCACTAACATGTTGCCTATTGTAACCGTTATAATTTTGACTATATACCCTATTACCATAACCCGCTGAACCATTATTATTATATTTATTTGGTAACGGTTGTTTGGGCTGAGTAGCGCATTTATAAGCGAACTCCGCTGCTAGTGTAGAAGCATTCTCCCTAGGAGGCTCATGAAAATGGGACAAACTTTGCCTGTACTTTTTCATAGTTATAGCACGAGTCACGCAAAGTGTCAATAGTAGAGATCTGTGAACTGGCATTAGCCAGCACAGTGGCATAGCAAGGACGAATATTATGCAAAATTATTTCTAACTTGTCTCCTTCCGAAATAGGTTTTGACAGACGAGAAAACATGCCTTGCATGATTGACAGGTAGATAGTGATAGTTTCATTTTCACCTTGCGTACGAGCCCTTATCTCCGACATAAATAGATAATCATAGTTAGGTTGACTAAAAACCTCTATAAGAAGAACGGAGAGATCTTCCCAAGTAGAAACAGTGGTTCTAACTGAACGAAACCAATGTAAAGCATTGCCTTCGAATATCTCAGTTGCCAAAGACATAAATTTATTAGACTTAATATTTCTTGCAAGAAGCAATTCATTTACTCTCTCAATAAAAGCACGTACACAAGTTTTCCCGTTATATTTAAGCTTAGAGAGGTCTGTTGATGCACCTCGGTCGCAAGTGACAGAAATATTTGTTGGTATATTTGACGTTGATGATGCTTGTCTACCAGGGTTAGGTGAAATTGGCCTGAGCGAAGACTGCTCGGAGGCATAACGTGAGGAGCTTAAAGCCGCTAAATCTTTCCTTAATTGCTTGAATAAACCTTTACACGTTTTCAAAGACTCCGTTGTGTCATCTGTATTTGGCGTGATGCGCCTTAGACGGTAATTTACATGGTTCAACAAATTACTTGTTCTGTCATATAAACCGTCGTCAAATTTTGATTTTAAGGAAGAAACGTTTGATTGCAACTTGTTCAAACTATCCTCAGCACCAAGAATGTCATCATCAACTTCGATACCCGATTCTAATATATCGTGTGACGGTAAAATTGTTGAAAGCTTAACTATCTGCTTCCTCAATTCCTGTACAGTATCAGCCGGCGTAGAACCGCGGATGGCCACCTCATAGGTGAGCTCATCCTTTTGTAAAGAGAGAAATTTAACCTCAGTCATGATCTAAAAGATATGTGGGTAGATTCCCAAAAATAAAAATGTAGGTAGATAGTGCAACGAACCAATAAGAAGTAATAAGCTACTCTCCGTTCCGTTACAAATATGACGATTAAGTAGAATAGTATGTATTATTGTAACCCGCAGCAAGTATGAAATGTAATGTAAAAAAAAAAACCAGAAGGGAAAAAAAACGTAAGGTAGGTAGTAATAGTGCGCAGAAGGCGACACCCAAAGAAAAAGGTTCCGCAGAAGGCGGCGCGTCTGCTCACACCGGGTGTTGTGATGTGAGTTTAGCGTGGACCGTTTAGAAGAAACAGCCCCAAAAATTCCTCGGTCGACTTTTACGACCCCTCGGATAGAGAGAGGGTGGCGCTACTCTAGACCCGGACACCACACGGGTATAAAAAGCTTGCTGAGAATTGCAAAAACAAAAACACAAAAAAAACACAAAAAAACACAAATTAAGCACACACACCAAAAATTAAACACTACACAGAACCAGACTAAGACCACGTAAAGGCGCCACTGTCACGTCCTACCGGGTGGCAAGTAAAAACTCAGGAGAAGTTTAAATAGTTTATTATAAAAGAACGCCGCCGGTAGAGTGAACAGAACAGGGTAGGTAGGTTCGTAGGGTGTGGTCTGGTTCTGCGAAGCGAACTAGCACTTCCCTCGCAGTAGGTGACGTGGAGCGGCGGTGAAGAAACCGACGGCAGCCCGACGGTGTGCGGTGACAGGATCCTGGCGTCGGGGGCAGCACCCGGTGTGTAGCACCGGAACCCACTCGACGATCCTGGTCACCGTGGTTAGAGGCCGCTCCGGCCAAGAAGAGAGGTGGACAGGGTTTAGAGCCCGATCCCACGAGCGAGTAGTGTTGTCCAAGCGGTAGTGCTCCTAGCGGTGCAGTGCTCCTAGCGGTGCGGTGAAATGCTCCAAGCCGTGATATGCTCCTAGCGGTGGACCCCGATTTGGGGAAATGCACCGAATATAATAAAACTTAGGTATTTAGTACCTATTAAAAACAACACGTCAAGTTGTTAAAAAGTAGAAGTTGAGGCGGCAAAGAGACCGAATGAAGGGTGCGTGGCCTATTTATAAGCTTTCACCCCTTACTGTTAATTTCGAATCTGAGTAGGGCGAACAAAGAAATGCACATAGCAACTCGCGTCACGAGTGGAAAATAACTGGAGTCGTGTACGTGAGACACCAACATACCCTCAATTATTTCCTCATGCGCTGAATGAAAATAATTAAATACGATATTTATTTATAATTACAATGAATTAATTATTAGAAGATTATTTACATTAAGGTTGACTGTTAATTAATAAAAGATTTAAATATTAGTGAAGTTAATAAAGAATGACTAGTAACGCCATCTGTCGGCTTACTGCCGCTAACATATGACAGACGTCGAGATTGATGAAAAACGTCTTTAACAATCTATGGCTGTCTGTTTGACAGTTATCAGTTATTAGTAAACAACAAAATATAAGATCTGTTGTATTACAGTGAATTTAAGTGAAAATGAAGTGATATTAAGGCTATTTCGTCTATAAAATGCACACAGGTAAGGAGCGTAACAACTGCATTGTTACAGCGTTGACTAGTGCAAATCTCATCCGCGTGTACTGATAATGCCCGTCAGGCGTAACGAATTCTGTATATTGCTTACTGTCCTCTTCCAGCTGAATACAAAATTACGCTGATAAAACATCGAGATAAGAGAATACACGCTGCTTTGATAATCTATCCAGTTGGTTTTGGATGAGCGTCAGAGGGTACCGCTCCTTCGTAGTGATTTTATTTAGCCCGCAATAATCGACACACATACGTTTGTCGCCACTCTTTGCCTTTGGCACTAAAAGAACAGGGCTTGCATATGGGGATTTCGTTGGTTCTATAAAGCCCCTTTTCAATAAATCCTCCACTACGCTGCGCACATACTTCCGATCTTCAATTGACATTCTGTAAGGCCTATAATAAATCGGCTTATTGTCAATAACCTCTATTCTCATTTTTAACCTCACACTTGCTGATCGCTTGATCGCATTCAGAGCAACAGTCCGAAAATTCCTTTAAGAGACGCGTAAGTTTTGGTTCAATAGATGACTCTGAATTCGAGCCAACGTTATATTTACGCCTCGCAACATCGACCGTAGCACGTGCGACACACGTATTAGGTGGTAAAGTTATCACCTTTTTACTTAGATTAACCACTTTTACCACAACCTGACCTTCTACGATTTCAGTTATGTGTTCAGGAATCAGAATTTCGTTCCTAGGTTTTAAATGTTCTGTATTTTGTAATGATATCGGACCTTCAACTTTGGCACAAGACAGCACAATTATATTGACACCGGGTTGCAAGTTTATATCGTGAAGTGAATCTAATTTAGCGCGCTTGAGAGAATAATATATTAAATAATGTAGTATTCATTTAAATGTTAATAGGATTTAGTTAAATAAAGCAATTATCCAGTGTGATCAATATGGAACTATTTGATAGCAGTAAGTATATAGGTTAGGTAATAAAAAGTGGTAGTAAAGTAAATAAGAACTTTCTATATTATAACAGTATAATAAATTTAATATTTCAAAAATGCAGTTAAGGAAAAATACATTACTCCCAGTATTGCTTATCTATAGTAACTTATAGACTATATCAACTTTATAGTTATTTTATTGTAAATTACTAATAATATTAATAATAGGTTACTTAACTGACGGTCGTTCCCAGGCGACGGTCGGCACAGAAATGTGACTGGTTAATACAGCGGAACCCTTTTTATACCTGAGCTGTCCGATCACCCCATTTGAACAAACAAGTGACGTCACAGTGGCGGCTATTAGAGATACATAGAAATCGCTCTAAGAAAGAACCAATTATTAATAAACATCAGTACATTATTATTATTATTATTATTATTTTATTAAGAAGCATGTGTTAATTTTAAACATACTTAGTTTTATTATAATTAACTAGTTGATCAACGATTAAAGTGAATCATACCGTACTTTATTAATAATGGCTCTGTGACAGTGACAGCTCTGTAAACTACAATCGATTTCGTTTAATTTAACCATGTGTTCTAGCAGAGTGATATTATAGGAACAACCATCGGATAATACATTTACAATTGAATTAGGTCAGTTAATCTAACATACTATTATTTAAATACATAATATTCTAACACGGCCATACTGACTTGTACTATCAGCCCAATGGAACCCTGACCCACCATAGAACGGTGTCACAGTGACATTATAAAACAATTTGTTTGACACTTCTTATAACTTGAATCATAACGTCTCTGTGACACAGTTCTATGGTGGGTCAAGGTTCCAATGGTCTGATAGTACTACGTTCCCGAAGTACAATCCGGTACAGTGTGCTAGTAAAGATTTGTATGATCATAAAATAGGTATACCATTGTGAATGGCTCTGTCACCTGCTGACCCGTGACCTTCAAGCCAACACCAATTACCTCAGCAGTATTGTGCTCTCTCGTCTGTCTAATCACCTGCTGCGCGTGAGTACCGAGCTGACAGGAGATTCACAATGTCCAGCAGTTATCTGTATATCCATACTTAAACAAAATCACTTTTTATACATACATATTTTTTGACAACAATATATAATATACATAGTAGATAATTTTATTGTACAAACAAAAGAGATAACAATTGTTTAAGTTAATACATAATTACGATACAAAACTAAAATTACAATTATAAACTTAATTATATTTTAAAAATAAAAAGCAGATTAACATAGTAGATTCAATTTAGTTTAATCTTCCTCGATCGCAACATTCTGATCTATCCACTCCCCAGGCCAAAGTCATAGTTTATCTTTAGCAATCACTATTTCTCGTAAATTTCCCCTACTTTTTAAGTAAAATCTATCGTTATTTAGAATCCTAATAATTTCATAGGGTCCCTAATATTTAGGTTTTAATTTATCGTTACGCCTGTGGCCTTGATTTACGTATACAATATCCCCGACATTATATACAACACTATTCCGTCTCATTGTATCAAAACGGTTTTTATACTTATTTCCTATCTCACGTAATCTACGGTACGCTTCTTCCCTATCGGATCGTTCATCTATAATTTTGGAAATACTAGGTAAGTCGTGTAATCGTGCCTGGATTGAGGGTATGTTACAGTCACGACCAATAAGTAAGCACAGCGGGCTAAAGCCAGTGGATTTTTGTACAGTGGTATTAAGGGATTGTTGAACTTTCCAAAGATTGTTCGGCCATTCTGATGAATTTCGGTACGCTATAATAACTATAGTTGTGACGTACCGCTCACCCTGGCCGTTTCCTCTTGGTGTGCAAGTCGCTATCATATGGTGTTTGACCTGCCATTCATTTAACAAGGATTGCAGTTGGCTAGAACTGAAATTAGTGCCACGATCTGTTACAACGATTGTGGGAGTGCCAAATAATGATAACGTATCTCTTAGTACTTCCATTATTTCTTGCCCTGTCATAGACTTTAAATGTTTCAGTATACAAAATTTAGTAAACCCATTTATAATCATCAAAACATGTTTAAAATTTTCAGTGATTATGGGAAAAGGTCCTGTGCAGTCTAAAAGTACGGTGTAAAAAGGCAAGGGTACTTTATCTATAGGGAACAAAGTACCTTGTTTGGGTCCTGTATGGGATTTATGCTCAGCAGAAACTAGACAATGAGAAATATATTTTTTAACAAATTTCACAATGACAGGAAACCAGAATGTTTCCAATATTTTGGCTAGTGTCTTGTCGTATCCAACATTTCAATTTTCATCATGATAGTCTCAAAATATTATACCGGCTTCCCTTTGGAACAGGAGTATAACAAATTGTTTTTTAATAAGTATTGATTTTCATCTAACTCTCCTGATTGTACCTGTTCAATCAATATCTGAGTCTCGGGGCATCTGGTTTGTGCAATTTCAAGCAAGAACTCTTGATTTGTTAAAATATTAATTGACTCTCTCTAATCAGACCTTGGTCGAACGGATACTTCCAGGTTACGACTTAAATAATCTACGTGGCTAATGTATTTGCCCTTACGATATACAACCTCAAAGGAAAAGTCTTGCATATACGTCCACCACCTCGCAACGCGTGGGGAGAGATCTTTTTTATTCATGGTCATTTCAATAGCATTGCAATCTGTTATTATTTTAAAATTAATGCCCAAAAGGTACACACGAAAATGTTTCAATGCGTTGTATATCGCCAGGGTTTCTAGATCGTAAGAATGATATTTTGATTCCGCTGGAGACGTTCGTTTACTATAATAAGCTACTTATCTGTTGTTGCTATCTAATTTCTGGAGAAGTAAAGCACCATAACCTAACGCGCTGGCATCAGTATGCAGTTCAGTAACAAGAGATAGATCAAATAAGGTTAATAGCGGTTTTGTGACTAAATTTTCTAATACATAGGACCGTGCTTTTTCTTGTTCAGGACCCCATTCCCAAGCCTGGTTATTTTTAGTTAATTTTGTAATTCACGCGGTACGAGATGCGAGTCCCATAAACTGGCGAACCTCTTTAAAATTTGATGGAACCGGAGCGTTAACAAGCGCAGAAACCTTGCTTTCACTTGGTTCTACGCAGCCAGCCGAGATACGTCTTCCTAAGTATTCGATACTGGTCACGAAAAAATTGCACTTATTCATATTGATAGTGAATCCAGCTTTACTTAGAGCCATAAGTGTCAAGTCTAAATATTTGAGGCCTCCAGCAATGGTTGAAAAAGGTATAAGTAAATCATCTACATATACTTGTACAAAATTTAAATGTTCTATTGATTTCGTGATTGCTTTTTGAAATACTGAAGGTCCGTTACAGATTCCAAATGGCATTTTGACAAATTCATAATGACCATCGGGTGTAATAAAGGCTGTATATTTAATGGAGTCAGGTGAAACAGGAATCTGGTAAAATCCACTTTTCATGTCTATTGAGATGAAATATTTTGCTTTTCCGAGTTTATCTATTTGGTCATCAATAAGGGGGAGAGGATACCGTTCTCTTTCTATATTTTTATTGAGAGCTCGGTAATCCACACACATTCTATCCGTACCATCCTTTTTCTTAACTAAAATGACTGGACTCGCAAATGGTGAATTACTTTCCTGAATAATATTTTTGTCTAAGTGGTCTCTAATAATCTCTTTACACTTATCCCTTTCAACTGGAGCTAATCTGTATGGACGGTAATTAACAACATCATCTCTTTTAAGACGAATTATCAATTCGCCCGTCTGAACTGTTCCTATATTGTCAGAGTTTATGACAGATGGATATTTTTGGAAGATTTCAATAATTGTATGTTGCAAGTCTTGGTCCAAATGACTAAACTCTGACAAACTAGGGTTGTTACAATTAGGATAACTATCCGCAGGCTCAGGTTTAGGAATACGTACTACCGTATTTTTTGAGCAATCCGAGATTATTGCCACGTCTGGAAATTGAACTGCATTAATACCAATGATGCAATCTAAGTAAAAATCTTTGTCTCTAACAACATACAATTCTAACTCTAGAGTAGCTTCTTCAAACCGAACGGGGGCCAGTATATTAGCAATGGTATTTATACATCCATAACCTACTCCGGTTATTTTGATAAAGCATGGGGACAATAAGTGACAGTCAAGACGTCGCGCAATAGATTCTTTTATAATGCTACTGGTAGCACCAGTGTCTATTAGAGCATTTATTTTGAATTCACTAATGTAAACCGATGTCAAATTTAGTCATGATTTACTACTTTTTCCGTTGAATTTTGGCCCTTGAATCGTTTAGCACAAAAGGGGACCGGGATTATTGAACGTCGACTGTTTACTGTTTATATCTAATTAACGCTTTCTGGATATTTTAGAGTAAGTGGAAAGCAGGGTTATAATCTCTGCGCGGATGCCACCACATACAAGTTCAATTAGTTGCGGAGTCGAAAAAGCTACTTTAGTATTTCGCAAGAGCCTAAGTTTCTCTCTAGCGTACTCAGCGTAAGAACCGGAAAAGTCAGAGTTATAATTAACAGCTTTTGTAAGTTTTTCCGTCAAATTTCTTTTTTCTGGGTATAGATCTATTATCTCAGTCCGGAAATTTTCGCATGTACGACCAAATTCAGGTTCCCATGCCCCAAACCAACGTAAAGCTGAGCCCCGAAGGGCCTTACCGGCCTAAGCAGCTGTTTGAATGCTGCTCCACCGTAAATCTTCGCTGAGCTTCTGGATGTTATCGCACCATCCTTCTGCGCCGTTGTCATTTTTCTCCGGATCGAAGATCGGGAGCGCCACGTCGTCGTTCCGATGATTGGACTGCACTGCATCGTGTATCGTGGTCAGGAAACCCGCCAATAAGTTGCTGTCCATAGTGAAAGTACTGAAGCTCTGAAATATACATATAGGTAATCATTAGGGTATTTATATAGCTATGTAGGGTTATCATCCCACTTCTGATGAGAGAATCTTCTGTTCAGGAATCAGAATTTCGTTCCTAGGTTTTAAATGTTCTGTATTTTGTAATGATATCGGACCTTCAACTTTGGCACAAGACAGCACAATTATATTGACACCGGGTTGCAAGTTTATATCGTGAAGTGAATCTAATTTAGCGCGCTTGAGAGAATAATATATTAAATAATGTAGTATTCATTTAAATGTTAATAGGATTTAGTTAAATAAAGCAATTATCCAGTGTGATCAATATGGAACTATTTGATAGCAGTAAGTATATAGGTTAGGTAATAAAAAGTGGTAGTAAAGTAAATAAGAACTTTCTATATTGTAACAGTATAATATACTTAATATTTAAAAAATGCAGTTAAGGAAAAATACATTACTCCCAGTATTGCTTATCTATAGTAACTTATAGACTACATCAACTTTATAGTTATTTTATTGTAAATTACTAATAATATTAATAATAGGTTACTTAACTGACGGCCGTTCCTAGGCGATGGTCGGCACAGAAATGTGACTGGTAGTCTAGTCTCTGGTCTTCTCGATCCTTCTATGGTGGGGCGGATGAGGCTCTGGTTACGGGCTGTTTGCCCCCGACCGGGGTGGTCTGCGCCGGCCGTGAAAACGGCCGGGTCGTTGGATAGCAGCCGGCGCCGGAGGCGCGGGCTGCTGAGAGTTGAGGGTTGGGAGGGGATTTTTGGTAGGGGGAGAAAGGGAGGTGTCAATCCGGGTGTGGCGCTGCTTGCGAGGTCGAGCCAGCCGGGTGGGGCCCCTTGTGGGGAGGCCCGGCTAGCGACCTGCTAGCAGAGCAGCGTCCTCATGGGTCCATGTGTGTTGACGACGTCGCCGAGTCGAGGTCGTGGGGGTACGCCTTGCCGTCAGGAGGACGCGCGTGCTGCGGCGCGATATCCCTCAAGTGGGGGAAGCGCGACGCGTCCGCTCGCGAGAACATTGACGAGGCAAGGCGCCCGATGAAGTCGTTCAGGCTCTCAATCTTGAGGTCCCTCTGGATTGTGAAGTTCCTCACGTAGCGAAGGGCATCTGTGATGGCGCGCAGGCACAGGTTCTGCTGTACTTGCAGCTTCTTCCTGTGCGTTGCGGCCAGGAGGGCGTACCACGCTGGAGCGGCGTACGTGAGGCGGGGTCTGACATAGGTTTTGTAGACTCCGAGCTTCACCCGCAGAGGGAGGCTGGATCGGAGCACTGGACGGAGTAGAGCGCGAGCTGTTCTCGCAGAGGCGACGACGGTTGTGGTGTGTGGACCCATGGTTAGTCTTCGGTCTATGCTGATCCCCAGGTATTTTACTACCAGGGGATGACTTGTCCGAGGAGAGTGAGTGGTGGGATGCGCCGGGTGCACCTGCTCACGAAGACCGCCTGTGTCTTCGCTACGTTGACGGTGAGCTTCCACCTGGCTAGCCAGTTTGGTAGCGCATCAAGTTGGCGTTGCAGGTTGACGACGGCATGCTCGGGCTTGAAAGAGGATGCGTAAAATGCCGCGTCGTCAGCGTACAAGGCCAGGTGGGAACCGTCAACGACCGGTATGTCATCTGTGTAGAGCGCATAGCATACCGGGGAGAGGCAGCTGCCTTGCGGTACTCCAGCTGCAATTGGGCGGTCTTCGAAAACGGCGTCTTCCACCATCACTTTGAAGGTCCTGTCCGATAAGAAAGACTCGACGACCTTTGTCAGTCTGCGGGGGGCCGAGGACAATGCTATCTTATAGACCAGGCCTGAGTGCCAGACCCGGTCAAAGGCCTTTTCCATGTCCAGGAGGACTGCAGCCGTGTGCTCGCGTTTGTTCGCGGCGACCGCCATGTGGTGCAAAACCCTGGACAACTGGAGCGTAGTGCTGTGTTCAATGCGGAACCCAAATTGCTCGGGGCGGGGCATGATGTGGGGGACGAGTTGGGTCAGCAGCAGTTTTTCGAACACCTTCGAGATGCTCGGGAGGAGGGTGATAGGCCGATAGCTCTCGGGCTTCAATATCGCCGGATTCAAGGTAAAACCAATTAATTGCAAAAATTGTACTTTTGAGTTATAGCGTTTTTAAACCTTTCATTTTTATAAAAATTAAACCAATAGAGATAATCATACTTAGCTTTACTAAAATATTAATTTTTCGTTTTTATGATGGATTATATTTAATGTACAAAAAAGTAATAGAAGTCCATGAAAAAGATGTTATTCTGCGTAAACGATAAAGCGAATAACTTCAATATAAAGAATATTATAGCGAATTGAGAGTAATTAGGTTTGCTAGTTTGATTTTTCTTTTAAGGCTAACAGATATTGACTTCAAAAGACCTTTAAGTTTTAAAGTTATTTCCAAATAACAAAAAAAATAGTTGGTTTTACTTCACTATTTACTTGAAGAAAATGAATTAACTCTAGCATTTTAGTAAGAAAATGGAGAAAAAAATAAGGTTTTCTTTTTTTTTAATTACAAGTAGCAGAAAAGCAAAAATAAATCGTGTTCAGATCATGGTCAGACAGACGGACAGACGCGGTGCGGTGGGCGACTTTTAGTATAGTCAAATTAGATAAAATTTAATTTTTATCTGGAAATAGCTCCAAGAACTGATAAAAACATTTCTGATTGCTTGTACAGGTTAAAAATCAAGCTTTAATTAATCCCTTATTAATTAATTCACTCCCCCCCGCGAAGGAAAGGGGTGCAATTGATTGAAAACCATGCAATGTCATAACTAACAATTTGGCATACGTTTTATCCATCTCAATCTACATTTGCACGTGTTTTTTAATTTAATCCAATAAAACACATTTATAAATAAAAACTTACTTTCAGCCATTGCGGCTCTGGGGAAAATATAGAACGCGATGCAAATTGAGGATAAGTAAAATTATATATATAAGTACAATATCAAATTTGCACCGGAATGAGACCGCCGGAAAGAAGTTATCCACGTTTAACGGTCTTTGTATTCCGAGGGAAATTTTAAAACTATTGAAAATCGTCACAATCGTATTTATTTGATTTGTTTTCGACAATTCGCACCCCATAAAAGTGGCATTATTATCGGGATCATGCCACCCACGGTCGCCTTGCATTCGCTGCGATTACATTTGACAAACTTCCCGTTATTTTTTATTTTTTTATAAAGTGTGAATGTAGTATCTTTGGAATAACTGCCATGTTTAGATTGTGCAAAATAAAATGGGCGTTTATAATGATTTAAAAAGCATGTAAGTTTGCATCAACTGACTGAATTATCCTCGAGCCGCAATCTAAGAAACAAAAAAACTTGAGTTTCATACATCACACACACCTTTTTAATTAAGATACGTTATGTTCCAAAGGGTTCTTTACACGTGGCTAAACTTGCACCACATAGTTTTTAACATACTCCAAAATGACGGCACTTTAAAGTTTACTCGTATACCTAATGAATGAATGAATGAATGAATGAATGAATGAATGAATAGTTTATTTGCATAAAACAAGCGTATATAAAAGGTGTTACAATATTATTTCAGGTCGTTTCTTGTTTTGCCAAGGCTGGCGTACAAATATTTCACTTTAAACTTTAAAAAAAAAAAAGCCTATGTAAGTACATTTTCAAATTCGAATTTTAACATTACAATTTACATTTGTTTAAGTATTCATTGACGGAGTAAAAACAATGTTCCATTAAATAATTAAATAACATTTTCTTAAATAAATTGAAAGGCAACTCTTTAAATGTATCAGAGAGAATATTGAATATTTTGATAGCCATGCAGTACGAGTTTTTCCTAGATAGCGCTAAATTAGTTTTTGGTATAGCTAATTTATTTCTGTGCGTCCCTCTTTTGGACTTGGTGATTATTACATTAAACAGATCTAGGTTTTTTTTTACAAAGATGCACATTTCAAATACATACAGACACGGGAGAGGTAATATACGTTTAGATTCGAAAAGCGGCTTACAGTGCTCCAAAAAATCAGCTCCACACAAAGTTCGGATACATTTTTTTTGGATTCTAAAAATAATTTCAGCATCTGTAGAGTTTCCCCAAAGTATGAGTCCGTATCGTAAAATAGATGCCACATAGCCATGGTACGCAGAAAGAGCCGCATCTTCTGAGACTACGCTTCGCACACGATGTAAAACATACACAAAACGGTCAAGGCGTACACGTATATTACTAATATGGTTCTTCCAATTACAGAAGCCATCTAATGTTATACCTAAAAATTTAGCATATTCTACTTCTTCGATCAATTGATTATCAAGTTTTACATTTAAATTATTACTTTTGTTCTTACATGTCAAGAATTGAATAAATTTAGTCTTTTTTGCATTAATACTTAAGTAGTTTACTTCCAACCAATTTGTAATATCATTCAGTGCGTGATTTATGTCGTTTTCGAAGTTCATAATGTCATTACAGTTTATAAGTAAGGTTGTATCATCAGCGAATAGAATACATTCGTGTCCTGTAGCATCTGGTAGGTCATTTATATAGAGAAGGAATAGTAACGGACCTAGTACACTACCCTGCGGTACTCCTGTATAATTTGGTTTGTATCTAGACCTGTAAGTAAGTTTGTCATGACCAACGATTCTCGCAATTTCCACACACTGTTGTCTGTCACTGAGATAACTACTTAGCCAGTCATACGCAAGACCTCTTATGCCGTATTTATAAAGTTTATGCATTAATAATTTGTGGTTAACAAAATCAAACGCCTTGGTCATATCTAACAGTACTGCCACTATAGGTACATTGTTGTCAAGGTTTTCGATGACACGTTTTATTAGCTGGAAACAGGCTTTAGTGGTTGAACTATTTTTCCGAAACCCAAATTGCTCCATTTTTAGTATTCGGCTTTTTGATATAAAGCTAGAAATTTTGTTATGCATGATTTTTTCTAAGATCTTCGAAATGATAGGTATAAGAGTTATAGGTCTATAGTTACCTACCTCTGATTTGGCCCCCTTTTTATATATTGGTTTTATCACCGAGTATTTAAGACGAGTCGGGAAAACGCCTTGAGTGAATGAAAGATTTATTATATAGCTTAAGGGCTTTGACAGGCTGGTGGCACATAGTTTAATTACTTTGGTACATATATCGTCATATCCTGTAGAGTTACTGTTGCGCAGATTTTTAATCACCTTAATCACATCTAAATCGTCAACTGGAGTAAGAAACATACTATTAACATTTTGGGATATCTTGTTGGCTCCCCTTATTTGGTGATTCTGTAAATGTGTTATATTTATGTAGTAATTATTGATTCTTTCGGCTATTTCTTCTGGATCTCGAATAGTGACTGAATCAATTACAATATTGGCTATATCCTCGGTTGACGGTGTCGGATTACAGCTATTTTTTATAGTTTGCCATGCAGCTTTGCACCTATTGCTAGATTTATTTATGAATCTACTATTTGAAATTTGTCTTGCTTTATTTAAGCACACTTTTAACAGTTTGATGTATTTTTTATAGTGTTGTAAATCATTTTTATTGCTGTTATTTCGGGAGGCTTTTCGATATAACATTCTTTTATTTGCGCAACTGATCTTTACTCCTTTCGTAAGCCATTTGTTCTTAATAGGTTTAATAACTTTTTTTATTTTAAGGTACGGAAAGCAAAGATTGTAAAATAAAAGTATGAGATCATGAAAATGGTTGAATGATATATCAGTGTCTGTTTCATTCAAAATATCTTTAAAAGATAAGGCAGACATACATTCACAAAATTTTTGCAGATTGTCCCAACTATAGTCTCTTTTTGCTTCATGCCAAAATATTGGTTTCCTTGACATTAAATTATTTCCGAATATTTTACATGATAGACTCTGACCAGTTTCATGGTCTGAAAGAGTTAAAGTATGGATACTCGACTCAGTTTCTGCAATATTACTGGCCATCAAATCTATGCAAGTTTTTTTCCTGGTGGGACTCAATATGTGATTACTAATATTATAATTTGATAGGGTCGATACTAGGTTTTTCTTAATATTATTGTCTTTTAATATGTCTATGTTCCAGTCCCCGCAAAGTACTATTTGTTTCTTGCTATTTACTGTTAATATTTTTAATAATTGGTTTAATAAAGAAAGAAAGATGTTAACGTTTGATGTTGGAGTTCTGTATATGCAGACCACAATTAGTTTATACTGGGGAACTTCGATAGCACAGCTTTCAAATTCAAATGGTTGAGCCAAACCTTGGATTTTCTCAAGAGCTTTGTATTCCAAACCCGCTCTAACGAGGATACATGTTCCACCTCTCTTCTGATTTTGCCTACAGTATGAGGCCGCGACTTGATATTTGTTTGTACACAAACATATTATTTCTAAATGACCTAATTTAACACAAATATCATCTATTGCCGACTCAAAAATATCTCTTTTCCCTAATATACCTGCAATATTCTGATGAAATATATTCACAATTACAGAATCAGTTACGAAAGGAATGAAAGGAATGAGCATCTGTTACTTTGGCATTCGTAGGCTTACTTTGATTTTTAAAATAATAAGGTATTGTACCTTTTTTTATGCTTGATTTTGCGTCTTGAGGTATACTGCAAAGGACTGAAGTGTCCACAGGATTTACAAAATTATAGTAGGCTTCTTTGTAGTCCATTTGATCCAAAATCGCATTAATTTTTTTACATACCGTTGTTAAATATGTTGATTGGTTTCTATTCCTATAGTTAGTAACATTTATATATTTACAGTTTTCTTCCTTAAGACAGAAATGATGCAACATATAATTAATTAAATCAGCATGCACATATGGGTTATACCTTACACTGACAATAAAAACATTGCAATTTCGTAAATGGTTTAGTGCTACATTTAAATTAGATATAAGGTCCACAGGATTTTCGTCGTGTTCTCCAAGCGCTAGTACAACTTTATCGCCGTCGGAAAATATGAATTGTTGAATTTGGGTGACGATCCTCGCCGTAGACGCTCCTGGTTGAATGGTCGATACAACCTTGTAGGACTTACATGCAGTGTCGACATTTCCCTGCCGCGCATGCAAGAGCCTAGAAGCTAGCCCAACACTTTGTTTGCCTCCAAATACGAAGATAGTGTCATTTGATCCTTTCTGACGTAACTTCGAGTTGCATTCACTCGCCCGGTGATGTGTATCAGGATCTGGAGTAGTGGGTATCGATGGAAGTGGTGTTTCATGTATATCAGGAGTTTCAAGGCTTTCAAGACTTATACCGATTTCTTTGCTGACTTTTAGTGAATCAACTCTTTTCTCCGCGCTAACACAGGACCGTCTGGGTTTACTTTTTCGTCCTTGTTTTGGGGTTGATGTTTTCGTTGCTTTAGGTGTGTTATTCCCAAGAATCTGTTTGAAAACCAGTATTTGTCGCGATAGATCTGTATTTGCCCGTGATAATCGAGTCACTTCCGAATTTAATTTATTTATCTCTTCGTGAGCACTGTCGAGTTGTGTGGTAAGGATATTAACCTTTTGCTTTAAATCTGCAATTTGCGACTCTTCAGCGAGGTTTGGCAGACTTTGCGAACTAATATCGCTTATGGTTGAGTTTATAGACTGGTCACCCAATGAGTAACTCGATTTTTCCGAAGACCCTTTGCGATCTTGACCTAGTTTAAGAAGTGTAGAAGAAGTAGTAGAAGGTGGAGGTGTATTCAAAGATTTGCCGGGGAGTTCCTTTTTCCTCCTCAACGTTATGTTGTTGCTATCAATATTTCTAGTTACATTTTCTGGTAGCTTTTTAATTGTCGACGTTGTAGTCGTGTTGGGTGTAATCTTGCGACATGACAGACAGGTCCATTTATTTTTGCTATCTTCTGTCATCAGTTGGAAGAGCTTAGAAGATCTTCCTGCACATTGCGAGTCGAAACTCTGTTCACACTTTGAACACTTTAGAATTTCTTTATTTTGTATTTTTTGTTTACATTTAGCACATGATAACGGCGACATCTTGTGTTATAATTTATAATAGGCACGCGTCCGCTGCAACTGTGTCAGGTGTCCACAAAAACTCGCAAGTCAGTGTCCGCGCACTGCGCGAGCGTGACCTTGCGCTCGTCGTGTTGCTTATGAGTCACCAACGGCTGGACCTCTACTCATTAGCAGTAAGAAGCCGTTAATTTAATATTTTTAAAATGTATTTCGATATAGCTTTAAATCTACAAGCTCTTTTTAAAAACGGTTTTTTCCACTGTAACCACTGTTTCACTGGCTTCAAACTGATATAACACACAAACTCTAGTTGTTAACTTTTTCACTACTTCAAGATTAAAAACACCGGGAGAAAGAATTATGCGACTGCCTTGCGCTAGCGACGACGGGCACCCACATTACATTTACATTTAGGTAAAGGCCTTCCGTACATAATAGAAACGGTGCAAAACGGGGGAAAGCATCTAGTAGGGCACTCTAAAAATTCCAAAATTACCACGACTACACAACCTACTTCCATACTTTTTACTAATTTGACTATACTATGAACCTACCTAAGCCCTCCTCTCTCAAAACAATCTGTTCTAATAAACTTACGTAAGCACTGATGAAAAAACCGGTCAAGTGCTAGTCGAAATCGCGCACCTAGGGTGTTAGAATTTGTTGTTTTTCTTTAGGGTTTGTATTATATTCATAGCAAATTTGACACTTGTATGTTTTACCATTTTCATGATGCAACAAAAACAAAAATGTGTTGAAATAAAAACGTTTCTTTTATGGGGACTACCCTTTATTTTTTAGATCAGTAGTTTCGCGGGCTTTGTAAGTAAGTATTTAATAAAGACTTATAAACTGATCTTTCTTAACTGTACGTAATAAATAATATGATGGGTACGTATTAGAACGCCTAAAATTAAAAAGCTTAATGTATCATAATCCCTAAAAGTTCATAATACCTAATGGTTGTTTTTTCTGAAACTGTAAACTTTTCAGGATTGTTACAAAACAAACCTAACCTAACCTAATGAGTTCTATACAATGGCGTTTTAAAAAATCCTGAAAGGTTTACAGTTTCTGAAAAAAAATCGATTAGGTATTATGAACTTTTAGGGATTATGATACATTAGGCTTATTAAGTTTAGGCGTTCTGATACGTACCCAATATGGTACCAATTATTCTAGTTTTCAGTTCGTGTTAAAAAACATCATAATAAATGATATGCTTAACTCAGTAATATGTATGAATGTATGTAAACACTTTATTATAATACAAACGAAAGAGATAAAACTTATAAAATAGACAAAAAAATATAACAGGGAAGGCGACTTATCCCTTTAAAAGATCTCTTCCAATTAACTTTATATTATCTTCCTCGTCGTTATTTGTACTTATATGGCATGATAGAACCCGAAATACTTTTAAGTGATGGGTGTGAATCATACACAAAACCAGTTCTTAAGCTACGTTGGCGCATACACACATAGATACAGACAGACAGAGAAAGGGGTTAAACTTATAACACCCCTCTCGTAAGTCGGTGAATAAAATTAGAAATAGCTAATTAAATTTACAAACGCCAGAGTTGGCTGGTCTCTAGTTTGCATCTTAATGTATGACCGATTGATAATCTTTAAAAGCGTAAGTATACTATTGCTAGTCGACCCGGGAGGTGGTTCCTAACTTGTAAAATCATTTTATGTAATGCAAACTTGTTAATAATAATAAAATCCCTGGGAGCTAAAGACGCGTCCCTGTCATGCGTAAGAATAAAACCACTAAATGGCTCCTGCAAATTGTGACAAGCTTGCGCCAATACCAGTTGTGCGCAGATAGTTCGTTTTTACTCCTGAGTTGTGCCCAAAATACAGTGTGCTTTATGGAATTTAAAGCTTCCAAACTGATTTAGTGTTTTTTACTTTTTGTCAATAAATGGTGGGTATACTAGAGGATAGTCAGGTAAAAAGTGTTATCATCATATAGTTTTAATTAGCAGTAGGACTGAGGCCAACTGTCTGTAATAATCTTAGTGCTAAAATAAATTAAACACGGTTACATGTTTTTACCGTGTGAATATTTTATTGAACGTTCTGTAGAACATCTTTTTGAAAACGAATTAATTTTAGATGTTTCTTTTTACCACCAAAAAAATAATCAAAGGTGTAGAATTAATACAGATATTCGTTATTTCCTCTTAAAGTGTTGTAAGTACCTTGAGGTTAGTTGGTTGTATCACTCAGTATCTCTGAAACGTGACGTTTAATCGGTTTTACCAGTAGAAAGAGCAAAAAATCCTGAATCGATTGGTATACTTAACTCATTTTTACAAAAATGATCATTTAGTTGGTTTTACCTAGAATCCGGCGATATGTTCTTTCCCTGTTTAGGCAACATGATCACGTTTCCAGACTTCCAGTTTTGTGGGAAGTTTCCGGTGCGGAGGATGCCGTTAAAAAGATGCGTTACCGCCGCGATAGCTATCGCGGCGGTAAGTGTCGGAGGGTGGCGTTTGTGATGCCGTCCGCACCAGGAGCCTTTCTGGGCTTTGTCCTCGTGATCATGCGCTTAACTCTGCCCGGGGTGAAGAAGATGGGGTCTTCAGTGAGAGCTATCGGTGTGGAGAAGTAAGTTCGAAGGTGCTCTACAACTGCTGCGATGTGGTCTACCTCGTCGGATAGGTTCGGCTGAAACTGTCGCTCCAGGCACTCGGCGAAGATTTCAGCGCGGTCCTCGGCTCGGTAGCGTGGAGTACCGTCGGCATGGTTCAGTGGTCGTACAGGTGTGGAGGCTCCGCTAAGTCGACGGCATAGACGATGGATGGAGTTCCAATCGTCCGACGCGTCGGCTAGCGTTACTTCCCACGAAGCTGCTCTGTGGTCTTCCATTGCCGTCTTGACCCTAGTGGTCAGGGCGTTAAGCACGGTCTTCTGGCTTGGGCATCGGGTGACTTGCCAGCGCTTCCGGAGACGCCTCTTTTCTTTTAACATCCTGGAGATGTGCGCTGGCAGTGGAGGCAGTTTGTTGGAGAGTTGTCCTGCCTTCGACGACGCGGACAGAGCTTCTCGTATGCGGGTGGTTAGGTCGGACGAGAATCTGTCGATGTCCGTGGCGTCGGAGAGCTTCTGGTGGGGGACAGCGACGTCCATGAGCCTCGAGAACTCCTCCCAGTCAGTGACGGGTCTAGGAGCCCTCGGGGTCGATATTGTGGGTGCCGCTGTCAGCACTGTGACTGGTTAATACAGGGGAACCCTTTTTATACCTGAGCTGTCCGATCACCCCATTTGAACAAACAAGTGACTTCACAGTGGCGGCTATCAGAGATACATAGAAATCGCTCTAAGAAAGAACCAATTATTAATAAACATCAGTACATTATTATTATTATTATTATTTTATTAAGAAGCATTTGTTAATTTTAAACATACTTAGTTTTATTATAATTAACTAGTTGATCAACGACTAAAGTGAATCATACCGTACTTTATTAATAATGGCTCTGTGACAGTGACAGCTCTGTAAACTACAATCGATTTCTTTTAATTTAACCATGTGTTCTAATTGCAATTGTTTAGACAAACTCTCAGATATTGTAATGCATGTAAAACCGAAATCAACGAAAGCGCGCACAGGCCTGTCATTCACCTTAGCAGTTAAGTAGTATTTAGAACCACCAGTTAAGTCCCTTGTAACGTGCACATTTTGTGTTGTACTTGGTTTTGGGGCAGTATTACCTGAATTGCGACTCTTTACTTTCATGCATTGGTCTTTAATGTGACCCATTTTATTACAATATGAACACTTTCTCATTTTCATAAAACATTTACTATCACTGTGACCACTTTCACTGCAAACTGAACAAAAGTTGGTAGATTTATCTCGGATCCTTGTCACGTCCTACCGGGTCGCAAGTAAAAACTCGAGAGAAGTTTAAATAATTTATTAAAAAGAACGCCGGTAGTGTGATCAGAAAACGGTAGATAGGTTCGTAGGGTGTGGTCTGGTTCCGCGAAGTGAGCTAACACTTCCCTCGCAGTTAGTAACGTGGAGCAGCAGTGAAGAAACCGTCGGCAGCCCGGAGGGGTAGACAGGGTGTAGAACCCGATCCGTTGTGCTTCAACCAGGTGGTGTACTCCTAGCGGTACTGTATTTCTAGCGGTACTGTACGTCTAGCGGTGCGATACGCCTAGCGTTGCAGTGCTCCTAGCCGTGCTGTGCCCCTAGCGGTGCAGTGATCCTAGCGGTGGAGTGCTCCTAGCGATGGACCCTGTAAAACGCAAGCATTGGCTGTGTGAGCCTGGTGTCCAGCATTGGGATAGTCCATGCCAGCCGCTGTTGAGGGGTGAAGCCCCAAGGGAATAGCGCATAGTTTAATAATTATTGGCGGTGGCAAGAACTATCGGAACAGAGTTACAATTATACAAGAAAAAAGCTAAACCAAAACAACAATTTAAAAGTTATTAGCGACCGTTATGGAGTAACGGTTGGTTATAAATAATAAAAAGGTTAGAAGAACAATTTGGAAGAATCTAGAAGAACACACAATAGGAAACTATAAAACACAAAGAATTAATAATTAATAATATTAATAATTAAGAATAAATATTGGGTCCTTACCTATGAAATTGGCGTCATTTTTACGTGTTTTATTTCGTACGGAATTTCTTCATTTCAATTTTAACTTCCAAATTATTTCTAAATTTCATTAATACAGTATGTTACAAAGGTTTCAGATACAAATAATATGGTTCAATTTCCTACTTAGTGTTTAAAATTAAAGTGTGAACTCAACTCTTTTCATGTGCTGTGAGTTCAAGTGTTTCAATTACGCAGAGTTTTATGAAGCTAACTATTTTTAAGTAATTAAGATATGTATAATATAGCTTAGAAGTGTCCAATATTCCTGACAGAATTTTGTTTGTTTTGCATTTGACGTTACTGAATAATCCACAAAATTAAATGTATGAAAACCACCGTTTTCATAAAATTCTCCATATAAAACGCCAATTTCATAGGTAAGGACCTAATAATTAGTTCGTTGCACTGAACTACCCAATTTGGGGAATTGCACCGATTTTAATAGATAGGTATTTACTACCTAATACTTTAACATAAGTTGTTTCACAGTAGTAGTTGTTCAAGTTGAAGCCACATGACAACGCGCCTACCACATTTCTACGAGCAACATATATTCGCCGTATTTATTATTGCTTTAGTTCTAAGTTATTATGTCAAAATCTTCTCTTCTTGTTGTGTCTCTTGAATTACTGAAGTTTTTACCCAAAACCCTGATTACTCCCCAACATGATCCTGGATCGAACCGGATAAGGAAGAATTATCCCAATATTGGAAGCATTAAGAGTAATTAGCGGAATAAAGGACTTATTACTCCAACCGCACTGAGACCTACCCCTAGGTCATTCGCTTTCGTCATCATTACCGAGGAGTTGAGGTTCCTGGACATCACAGCCATACAGTGTTGAGAGTAGTGTATTAATTAAAACCCACCACTCTTACTCAGGTAGTATATAAGTGTAATTTATGGAATTATAAGGTTAGTATGTCCTTGTCTTTGTTAATTTAACCTTAGGTCAACCAATATGGCGAGTTAACATGTGCATTAACCAAGATTTAAACACATGAAATTAGTTAATTTACTTAATTGTATTTATTCTAGCTCAGAGCTATTTAAATTAACTAGTTATTATTATAAACTTCCGAAGTTCTAAACGTACAAAGCTTTGCTTTTGCCGTTACAAACTACAACGAGTGTACCATAATAGAGGTTTATTTAAGGTTTCCAATTAATTCATAGCAGGATAAGGAGGAATATTAAAATAAAATGGTGTTAAAATCAAGTTGTTCGTAAGCTAAATAATAGGAGATTTGTAACTAACAATCATTTATAGGTTAAACTTTAAAATTGAGCATTAAGATTTATTTCACTGTTCTTTGATTAATTGTAAGACTTAAATGTCTAATAAAAGTAATTAATTAATTATCATTTAACCTAAAACCTGTACATTATTATCCTATGGGCTACAACTTATTATCTAGATCTTTAAACTTAGAAAAATAGTGTCTTCGTTATTTACAGATTAGTATATACAATTATTACTCTAGTTAAATCATAATATTGTTTACATTCAAGGTTTGTTACTTGACACCCTTCCAAAATGGACGAGCAAAAGGAATTGATTAAGAAAAGAGGCAGCATCAAAGGTCAGCTGACTTTGTTCACAACATTATGTTAATGGATTTAAGGATTCTACTATGACCCATACCAAGGAAATCCAATTGCAGTTGCGAATGGGTAAGATTGAATCGTTGTATCAACAATATGATGAGGTCCAGTTACAGTTAGAATGCAATACTGATAATCTAGACTTACAACTCGCAGAAAGGTCTGATTATGAGTCTAAGTACTTCACTTCACTTGCTGAAGGGCAGGAAATGTTGAACCGTGTAAATAAAAAGAAGGATGACTTCGAGTCATGCAGTGATCGGGATTCTCGCGGTACCAATTGTAAACAAAGGCTTGTTAAATTACCTACTATTTAATTGCCCAAATTTCACGGTTCCTACGAAAACTGGTTAGAATTTCATGACACCTTTTCGAGTCTAATACATTCTAATGACAACATTGAAGTAATAAATAAGTTTCATTACTTAAGGGCATCGTTGGAAGGTTCTGCTGCACTTGTGGTCAAGTCAATTGAGTTCTCTGCAAATAATTACGATATTGCATGGAAACTCTTATGTGATCGGTTTAACAACAAACGGTTGTTATTGCAAAACCACGTATCTGCTTTATTTAATATTGAACCGATCACTAAAGAGTCCTCAGTACAGTTGAAGCGTGTCATTGATGAAGTGAATAAAAACCTTCGTTCTTTGGAATCCCTTGGTGAACCGGTTAAACACTGGGATACACTTTTGATTCACATCATCACACACAAGTTAGACACAAACACATTCCGAGAGTGGGAGGAGCACAAAGGTAGTTTTGACAAAAATAGTGCCATTTTGTTCGAAACGTTCCTAATGTTTATACGTAATCGCGCTGATTTAATAGAAACACTGGAGATATCTAAGATTCAATCCACTAGTCAAACGAGTCAGCCGACTAACAAACACGTATCGAAACATCGAACAATGTTAGCAGCACAAACCACTAGGCACACTCCTAATAACTCGACGCCGTCTAAACCTTGTCCGAAATGCAATGGTCAGCATAGCTTGAATAACTGTCCTCAGTTTCTTGCTTTAAGTAATGCCGATCGTTTGCAATTGTTACCGAATTATAAAGTGTGTTATAATTGCCTACGAAGCGGTCACTATGCTAACCACTGTATGAAGACTGGGTGTAAAGTGTGCAAGCGAAAGCACCACTCGTTAATTCATGTCGCCGAGACGCATCGTATATCAGGTAACGCAACGGGAGCACAACCGATAGCTCCAGGGACGCCGGCCCGACTGCGCCTGCGATGCTCGCTCCAGCCGCTCATCCCAGCACTTCCCTGACGTTGGCGGCCAGACTCGCCCCGCCATCTCACTCTGCACACGGGCAGGACGTGCTACTGTCTACGGCGTTAATTAAGCTATACGACAATGATAATCGCGCACATATTGTAAGAACCGTCCTTGATTGTGGGTCGACTGGATGCATCTTAACCGAAAAAATGTGTAACCAATTAAAATTACAAACTGATCGCGTCGATAAGTCTGTGGTAAGAATTAATAATATCACGTCACACGTAAGCAAAACCTGCCGAGTTGTAATGAAATCATTAAATGAGATTTACTCGGCTACACTTAATTGTTTCATCTTAGAATCGATTACGGACGATATACCTTGTCACCAAATAGACTTATCGAACTTAAATATTCCGTCAGATTTATGTTTGGCAGATCCTAATTTTCATACGCCGGCTGCGATCGATCTCATAATCGGCGCCGATGTCTTCTCGGACTTATTAGGATCACGAAAAATAACGTTAGGTGATGGACGGCCGATACTTTTCGAGACTAGACTTGGGTGGTTAGTCTCTGGCCCAGTAAACAGCGGCTATACAGTGTCTCCGTCTCGTACTATTAATTGTCATCTTTCGACCGTTTCTTCAAATAGTAAAATCGAGTTGAATAATGAGGACATCCAAAACCAATTTACGCGTTTTTGGCAGCTTGGTGAAGTTTACCCTCAGGTGTCCCATTATTCTTGCGAAGAGAAATTATGTGAAGAGCATTTCACAGCAAATACAACTCGATTGGAAGACGGGCGTTTTTGTGTGCGCTTACCATTAAAACAAAACCCAAGTATTTTAGGCGAATCCATTAGTCGTGCTAAGCAATGCTTTTTGTCATTAGAGCGAAGGATTGATAGTCGACCTGAATTTAAAGGAATGTATAAAGACTTTATGTCAGAATACCGATTATTAAGTCACATGTCTGAGTGTAGGAGCATTGAAGCTAATCATAATGCATATTTTATACCTCACCACGGTGTTCTGCGTGAAAGTAGTTCGACGACTAAACTGAGGGTTGTTTTCAATGCCAGTAGTCCTACCAGCTCAGGCGTATCCTTAAATAATATCCAAATGGTAGGACCGACAGTCCAAGATGACCTTCTGTCAATATTACTGCGTTTTAGGCAGTATAGGTATATTCTCTGCGCTGACGTCGAAAAGATGTATAGGCAGATAGCTGTTCATCCTGATGATGAACTCAAACGCGAACCATCTGACGAAACGTTTAGGCGCCGGCTTAGGAATCTTTTGTTGGATAACCCAGTTTATTCGGTAAATGAGTATATGGAACTTGACTTATAAAATATGATTGACTTTTTTTTTTTTTATGTACTTTATATTTGTGTTGACTTTTACAATTTTTATTATTATAATTTAATTCTATTTCTGACGACCTCAATGTAAATGCATATAATTTGACATGTAATGTAATTTATACTGTGTTATATTGAGTAATAAAATCTGAATCTGAATCTGAATCTGATAGGTATTTGCAGCAGATTATTTGACGCGACGATCCGTCTGATCATCTTAAGGCGTACCAGTTAAATACCATCACATATGGTACTGCCAATGCAGCGTTCCTTGCTACAAGATGTCTCAAGCAGGTAGGTCTGGAGTGTGACGATGATGAAATCCGTGAGATTATTGTCCGCGATTTTTATGTCGATGACCTTTTGACTGGAGGGGATAACCTTACTCACGTTGAGTCCATTAAATATAAAGTTACGACGGCCTTTAAGTCAGCTTGCATGAATTTGAGAAAATGGAAATCAAACGAGCCTCAATTCATGTCTGATTCCAATCAGTCCCCGTTAAATTTAAATATAGGAACTGCCGAGCCGAGTAAAACTTTAGGTCTCGGTTGGCAATCTAGTTCAGATGAACTGTTTTTCCCAATAGGCATCGACACTAAAACTCGTAACACCAAAAGAGATATGCTCTCAATCATAGCACAAATATTTGATCCCTTAGGTTTACTGGCTCCTTGTGTTTTCCTTACACACACACAGGTTTTGTGCAACTCATACAAAGACATCGAGTGTCATGTATTTACGGACGCATCTGAGCGAGCTTACGGATCATGTGTGTACTTACGTAGTACTAATGAGTCAGGAAAAGTGTTAGTTCGGTTACTTGTTGCTAAGAGCCGAGTAGCTCCCATTAAACCTACTAGGTACTATCCCTCGACTGGAACTCTGCGGGGGCTTGGTTGGAGCTCGCCTGTACGAAAAGGTAACAAATTCACTTAGACTTCACATTCGAAGTACCACGTTTTGGACTGACTCCACCATTCTTTTAGGATGGCTTAAAATGATGCCTAGTAGATTACAACCTTTTGTTCGCAACCGTACTGCCGAAATTTTAGAAAAAACGGGCAACTGCG
This sequence comes from Acleris cristana, assembly GCA_948252455.1. Classification (NCBI taxonomy): domain Eukaryota; kingdom Metazoa; phylum Arthropoda; class Insecta; order Lepidoptera; family Tortricidae; genus Acleris; species Acleris cristana. The sequence goes on along the minus strand of OX411771.1, from coordinate 45,193,127 downwards.
TCTGGAGACACGTTCCTACAGATCAAAATGCGGCAGATCATTATCACGCGTGGCGTTCAGGCTAGCTCCATCCAATCCCTGAGTATATGGTGGGAAGGTCCAAGTTTTTTGAAAAAGGCTCAATCAAGTTGGCCTTCTAATCCAATAGTTTCTAAAACATTACCTGAAACTCGACCTGAAGTTTCGCTGCATGCAAATGTTCAAAATAATAGCGTCGACAAAGATTTTATCGATTTCAGTCGTTTTTCAACTTTGTCACGGCTTAAACGTACTGCTGTTTATGTCTTACGATTTGTTAATTCTTGTAAAAAGCAGCGCCCGTTGACAACTTATTTTACTGCAGTCGAATTAAAGAATGCAACTAATTTAATCATTAAATTGTCTCAACGTGACTCATTTTCGGAATACCAGCTGTTACTGGATAAAAAAACCACTTCCAAAAAAGAGTCCCTTAGTGAAGTTTAACGTATTTTTAGATGAGAACAATTTAATACGCGTCGGAGGTCGGCTCAGTAACTCAGATTTTCTATATGAGAAAAAACACCTTGCACTTATACAGTCCACACATCGGTTTACTCAGCTTTTATTTCAACACGAACACAAACGTTTAATGCACGCACCACCTCAACTGTTACTGGCTGCTATTAGGGATTCCTATTGGCCTATAGGAGGTACAAACTTGGCGAAGGCTTGTTTTCACAAATGCGTCAAATGTATGCGCATGAAAGGCCAGGTCATTACGCCTATCATGGGAAATTACCCAAAAATCGTTTTTCGTCCAGTTTTCCCTTTGACAGCGTCGGCGTTGACTATGCCGGCCCTCTCAATGCAGTCAGTCGTCAAGGTCGTGGTTGTAAGGTAGTTAAAGTTTACATTGCACTGTTCATTTGTTTTACTACAAAGGCAGTGCACCTTGAACTGGTAGGTGATTTGACAAGCCACAACTACTTGTCAGCATTACGCCGTTTTGTATCACGCAGGGGGAAACCGACTAATATTTATTCGGATAATGGCACCTCATTTGTTGGTGCATACAATGATTTATCAAAATTTCTTAAGAGCAACTGCAATTCGTTGGCCGAAGATGCGGTCGGCGAAGACCTTAATTTTCATTTTATTCCCGCGTATTCTCCCCATTTTGACGGCCTTTGGGAAGCAGGTGTCAAGTCGACCAAATTCCATTTGTCAAGAGTGCTGGATATTGTCTTTTGACTTACGAGGAGCTCAACACTGTTTTGGTTCAGGTCGAGGCCATACTGAACTCTCGACCACTTACTCCTCTCTCGTCGGACCCAGCTGACTTGTCGCCGTTGACTCCTGGACATTTTCTCATCGGACGCCCGCTTCATTCACTGCCAGGTCAAGATTACCGAGATAATTCTGCTCGTTATCTAACGCGTTACCAACGCATTGAACAACTTCGCCAGCATTTCTGGTCAAGGTGGAGCAAGGAGTACGTTTCGAAACTCCAAGTAAGGACCAAATGGCGAAGTGTGAGCTCGATACCCTTGTTCTTCTGAAAGAAGATAACCTTCCGCCATTAAAATGGAAGCTAGGACGTATTGTGGCCATTCATCCCGGGTCAGACGGCATAAGCAGAGTTGCAGACGTGAGAACTGCGACTGGACCTGTTCGGCGGTCTTTTAGTAAGCTTTGTCCCCTCCCGGTATCAAGTGAATCTGGTTGAAAGAAGAAGTACTACTTTCAACGCCCGGGGGCATGTTCAAGTTGAAGCCACATGACAACGCGCCTACTACATTTCTACGAGCAACATATTCGCCGTATTTATTATTGCTTTAGTTCTAAGTTATTATATCAAAATCTTCTCTTCTTGTACTAACCTCTGACACGAGTACACGTTATTCCTTGAATTACTGAAGTGTTTATCCAAAACCCTGATTACTCCCCAACAGTAGTTGAGGCGGCAAAGAGGCTGAATGAAATGAGCGTGGCCTATTTATAAACGTTCGCCCCTTTCGGTTATTTTTGAATTTGAGTAGGGCGAACAAAGAAATGCTAGAAAGCAACTCGCGTAATGAGTGGAAAATAACTGGTCGTGTACGTAAGACACCATCTTACCCTCAATTATTTTCTCATGCGCTGAATGAAAATAATTTAATAAAATATTTATTTACAATTATAATGATTTAACTATCCAACGATTATTTACATCTTATTAGACTGTTAATTATTAAAATATTTAAAGATTAGTAAGTGTCGCTAACATTTGCCAGTCGATCTATGACAATCGTATCGCTAACAATCTGTGGCATTGCGCTGTCTGTTTGACAGTTATCTATTAGGAAAAAATCCAAGATGTGTAATTATTGTGAATTTAAGTGAAAATGAAGTGATATTAACGCTAGTTTGTCTATAAAATGCACACAGGTAAGAGCGTAACAACTGCATCCTATAGGTGCAGTTTGCGGCAGTATGCCCCCTTCGTTTACAAGTATGGCATTTTAATTTTCCCCGATTATTATTACTGTTGCTATATTATGTAGTACCACCGGTATTGTATCGAATATTCTGACTCTTCTCTAGATGTTCTAAACGATGACAAATAATTTAGCAATGTATTTGTGTCGCGACAACCCACTTATATAACGCCGATTTCAATTAGTTGACTACCAATAGTACCAATTATTATGACCTCTGTCACTGAACACGGGGGAATACCACACGCACTCCCCAACGCTAACTTGTCATATTAAAATTGTAAATAGTCTGCAAAAGGTTCTCTAACCACCTTAACTAAGTCTTGAGGTGTGTAGCGTATATGTATAGCTATAAGTATGAATGTAACATGATATTAAGGTACGTGCCCGTACCAGTAAGTGAAGTTAGTCGTATTAAACCACTGAACTAAACGGACGTGTTCATCTTTACTTTCACCCTACACCACAGTTTCTCATCATATTAAATTTACTCTTGTGAGATGGAAAAGCCGTTACAAGTTTAGCCTTAAAATTCGGCCATGATAGGTTTATATCTGAAAGTTGGTCATAGCACGGACGCGCATAACCCCTCAATTTGGATGAATAATTAAATAATAAGGTTTCTTCATCCCACCCATACATGTTTGAAATGCCTTCTACTTTTCGTAACCATATTTCCAAGGTAATTAGAGAATGTTGCAGATCAAACTCCGACACGGGATCGCTGCGATCCGCATACTTAATAAAACCACTATTATTATTAAAAGAATAGGGTATTTGCCTGATATTAAATTTAATATATTAATTCGGATAATATACCAATATGCGTAGTATGATAAAATAATTCAAAATCCAATTTGAATTTGGTAATAAAATAAAGGGGTGTAAGGGGGTCCAAATCACATCTTTCGGATCCCAAGCCAACCTCTCCTGCACGCGGTACACCCTGCCGAACAACAAACGAGGCTCTGGCGACCCACCAACCCGCACTGGACCAGCGTGGTGGGCTTATGGTCCAAACCCCCTCATGAAATGAGCAACTCCCCGTCACGGCCCCCAGTGCCCGGCCGCCCCAGGGACCCCGGCCCTGACGGAAGCCGGGCCAGCCCTGGAGCACGGGGTGCTAAGAATCCCCGGGCGTTTTCGATCCCCCGTCAAACGACCAAGGCTAAGAAAAAGGAAACTGATTCGCTGAACGTTCTCACCTACAACGTCCGCACTTTGACGAAAGAAGAACGACTCGTCGAGCTAGAGCACGCTCTGAAGGATATCAAATGGGACGTTGTGGGATTGTCGGAAGTTCGTAGAGAAGGAGAACAGACTGTAGAGAGAGACAATAGTGTGTTTTACCACTTCGGAATAGCAGGCGGGCTGTACGGAGTAGGTTTTCTCGTAAACAAGAAGTGGAAAAACAATATTATTGAATTTCGGGGCTACTCTGAGAGAATTGCTGTATTAAAATTCCAAATTGACAAAAATCATACCCTAACCCTAGTCCAGATTTATGCTCCTACATCAGCACATTGCGACGAAGAGATAGAAGTTTTTTATGACCTTCTTAATACAGCTTGCGAAGAGAACCGAGGATCATGGAACATGATTCTCGGCGACTTTAATGCAAAGGTTGGAAAGAGAACAGAATTGGATAATGGTGATGTGATCGGACCGCATGGCTATGGCGACCGGAACGACCGTGGTACCCGCCTAATCCAATTCGCTTTCGGACAAACCCTAAGGATTTGTAACACCTTCTTTCTGAAAAAACCACAGCGTCGCTGGACGTGGGTTTCGCCTTCGGGAAATGCAAAAAATGAAGTAGATTTCATTCTTTCATCAAGCAAGCACATAGTAAAAGACATATCTATTCTTAACAAAATAAAATTCAGTTCCGACCACAGACCCTTAAGAGCAAAAATCAAATTTAACAGGAAACTTCACAGACAACAACTTTTTTTAAAACAAATCAAACATCTTAACAAGGAAACATTAATTACCAATCATGAGCAATTTAATCTAGAACTTCATAATCAATTCAGCATCCTCGACACAGACACTGACGTACAGACTCAATATGACAACATTATTAGCAATATCAAAATAGCAAGCAGTAAAATCAGACAACCGAGAAGAAACAACAATAAACTAACCAAAACAACAATTAATCTCATAAAATCCAGAGAAATAAATAAATGTAACAAACAACAACACTCAATTTTAGACAAACAAGTTAAACGTAGCATCCGACGAGATATTCGAAACTTCAATGCTAAACTAGTCGAAATAGCCTTAAAAAAACATACTTCTCTGAGAGCAGCCAAACATGGGACCACAACACAAAAGACCTGGATTACAAGCTTACGAGACGAGGACGGGAAAAAATATTGTAGCAGAGACAAAGTCAGTGAGATCTGCACTAAATTTTATACATCACTCTATTCGGACCCTTCTCTGTCATCATCACCCTCTAGCGAGCAGTACTCTTGCCCCGATACCATCTCTCCTATAACTGGGTACAAAACCAATATTGCCCTTAAAGACTTAAAGTACCAAAAAAGTCCCGGAGAAGATGGTATTACAACCGAAGTCCTCAAAACAGGAAAACAGGTTTTATTGCCCCATATTACAAATCTGTTCAATTCCATTCTCCATACTGGCCAATTTCCTCGAGACTTCTGCCACTCGAATATTACCCTTCTCCACAAAAAAGGCGACAAATCCGACATTGGGAACTACAGACCAATCAGTTTAATATCGCATGTTTATAAATTATTTATTAAAGTCATAGAAAACCGTATTGCCCCACTGCTGGACAAACATCAACCTCTGGAACAAGCTGGATTTCGGCCCAGTTTTTCTACTACAGACCACCTCCACACGATTAATCAAATAATTGAAAAGTACAACGGGTTCAATAGACCACTCTACCTCGCATTCGTGGATTACAGCAAAGCGTTTGACAGCGTCAAGCACTCTGCTGTATTTTCCGCAATGCGTAATCAGAGCATCGACAACACCTATGTTGAGCTCGTTGGTGCAATCTACCAGCACAGTACAGCCAGCATCAAGCTGCATGCTCCCGGCCCAAAATTCCGCATCGAAAAAGGCGTTAAACAGGGCGACCCGCTATCTCCAAAGTTGTTCACCAGTTGCCTTCAAGAAATTTTCAGATAGCTAGCGGTTTCGTGGGAGACAATGGGCATCGACGTCAACGGGAAAAGGTTAACAAACCTCCGCTTTGCTGACGACGTCGTCCTATTTTCTCACACAGCAACCCAACTTGAACGAATGCTCCAAGAACTGAGCACGGCAAGTCTTGAAGTCGGGCTCAAAATAAATAGGATGAAGACCCAGCTCATGACCAATGGCACGAAATGTAGGGTCACGGTAGATGGGCAAGATATACAATACGTTGACGAGTATATCTACTTGGGCCAGATAGTATCCTTCGATAACAGACAGTTCAAGGAAATTGATCGACGGATCCAAAACGCCTGGAAGAGCTTCTGGTCCATGAAGGCGCTAATGAAGGGCAACCTTCCACTTTCACTTAAGCGCAAACTCGTCGACGTTTGTATTCTTCCCATCCTAACCTACGGTGCCCAAACTTGGTCACTGACCGAAGCCCAAAAATCCCGACTCAAGATTTGCCAGCGAGCAATGGAGCGCAGCATTCTTGGTGTTCGTAGAACTGACAAGATCAAAAACACCGAACTGCGCTCCAAAACTGGTATTGCGGATGTGGGTGCCAAGACCGCTAAGCTTAAGTGGGACTGGGCTGGACACGTCTGCCGAATGCATCCGGAACGGTGGGCCAAGGTTGCCACCGAATGGATACCGCAAGATGGCCACCGGAGCAGAGGCAGACTCAAAAGGAGATGGCGGGATGACTTAGACGCGTTTCAAAGCGAATGGCGGGAGCATGCACTCAACCGAGACGAATGGCGGAAAAGAGGGGAGGCCTTTGCCCAGCAGTGGGACACTCAAATAGGCTAAAAAAAAAAACCCTTTTAAAGTTTTTTGTCAATTTCTTTCTCACAAAACGATGTTTTGCGTGTAATTTATATGGCGGTTGAGTAATATGACGTCATATTACTGTATTTTCCTCTTTGTCTAAAAGCAAGTTTTAAACATTTATATCTTTTGTATTTTAAAAGATATTAAAAAACTATTTATACTAGGCTATTTAGAAGGTAAAAAATTAGTGCACACGTCTCAGCAGTTGCCTCGAGGAGAGGGTACAGCTCTACCCACCGGGTAGCAGAATCTTCAATTACCAGGACCCATGTTTCACCTTTGCAATCTTTCGGTAGAGGACCGAATAAGTCAACGGATAGAACCTCACCTCGCTGCTGTAAGTCGGGAGAAGACCAGCCGGTTTCTGATTCGAGATCTTATATTTCTGGCATTCAGCACAATTCTTCAGGTACTCAGTTACAAATTTACGCATACCTGTAAAATAGTATCTATTTCTGATACGTGCTAACGTCCTTTCGATGCTTTGATGGCCCACAGTAGGAACGTCGTGAAATTCTTCAAGAACTTTGCTTATCATGGACGCTGAGACTACAAATTGAGGGTCATCAGAGTCGGAGTCAGGATCCAAGCGATAGAGTACTCCTTGCGACATGACATATTCGCGTTCGAGCCATCGGTTAGCAGCTAACAGGTCAGTATTTTCTAAATCACTAATAATCTTTTTTGTTTCAGGATTCTGCAGCTGAGCTTAGTCGAATATAGCCAGGTAAGTCGACTTTCATAGAGCAAACTTCACACTTACCATCAATACACTCATCGCAGCTGAGACGACTCAACATGTCTGCTAAAACGTTTAATTTACCTGGAGTGTTCTCATGTCTAATCTCAAACGTTTGTAACTTCATAGCCCATCTAATTAGGCGTCAAGTAGGAGACTTAAGAGTGAGAAGCCAACGCAGGGGCTGGTGATCAATCTTTACTATAATAGTATGACCTTGAACATATCCTCTAAAAATTTCAACCGCCCAGACCACTGCCAAAGCTTCTTACTCAGTGGTCGTGTAGTTTCTTTAAGCTGGCGTTAGTAGTCTGCTTGCGTACACGATGGGTCTTTCATCGTAAGCTTCGCTTTGCATAAGTACGGCACGTAAAGCATAACCACTTGCGTCTGTTCGAATCACAAAAGGTTTACTATCGGCTTGTCGGCTTGAGTTGTCAATTTCTGCTTGAGGTTGTTAAAAGAGTCACGCTGTTCATCCGTCCACGTCCATCCTACATCTTTACGAGTTAGTTTGATCAAGGGTTGAGCAATTTGAGCAAAATTAGGTATAAACTTACGGAAAGGAGCATATTTGGATAAAAATGACTTCAGGTTAATGGCATCGAGCTTAGAAGGATCCGCTTTAATACCATCTGGAGCAACCACGTGACCAGGGTAAGTAAGTAACACTCTCACGTAAAAAAGAGCATTTATCCCTATAGGCCTTCAGACCGAACAACCGAAGCCTGTCAAATAACTTCTGCAGGTCTGCCAGGTGCTTCTCGAAGGATTCGTATAGTATGCAGAGGTCGTCTAAGTAGCAAAGTAAGGTGACATCTTTGAGGGTATTACCTGAACGAAACCGATCCATTAGACGTTAAAACGTCGCCGGTGCGTTTTTCAACCCGAACGGTAGGTCCCATGGCGCAACACTTACTTGCCAATATCCTGAATTTAAGTCTAAAGTAGACATAAAACAGTTTTGCTTCGTTGCCTAAAGTAACTCGTCTATAACATGAATGGGATAAGTATCAGTTTTGGTCACATTATTAAGTTTGCGGTAGGCGACACAAAACCTGGCACCATTACCTTTTTTAGGAATTAAAATGGCGGGAGTAGTCCAGGCAGATTCGCAAGTAGTAGGGAATCCTCGGTACTGCCCCCGACTCTACTCCCCCGAAAAAAATGGTGCTCTGACGAGCGAGAGGCGGGGTTTCGCTCCTAAAAAAAATAAAAAAAAAATTGTATTTTTTTCGGTGTTTATCCCCCCATTTAGAGCGTTTGGGGCGGTTCCCGAGACTCCCAGATCACTCCTTCCCATAGCTTGCAATAGTCCATGTACTCAATACAAAAGGTTATCAACTACCTGGGTACCCTGCTGTCCCTTGCTCGCTCATCCTATTGTTCGCTCGAACGTCAGCCCCTTTGTTCTCGGTGGCGTCCAACACCATTGTCTTGCATTGGGCGCGTTCCTACCTTTTATTACATATTACCTGATTGCGCTATTAATTGTTGTAATGCGATTTTTAATTTTACCTACGTGTTTCTCATATTATTTGATTAAGTAACCATAGTGGTTTTCTTAACATGCTGTTTTTAAGGGTCATAGTTCTAACCTAACCTAACCTAGCTTGTTGAAGTTAGCCTAACATCGTGGAACCTGTCCTCGCTTAACATACCTACTGTTTTTTAAGGGTTACAGTTCTAACCTAACCTAACCTACCTTACTGAACATACCTACTGTTTTTAAGGGTTACAGTTCTAACCTAACCTAACCTACCTTACTGAAGTTAACCTAAAATTATACAACCTAATCTAACTTAACATACCTACTGTTTTTAATACTTACCTAACCTAGCTTGGTGAAGTTGACCTAGAACATTATACAACCTAATCTAACTTAAAATACTTGCTGTTTTTAATACTTTCAAGAAAATAAAGATGAACCAACCAACAAAGAAGTTACGAGTGGTTTTAATTTTTAACACCCCATGGTCGACTATTTTGAAGGATCACCTAACTTTACATGAGCTTAACCTAAGCTAAGAGCTGATTTAAATCTAGCTTTAGTCCTAAGTTTCACTTAATTGAATTTACCTAAGTTAATTTTAGTAAATATATCTAATCGTAGTATTCGTAGTATTATCTTAAGCTGTTGTTACTTAGAGCCTATTCTAAACAACTATCAAAACCATATATTGCATATAGGTATTTCTAAATGAATTACCTTCACTTAGGTTGTTAAAAATATAGTGGTTAAATGCAATCTAACCTACGTACGGGTATGTATCTACGAGCATGTATCTGCGGCTAGATAACATTGGCTATAACATTATCTATCTAGTACGTATATGGGGTTTACCTTTACATACATTTCAATTTTATTGTAACACACTAGTATGTAAAACTTAAACGAAGCATGTACTTAAACTGGTTCTGACTTGATTCAAAGTGCTAAGGAGTAGGTATATCAATCAAAAAAGCCTGTATCGACAAGTTTTGTGTACCCGAGTGCACTGTTATAACGGTTTAATTGTTTTATTGGTAGCCGCCTATTATGTTTTATGGTCACTACAAGTTCAAACACGTTTTTAGGAAGACGCTTAACTTACGGAGCGTATAAAAGCGGTGGGGTATTGTGTCTGAACAACTATTAGCCGCGCAACAGTCTTCGTTACCGGAGCTCCCTGTACTTAAAGTAGTATATAGAGATAATAGTGTTGTGTCGTGCAGTGAAGTGTTTATAAAAAGGTCTAATAATGGATGTGAGTATGTACAAATATTTTAACTTAATTGTGTGTTTTTTAGCATTTGTTCAACGTGTTTTTGTTAAGAGTATTGTATTTAAACAGTTGTGTAATTTATTGTTTGATATTGTTTCAGTTCTCTGAAAATACTTTCAAGAACTATTACTACCCGGAAAATAAAGATGAATGAATAAGAAAATGAACCGACGAAAAAGGCACGCCTGGTTTTAAAGTTAAGCAGGCCATGGCAAAAAAGCGTTCAGTAAATAACATCGACAGCTTTTTTGAACGTCCCAAGAAGAAAACTAAAGTATTGAAGCGCTCTTCCAATGTCAGCTAAAGGTCTCCTGACGGGGTGGGCTATATATCAACCGGACAAGACGACGGGGCATACGCTTCTCACTTGATTAAAATCGAGATATACAGGGTGTCCCAAAAGTAGAATTGCTAGACCAATTTAATTTTAATTTGCAATTGGTCTAGCAATTTGAAAAAAATAAAGTCATATTTTACTGAGGTCATGTTAGGCTGGTTAGGTTCCTCTTGAGCTGACCTACCTCCGGTGTCACTGTGGCGTGGTACTTTTGGGACACTCTGTATGATTTGCAAAAAATTAAAAACATTCCGCCCACTGAGCACTGGAAACACGCAGATGTGAGATTAAAATTCTACGCGTCTTCTGAAGAAGACACTGAGCTCCAATCTACACGTGATGTTATATTTAACATCACAAAGCAAGTAGCATCTAAAGACAGTTGTATGAAATATTTTATTGACAATAAGAAACAGTGATAAAAAGTGTTTGTGTAGGTTAAACAAAAGCTTGTTATTGTATTACATGTAAAATCCTTACCTTTTAAGAATTCAAGACCTTTTCCACACTAAACAATTATCTTTTCTTTGTAAAATTAAATTGTGCGAAATACTTTATTTACTATAAGATGCAGTGATAAAAAGTGTTTGTGTAGATTAAACAAAAGGTTATTATTGTATTACATGTAAAAATAAAAATCATATTTTAGTTCACATATTCTTTTATTTCACAAAAAAAGTCTTAAACATATTTCTTAATATAAGATCATTACATAATGAATTTTCAGAAAACAAACTTAGCAAATCTTTCATAGTTTTTCCATGAAATTTAAAATACAAATAAACTAAACAATATTCCCCACAAACAGAGGTAAAATGGTTTTGAAGTGGTTTATAGTTATAAGACCAGCGCTTTGTATTCCTTTTTAAAAATAACTTATGATAACCCGAAGGTTTCCGAGCAAAGGAGTCAAAGTATTCCCCTATACCATTTATGTCAATATGTATAGCAACCCAGTGGGAGCCCGGTTTCGAGTCTGGGTCCAAATTACTTACAATAAAGGCGGGCAGATTAACCCAAATAGGAATTCTGTTAGCAGCAAAAACGTTTAATTCAAACGAAAGGCTGATTTTTTTCATACAAAATTGAATTTCATTTGTATCCATTTTTAATAAAAAAATATGAATAATTTGATGATGATACCAACAATGGCTACAAAGAAATAAACTAAATTGGTTAAAACATTGTATTTATGTGTTTACAAACTATTGTAATCTACAGATATATCACGATTTTTGTTTATTTCAATAACGTTATCAAATTCTGCATACACAATACAATTAATGGTGCAAGGTAGAGCAACATCGAAGCGAATTTCTAAGCGAACACTCCCATGCCTTACAAGATTCCAGTGTGAAGTTGAACTAGCAGATAAATCAGGGGTTAAATCAAAACATAACAAACAATGACCTGCTCCATAATCCGTTCTGCTTATATCATTACCTTTGTTGTGAAAATGAATACCAGTCCCGGAAAATAGAGTGTGATATGATGATGCTATTAACCCAGAACCAGAACCAAATGATGGTTGTAATGTTTTAGAAGGAATTTCATGACCATCAACATATAAACTAAACGAATTCATATTATAGTGTTGAAAATTAAATGGATTCATAGCTAAATTGCCATTAAACCCTGAATTTGATAAAAACCAATAATACATCTTTTAGGAATTTGCCCGAGAAATATATATTATCCAATGTTTTACCCTGTATCCCCGACGGTAATGTAAGAACCTTAACTTCTGCTCTTGTGATAGGATATTTTGCAGTCGTTGTTGCCAATACTTTTTGATGTGCTAACAAAACGCTAGGATTAATTCGTGCCCTTCTTATAATGAGACTGGCATCCATTATTTGCACTTTGAATTTTTTATCTTGGTGACAAATTAGATTAAATGACGCCTTCGAACGTACTAACTTAATGCGTATTTCGACACCATTTATTAAGAATTTCTCTTGGTTAAATATGTCGGCATGTAAATGACCCATCATTTCCACTTCCTTACTCTCTTTGACAAAATCTAGTCTTTTGTGAAACCCTTTGTTATTTGCATCAATAGTATCCATATGATTTGCAGTATCAGCATACCACAATCCACAAGTAAGATGAGTTTCTTTGGCTGCTGGTCCATAGTTTAGAAGATTTTCCATATAAGCACGGTAAGCATATGTATTGTTTGGAGGTGATATGAGTTTTTGATTTAAATATACATCTAGTTGACTGAAAAGGGAATGTAACCAGTTATTGACGGGTGCAAGCAGGGTATCTGGTTTTAATTTTGTGCCATCCTGATTCAATATTTTAGCATTAATATGTAACATTGTGTGGGATAGATCAACATAGTCATCTCCTGATCCGGGAACTTGGAATTCGATGGGAGCGTCATCACTTAAAGATGAAATTGGTATGATACATTGACAAAAATGGTTGGACCATTTTTGTCAATGTATCATACCTAAATTTGACATTATTTTTTAGTTGAGGGTTCTCATTAAACGCTTGAAGGAAATGATCAATATTATCGTATGTAGTGGCTGGTATATGAGTTTTTATATCAACAATTTTCGTTGACTTGTTTGCGGGTGACACCACCTTTTTCTTTATGTAAATTATATTTTCATGATCTTGAACATTATACATAGAACACGGGTATTGAAATTCCACTAATCCAACTACCCACTCCCCTTCTAATTTTATGTTCTTAGGTAATTTAGTTAGAAAATGTGCAGTCGTGTTGTCCGTATAGTAATCCGTTGAACTGTTGCTTAACAAAGTTAAATAAAAACTATTTTCATTCATATTTTTTTCAAGCTTGATGCGAATATCCAAGAGTTAAATTTATTGGGATAACCTTGCCACTTCACTAGTATTTCCTTTATGCCTCTAATATGACGCGAACGTATTATTTTATCAATTTTATACTCGGTGGAGGGGAGGTAAGTCACTTTTTGTAACTCTTTAGAATAAAATGTACCGATGATGGGTTCGCCTTCCAAATCCTTTAACATATAAACAACTCGCGGTGATCTATTAATAATTGAATTAATTATAAATATTTCATCACTCCAGTTACTTTCATAACCCTTTTGAAATACATGTTTATATTTAGTTATTCTAACATGATCACCTATATTCAATTTTGGGGTTTCCAATGAAATTTGTCTATCTTTTTTTCGATAATATACTTAAATTTTTCCAAACGGTCATAATGTATGTATGTATGTATGTAAACTCTTTATTGCACATAAACAATTACAAAACATTTTGCATCACTATAGATAATGTACATTGGCGAACTTATCCCATATGGGATCTCTTTCAGTTAACCTTGGAGTAGAATAAGCAAGGACAATGCAAGTGGATAGGCAAATTTACAAAACAACAACAACAACAAAAAAAAAAAAGTTACATACATCCGAAAACAGACATATTAAAAAGTAATAATATCTGCTTTAATAAAATACATACATAGGTAACAAAATATACTAATATATACTACCACATACGTAACCAGCAATTAAAACCTACAACAGAGCAAAGGAACAAACTCACGACTCATCCTGTTCACTTAACCACAGCTTCTTTAACCTTTCTTTAAATGAACCGACAGATCCAGATTGCCTCAAGCACGGTGGAAGCCCATTCCATAATTGGACAGAGTGTACCGTGAAAGATTTAGCATAGATACGAGTCTTGTTGGATGGGACGGTAAGGGAAAGGTTAGCACTAGACCGAAGGCGATGTCCACTACCATCGGCCAAAAAACTAAATCTTTCGGAGAGATAAAAAGGAGAAGAAGGAGTGAAAAGTAAATTGAAAAGGAGCGATAGAACATGCACATCCCTACGACGACGGATGGGCAACCACTTGAGTTGCACGCGGTATTGGGAAACATGGTCATATTTCCGCAAACCATAAATGTATCTTATACAAACATTTTGGAGACGCTCAAGCTTGTCAAGCAGCTCCTCCCTGAGGTCAAGAAACGCAATGTCTCCATAATCAAGGAGAGGAAGTAGTAAGGAACGAGCAAGGGTAAGCTTAGTGTTAAAAGGTAGAAAATTTTGCAGACGCCTCAAAGAATGTAGGGAAGCAAAGAGTTTACGGCTAACATTATTAACGTGGGCTGTCCAGGACAACGTCTGGTCCATTGTGACACCCAAGTTTCTAACAGTAGAGGAGAAGGGAATCAGAGTCCCATCATAGTAAACATTAGGTGTCACAACTCCAGATAGTTTAGTGACGTAATGAGGGCTACCAATGACAATGGCCTGTGACTTCGTTAACCATCAATCCAAACCTCTCCGCCCAGCAACGTATAGACTCGAGATCACTATTGATTTGACTTATCAAGGCGGGGAAATCATCAAGAGTAGCACAGGCGTAAATTTGCAAATCGTCCGCGTATAGATGATACGAGGAGCGAAGTGAGTTAGATATACTATTAATAAAAATGGAAAAAAGCAGGGGAGAAAGCACTCCACCCTGGGGGACACCAGCTGACAGATGGCACCATGCAGAAAAGCAGTCATCAACCTTGACCCTCTGGCGCCTCCCAGAGAGGTAATTGCGAAACCAAGAAAGAGTAGTTGTAGAAAGATGGAGGGTATTAAGAATCCCAAGTAGAATATCAAAATCCACGGTGTTAAATCCAATAAAACAAGAACTGTAAGCTTTTTGTGCTCAATATTAAGACGGATGTCATCGGTGACCTTCACTAAAGCAGTGACTGTGCTATGCCCGGGGCGGAAGCCGGATTGAAAGGGATTAAGGAGATTATGCCTGTTGAGATGAGAGAGGAGACGACGATTTACGTAATGCTCAACCACTTTAGACAAGACTGGTAGGATTGAGATAGGACGGTAATTAGCAAAAGAAGAAGGGTTTGAAGACTTAGGAATTGGGATAACGTGGGCACACTTCCACGCGTAGGGAAAAGTGGCGGAAGAGAAGGAGTAATTGATGATGCTGGTTAGGATAGGGGCTATAAAGTCCGCCGCGAGCATAAGCATATCTAAGCCAAGGCAATCTTCTCCGACAGCTTTCGTCTTAATAGTTTTAAGAATAGCAAGTGTTTCTTGCGGAGAAATATCTACGAGTTCGAAAAGAGGGAAGTTGGGGTGTGGGGCATTGGCAAGAAGAGCTAGAGTAAGATCCTTATTGGAGGGGTTGAGAGCAACCGGAGAAGTACTGAAGAAATTATTTAAACCATTTAGGTCCATAACGTCCGAGGAGGATTGTTGAGCCTTACCCACCCCAAAAGACTTTAAAAATTTCCACAACTTTGTAGGAGGACAATCCTCGATGGACTCGTGGATGTACTTGCGTCTAGCATCCCTACATACTTTATTACACCGGTTTCGTAGTAAAATGTACCTATGATGATTTCCCTCCGAGGAGTTGTGCCGCAATCTAATACGCGCGCGGTCCCTCTTAGCCATGAGCGACTTTATGTCTGGAGTAAGCCAAGGCGCAGGAAAATGTTTGACTCTCATGGGTTTCAGAGGTGCGTGCTTGTCAAAAATGCTAAGAAATATGTCATGGAAAGCAGCGAGCCTAAGGTTAACGTCCTGAAGAGCCTCAACGCTAAGCCAGTCCGCACTACCCAAGTCATCCCGAAACTCCTGGAGGTTAATGTCACGGAGATTACGACGCATTATAATTTTATGCCTCCGCTTAGGTGGACGAAATTTAAACGAGGCATAGATGAGGTCATGATTCGAGAAGGAAGCAGCATTAAATTGGCCGTGAAAGGAAACATAGTCAGGAGAAGAAGTTAAAATTAGATCCAAAAGTGATGGAGGACCATTATGTGAAAAATGCGTAGGGCCAAGTGGTAAAATGTTAAGATTAAGAGAGTTAGCTAAAGAATTAAGTTTAATAGAACGATAGTCATTTTTGACAAGACACGTGTTGAAGTCACACACACACATCAACATAACAATCTGGTGATCAAACTGCGGGCCGAAATCAATTATAGCATTCTCCAATGTATCGAAGAAGGAAACATTGGAGGAAGGGCTGTAGAAAACTCCCAGAAGGATTTTAGAGTTATGAAGGGTAACACCAAGAAAGAGATATTCAGGGGAGTTAGAATAAACAGTTGGAGAGTGAGAAACTACTTGACAGGCAAAATCGTCTCTAATATAGATGGCAACACCGCCACCTCGAACAGGCGCACATCCGCCGTCACTAGTTCCGGTCCTGTCATTGCGAAAAAGACGGTAACCGGGTAAAGGATAGAGGGTAGAAGAAAGTGAAGGTTTAAGCCAAGATTCTGAAATAAGAATCGCATGAATGTTATTAGAAGTGAAGGAAGCAAGTAATTCAGGATAGTGAGCTGGTACACTCTGTGCGTTTATGTGGACAACATTAAAGTTTTTAGCATATGCTTTAAAAGTTATGTTTAAACGTTCACAAAGAGAAGGCATATCTGGAACGTCGTCGATGGAGTCGTCGTAAAAACTAGAACCACAAGAGGATAAGGAAAAGAATTCAGCATCACCACTACTGTTAAATAAGTCGGACATTGCAGGTAATATACTGTTATACGCTATGAAATTTAAAATAAATTATAGTTAAAATATTAAAGTAAAATTGCAATCCAATAACTCAATACAGACTAACAAGCAACTAACTATGCAGTCCCCTCTAATCTGCCAGCAGCTGGTTAGAAGATAATAATAATAAAGAAAAAGTTCATTAAAATAGCTATTCTAAACATGGACAACTAAATATAAAATTTTGTACGTTATAAAGGTAATAAAATATAGACTACAAAAAACATTAAATAACCGACCGATCAGACAAGCAGTAACTAAACGCAGTATGCGTTGAACAGACTTGACGTTTGTCAATGTCTTCGGTCGGTTTGACATCTGACGTAAGAAGTGAAGTCGACCGTCGATACGAGTAAAATCGTAACTAAATTTAAGTGTTTTTTTGACCTTTACAGGGAGAGTTAAGTGAAAAAAGATCTACAAAACTGTATTTTTACATTTTTGATACATTGAGAAATAAAAAAAATACCCAATTTCATAACATCGTATGTCGAGGTTCATCAATAGTAATCCACTATTACATTAAGAGAAAATCATTGTAACTAGACTTAAGAATATTTTTTTACCCGAAATCGCTTCCAATTGTCACGATCACAGGCCAGTATCATCGCATAAATAGTTACGATTTTAATGTGCCAACGTTTAAGCAAGTACAGAGCACGTAAATGTGGTTAAAATGTTACTCTACTTTAAAAGCTCGCGCTATGGGTGTTTCGGTTTTGCGCCTAAATTGATTTACTATGATTTTACTGACCCGTTCCTTCCATTTGCATTTTTTGCCTCGAAAAATTCATTTTGAAGACGGTTTTTACTTGCACCGTGTGACGTGGATGTAGGAGCACGTCTGTTTATATGTATTGGAAATATTTTTATTTTTTTTGAGTGAGTGTTAATTACTTAAATTAATATGGAAAAGTTCCACTGAATCTAGTTATGAATGAAGAGTGGTGGAAGTACCCGTAAGAACAAAACTATTTACCTATTGCGATTGTATTATTAACCTGTTTAATTAATTAAAAGGTTAATTGGACCAAACAAGTAAAACTTTTACTCAGTGTAAATCGCCTACTAAGTAATACTAACTGATTTTTTTTCGGATATTAAGTATTCTGGTTTTGTTAGTGAATACCTACTTACTTTAGTTAGGTAAAAAGTCGCTAGAGTACGTTAAGAGAAACAATTAATAAAATATTTCCGACCGGTATTTTGTTACTATTACTTAAAATGTCTTTTTTTTGTAAATAGGCCCGATGTGTATAGTATTGTATAGCTATACGTATTTAACGTTTATTTGAGCGTGATTTGAAATATTTCAAAGGATTGATAAAAAGCTACTTCACCGAATTGGGAAATTCTTTTGAAAAAATAAGTCTCATACTTCTAAGATAGTAAGTTATTAGATACAACGCAATATAACTTTCACGCTGCGTTAATTGCGGAAAACTTTAAACTTGTGCTTGTTTTTTGACAAAATATTAGTTAGGTAGGGTAGGAAAGTAATAAATAATATAATCACTAAAACGGGCAAAATTAAAATTAAAATAATTAAGAAAAGAAGCACCCGACTTTAAACGGAGTCATTTGTTCAGGACATCTTGGGTTAAACAAACTGAAGTCGGCGTCCTAGAATATTTTAACCAAAAACCCGACTCTAGTCTGTCTTTAGGACGGTTTGAATTAATGTTTTTGTTTGGAGTCGCTTCATTGTTTTTAAACATTTTTAATAATTAAATAAAATGTTAGGAATTAAGTTTTCTCCGTGTCAGTGGAGCGATACCTGAACACTATAGAGACTTTTACAGAATCTTGCCTCACTCAAATGAAACTGAACAAAATACTTTTGAAGATTAAGATTCGCGAGTTACGTAATATTTAATTATATAGTTACTGTCAATTGGAAATAAAAACATAACTAGTATTAATGATATTGATCATCGATGAACACATAACATAGGTACTTAATTGAACTGTCATAAAGTTATACGTACCTGGTCTATTATTTTATCATTGTGATCTCTTTGAAGAAGAAAGGTAATTAAAATAGGTAGTTAATTTATGTAGTCAAAATACTAAATATTAGCACTTAATAGTGCCAAAGTGAAAGTTTATGTTTTGTTACCCATTTGTTACTAAATAACTTGATTAAGCCAAAGCAAGTGTTGATGTTTATTTATTAATTACTGCAACCAGATTAGTCCTGAAGTATCTAAGTACTTACGACCCTCTTCTTATTGAGGGTGTTAATTACCAAATTATGGTGTTAAAGTACTTTTATTGTTTCTTAATTATTATTTATTAAATAAAAAGTTAAAAAAAATTAAAACTATTTTGTAAGTACCTAAATATTTATTATTCTTTCAATATTCAGTAAAAATATTTTTTAAATGAACAATAATGATAATTGGCAATTATCTACTTGAAACTAATACAATTCACTGTATAAATATATATTTTTTATATTTTCTAACCGGAGTTACTATATTTTAAATCATAAAATACAATAAAATAGCCGCGAATCTGTTGCAAGTAACATGGTTTCTTTAGATACGATGATATTGGCCTAACAAATAATGGCAAAACTTAAAGCTGTAAGATGGTATTGTAATATACAGTAATACTCGATAGTCGATAACGCAAAATACGTGATCGTAACTCGATCTAAAATTTAAAATAAACAGCTTAGAAAAAAAATGAAAATTCAGAATTAAAGAGCACCAAATTCTGAGAAATATGATATGTACATTTGTACGAAAACATAAACTAATAAGTAAAATATCGCGGTTTGAAGTTGCAAAATACGTTTTTTCGCTCTCCTGAAAACCTCTGTTTTGTAGTTACGATTTTACTCGTATCGACGGTCGAAGTGACATTTGACGCAACTATTTACAAATTCTAATTATTCTAAATACGGAGGTAAAAATGAAACCGAAGAACCACATTTGGGTATCAGAGAAAAGTAATAATAAGAGGAGTTAAAAAAGAGTACAAATACCACAGCCAAAACCTATTTTCCTACTTTCGCTGAGTTACGGCGGGATTCTTCTTGACGACAACAGCGGCTCGAGGCGCACGGGCACGCAGCTCCGGCGCAGAGGCCGACGCGAGCCCTGGCTGTGCAGACTGCGCCTGCTCCTTGGCTGCGGCACCATTACCAGCTGCAGCGGCAGGGGCGGGCAGCGTTCGTAACTCCGCCAAGGAAGTGACTCGACGCCGGGTTCCGTCGGGGCATAACACTACGATTCGCCCGTCGCTCGTCCAGCTACCCTTGATGCCATAAATCCTCCGAGCCTCCACGAATACGGCATGGCGATTATTAGTCAAGAACTCTGAGACGGTCAATCCAGAGCCCTTGAGCAGTCGCTTACTAGCCCAAACGGTGTCGCGCTCCCTTTGACTAATGAACTTCACCAGGATAGGCCGAGGCTTTGAAGTGCTGCGAACCTTGCCAAGACGAAGGCAGGCGTTGAAAGATTGTGTCTGAATGTGGGGTGCTTGAAGGTTTGCCCTGCAAATATTGGCCACTGTCTCTGACACATCCTCATGCTCTGGCTCCGTGACACCATGTAATAGCAGCATAGCTGACCTAGATCTCATCTCTTGATCTTCAAGGGTTTTTAGTACAAGGCCCATCTGCGACTGCAAACTGGCTACTGCACTCCAAATAAGGGACTTAAAAGCCTGATAGTCGCTAACTGCAGATGGGTCAACACCCTGAGCCGGAGACGTGTTCTCGAAGGCTGACATCCTGGACTCGAACAGCTGCTTCATCTCTTCCATACTCTTCTGCAATTGCGTCAAATGATCCATCTTGGCACTTAGTGAAATAAATGACTTGCACAAATTGTCAAAGTGAAAGTGAATGTATATGTTGTTCCAAAAAAGGTATTTTTGAGCAGTGAGAACAGCTGTGGGTGGCAGTGAGGCGACCTTTGTTACATAAATGTATGTATTTACACTTTCAAACTGCAATCTTTATTTATTTCAAATATTAAAATAGGACACTCAAATTTTAGGTGTTGTTTATTTGCCTACCCGTTTTTTTAATATTACTAGAATTAACATCGATTGGTCGCATTTTAATGCTAGAATGATAGGTATGGTTGTAAGAATGAAGAAGATCTTGTAAAATATTAGTGTAATTATATGTATTATTATGAGTGAAGTAACGCCACATTTTCATTTTAAGAGTTCTTTGAAACCTTTCTACTATACTTGCTTTAATGTCGGGATTATTAGTGGTGTAATAATTAATGTTTTTGCTCTTAAAATAATCTCTCACCAGTTTTGAAACAAATTCTGTACCTTTATCAGATTGTATATGACGAGGAACAGAGTTGGCTTCAGTAAATATGCTTTCAAAACATTCTTTAACTGTTGATGAATCTTTCTTTTTCATGGCTCTCGCAAAAGCATATTTACTGAAGACATCAATAACACAAAGAATATATTTGTATCCATGATTATATTGACTATACGTACTCATGTCACTTAGATCAGCTTGCCAGAGTTCATTAAAGTTAGATAGGATATATCTATTTCTGGTGAATCGCTTATGAATAGGTTTATGTAGCGTGTACGTATCTTGAGATTGTAACCATTTTTTACTTCCTCTTTGTTTATTTGTTCTTTCATTTCCTTCGCTATA
Organism: Acleris cristana; assembly: GCA_948252455.1. Lineage (NCBI taxonomy): Eukaryota > Metazoa > Arthropoda > Insecta > Lepidoptera > Tortricidae > Acleris > Acleris cristana. The sequence goes on along the minus strand of OX411771.1, from coordinate 45,171,626 downwards.
TTATTAAAACTACTATAACCAGCTGGATTCGAGATATCATAGTAGATCCTATTAATATCTAATAAGGAGTCCATTTTTCCCAATCAATTTTCTTATGATGACGCTTAAGTTGTCCTGTAGTAAGTGGTGTAGCTCTTTGTTTTTCTTTATTTGTTGACGATCTCGTACTTGTAGATGCAGTTAATGTAATTGGTTCATTCGATTGAGCTGTTTTAATAAATTCCAAGTTTGCAGGATTGCCTATGCAGCTTAAAGGAACTCTTATATCTCTTAAAAGTAATGCAAATTCTTCCCACCCTGTTGGTTTAGGACATTTAAGAGATCTAACCGTGTCACTTACCAGTTCAGTAATATTACTATTTGAAATGGTGCGGTTGTTTATTACAACTTCACCAGTTGGCTTCCACCAAATTTTTGGTTTACTTAAAACAATGCAATCCAACAAAGTTCGAGTTTTTTTCTCATATGATTTGGGTAATATATCTATAATTTTTGATGGGCTAATTGGCATCGGTTCTGGATTTGTTTTACCAATCGGTGTAACTGCTGTAGTACCATCTCCTTCTGGTAAAGGTGGATTTGCAACTGACTCATTATATTCATTAACCTCCTTTTTGTTCACTTTTAACTTTAGATCATTACTTTCGTAGTTGAGTTGAACCTCCCCCTGCGTTACGATTGGTATTCTAAATGGTTTTCGATCTGTTTCAATAAAATGTAAAAATCGTTGCAATGCTTGTGAATATAAGGTCCACTTTTCACGATCATTCATTTTACTTTTAAGGATTTTTTGCATCTCAGCATCTAGACGGGATGATGAATTTTCAGGTAGGCTCTCATTGCGTTTGAGTCTTTCAATAAAATCTGATTCTACTAATAGCATTTTTTTCGTATTTTCCATTTTGTTTATGATAAAGAGTTAACTAAGGCACTTAAAACTGCTTCTTATATAATAGGTAGAAATCCGCCTCCCTTTTGAATTATAACAGTTTTTCTTATTTTATGTTTTCCTTTTGAAACTAATTTCCGTAAGATATCTTTATATTTTTTTAATTTAGATTTTTCTTTTTTTTCTAAAGGAATGTTTCCATTTAGGACGTTATAAATGCACTCACAAATAATGTTGATCTCATCATCATCACAAGATTTAAGTAACGCCGTGCGATATTTTGGTTTAAGCAACTGCAATGCTTCAAGTAAATGTTTATATGTGTTTACTCTCGCATGCATCATGTAGAACTGACTAAAATTTGTTGATTTTTGTCGTATTTAAACCCCTTTTTAGGAACATACACTGTGCAATGTCCATCAACCGGAAATATTTTTGTTTTAAAACGACATATGTCATTTGTATTTTGTTTCAAATCAATCATGAGGTAACCATGTGCTTCTTTAGTAGAATCTTTGTAGGCTTCATCTACAAATTTTGGGTTTTCCAGGTAAACTTGTCGTGACAAGTAGCGTATTTGGGTTTTGTCCCTGGGATTCTTAAAATATACAATGTAACTTGTATTTAGTGAAATATCTCGTTGGCCTCTCCCCTGATGAAATATGTTTTGAGTAATATAAAAAACACTTAAGTTTCTATGATGGCTACCTTTTGTGAAAATGTCAACTATTCGTCCATCTGATTCTCTCATCAGATCATATATTATAAGAAGCTTAGGTTTCTTCCCATCAAACATTGAAAAATCTGGTGTTCCCTGACTATAATTTACATTTTCCAGATTGTGCAGGGGTTGCATTTCATCATAACACCAAATAATTTCATCGAACTCAACATTACATACATCTTTGAAATTATTTAAAAAGTTTGTGACAAATTGAGTTTTGCCACATCCACTTGGACCAGCTACAATGGTTGTGAAAGGATGATAAAAATGTATCATAATTAAAACTCGTAATACGTGTTGATATGAAAACAGATAAACTTGAAATGACACAATTTATGAACTCAATTACTTTTTAAATAAATCCACCAAAATAAGGGTAAACACGTTAAACAAAACAAAGATATCATAGTCAAATTTTTTTTTATTTTGAAATTTACACTTTTCTGAGTATCATTTTTTTTTAAAGAAACGGTACAAAAAACTCAACATAACATAAGTCTCTTTTCAAGTTACTATAAAATAATAACTAAAAAAACAAATACAGAGTACCACCACTTTATTTTTATTCACTTTCACCAATTTATATTTACAAACAACTAAAATGTATTTACATTTTCTACAATTATTACAATTTACCCTTAATTTACGATCATAATTATTGAAGGTAAGTTGGTTAGATGGCACATTTTCATTGAACCAGTTTTTCATTTTATCCTGTTCTGAAGGTAAATTTGTACAAACATGGAAACAGTCATTTCTTTGATGATTCAATAAATTTTCATTTGATGTAAAGCTTGTTAGACAACCATCGCAAATATGTACAGCATGTTGTGTATTATTCAGTTGTGTAGATACTAATCTAGATAAATTTTTGATAAAGCAATAACGTGCTTCGCTACCTTTGGTTAAATATAATAAGTTTAAGTGCCTAGCTTTTTTACATTTAGTAAAGGGTAATGGTCCTATCACATCATGTTTTTTACTTTGTAAATTGTACTCGAGTCCAAAAACATTTATGCTTATATCATTTATTTTTTCAAATTTATGAATATCAGTTAATATAAATGGGAAAGTCAAATTTTCAAAATTTAATTTATTTTTATGCAATATATATGAATTCGTTGTATTTGTATGATGGATAGTAGGTGGATATAACCCCGACAATACAGCCCATCTAAAACATTCATGGTTATTGTTTATCACCGTAATAACTGCATTTTTATTCATTATATCTCGCGGTAATTCTATATAAGAAGAACCACGTAATGGGTTAAATTTATTTACATTCACATCTAGATAGTTGAATTTTACTAAACTCCAACCACTATCTTTTCTCTCAAAGTTAGATAATCTTGTCAAAATTTCGTTAACTATAGTTACAAAAATATCATTTTTGTCGCTGCTATGATTCACTACATTGTTGCTAAATTGAAAGTCAAACGTATTATTTAGTTGTTTGCTATCTTGAGTAAAATCTGCATTCAGTATAAAATTTGCTTTTAAGGCACAATGATCAGCAAGTGATCGATCCAATAATGTAAAGATTTTTTCTTTATTGTTTTGTAAAATTGTTTCGGGGGTAAATGGATTGTGAACATTTTCACTAAGCAATATTCTATACGTAGCCACCCTATTCCTAAATGCGTTTTCAATTAACTGTACATTAACCCACTGATCGTTGGACCTTAAGACATTATTTTTGTGCATGTTACTATTCAAATGGTTGGTAAAATATCTTTTGGATACAAACTTACTGCACACAGAACATTCAACATTATCATTATTTTTTGTACTCACATTTTTATCTAAAAAAAAATCGGGTGATATTGATTCTGCATCGTGACTGGTTGAAGGACGGTTTTTCTTTGTCCGCACTTCTTCTGACTCCGAAGCTGTCCTCTTTACTCCACGCCCGACTTGAGAAGATCTATAAACATAAGAAAACATGAAATTAAACATAATGTATGTGTTAATAACAAATACAGACTTATGGATTAATTGGTTGGGATACTATACTAACCTAAATCTTGGGTACATTGTTGGCAGTATGCTTGCATTGTTAAAACTCCATCAATCACATCTGATGATGAACTATTCTTTCTGTTCGTCTTTCATATGCCCATCACATGGTGTAAAATATGGTCTTATATCAGGATCTTCTAATAGTGTGGCGGGTAATTGATTTGATATAAACCACAACCGTATGCTTCTATGGAAATTAGCTATAATAAACTGTTTACTTAAACACTCAATTTGATCACGGACTAAATGGATTATGACAAACACCATGATTGAATAAACAGGCACTTAGTAACTCAAACACAGCAACCAAAACAGTGAATGATTTCAACATCGGGTACCTCGGTTATATAGGAGCGCCCCTCCTAATTGTTTCCATAACAATAAGATCAAGTCTCAACGAGTCGGAAACCCATCCTTCGTCAAGTATTGCTCAAGAACTTATAAACAGGTTAGAACAGGAATATTAGGAAACAAAAATATTACTTACGCGTCACGATGAAGTTGGCTTATAAATTCCCCAATGGCGTATAATTCTTGATCTTCTTCAAGCTCTTCACAGAGTCTGATAAGTTGGGTATCATAGATGTCACAGTTCAAACTATCCATTTTGTTTAATCTACACAAACATTTTTTATCACTGCATCTTATAGTCAATAAAGTATTTCGCACAATTTAATTTTACAAACAAAAGATAATTGTTTAGTCTGGAAAAGGTCTTGAATTCTTAAAAGGTAAGGATTTTACATATAATACAATAACAAGCTTTTGTTTAACCTACACAAACACTGTTTATCACTGTTTCTTATTGTCAATAAAATATTTCATACAACTGTCTTTAGATGCTACTTGCTTTGTGATGTTAAATATAACATCACGTGTCGATTGGAGCTCAGTGTCTTTGTAATATCTTCAATTATAGCAATTATAGCAGAATATAAAATACACACATGAGTTTTTATCAAGACTTCTTTATTTCAAACTAGCACATTTTTATCATGACTTAACCTCTATCTCTGCCAGATGACATTCTTGTTTTTTTATATCAGTGTTGCCCACTTTCTCTAAAGTGATGCCTATCACACTCTCCTCTTGGCTAATTTACTTAATTAATCTTACAATATAACATTTATCTTTAAGATAGGAACCCGCCCTCGCTACGCTCAGGTCCTATACATATATCTATTTTTTATAGATTACAATGTTATCTTATAACTAAATATAACTATTGTTATCTTATAACTAAATATAACTATAAGGATACCTATCTCTATTACAGATCCTGAGAACACTTTAACAATTGATCAACGTGTCTCTTCACCGATTTATTATTAATTTGCACTCTGAATGTAACCCCTGGCAGAATTATATCCACTATCTTACCTAAAACCCATTTCTTTTCACTTGCACTGTAGTTCCTAACCATGACCTTCTCCCCTGTGACAAAATCCACTTTCCTACTTCCTTGATGATTCCGGGTCTGAGTGACTTGTTCACACAATATTTTCTCAGATGTGGGATCTGGCCTCAACATGCTAAACCGTCCCCTCATTTCTCTACCTAGCATTATTTTAGCTGGGGTTTCCCCTGTTGTTTTATGAGTAGTTGACCGATAGTCGAATAAAAATAAGTTTTTTGCATATGGTAATGGGTAACCTGACTCTTTCATCTTAATTATATGATGCTTAAATGTGTAAACAAACCGTTCAGCTAACCCATTGCTTGGGGGGTGATAGGGAGGTGTATATGTTAATTTAATCCCTGCATTTTTACAAAACAATTTGAATTCAGTACTAGTCCATGTGGGCCCATTATCAGTCACCACATGTGCTGGATAACCGTACCTAACAAATAAATCTTTGAAGATGTTGATGGTAGTTGTAGCAGTTATATTAGGTACTTGGAACACTTCAGGCCATTTAGAGTAGCTGTCTACAATTACTAAGAACATCTTACCAAAGAGTGGTCCTAGGAAATCTGCATGTAAACGGTGCCATGCTACAGGTGTTACTGGCCAAGGATTCAAAATTGCTGACGCTGGTTGTTTCCGATTCTGAAGGCAAACTATACAAGATTGAATTAAATGTTCTATATCATTATCTAATCCAGGCCACCAAAAATAAGACCTAGCGACTTCCTTCATTCTTGTAGAGCCGAAGTGACTGGCATGCAACTGGTGTAAAACCCTAGACTGCAGAGAATATGGTATTACTACTCTATATCCCCACAGAATGCAGCCTTTATCTACTGTCAATTCATATCGACGTGTAAAATAAGGTTGAAAATAGTCTCCATAAATATTTTCATTAGGCCAACCATCCACACAACACCTAAGTACCGTTGCTAGAATCACATCTTTTTTCGTTTCAGTCTGAATTAATTTTGAATCTATATAATCTAATGAACATGTATTTATATATGTTTTTACAATACTTAGTTCTGAGTCTTTTAAAGTCATATGTTCTTCTCTGTAATCTTTGGTTTCTACGAGTGGAGCCCTTGATAAACAATCAGCAGGGTTGTTTTTTGTGCTGATATGTTGTATTGTATAGTCAAACCCTGACAGAAATATAGCCCAGTGTTGGAGCCTCTTAGCAGCCATTTTAGGAATGGCTTTCTTTGGATTAAATATATGGGTCAATGCCTCATTATCTGTCTCTAACGTGAAATGATGACCATACAAATATTCGTAGAACTTAGTGACGCCAAACACAATAGCGTATGCTTCTTTATCAATTGTTGTATATTTACTTTGACAGTCTGTTAATTTCTTACTAGCATAAGCTATTGGTCTGACCAGGCCGTACTCGTCCCTGTGTGACAGCACTGCAGCTACGCCATGATCTGACGCATCACATGCAAGAATAATTGGCACATTAGGGTCAAATAAGGCTAGAGTCTGAGTATTTGCTAACGCAGTTTTTATACTTTCAAAGGCTGTATCACAGGTCTTCGTCCAGTTAAATTTTTCTTTCTTTAAACAGTTGAATAAAGGTTCTAGTTCTATTGCCATACTCTTCAAAAATCTACTAAAATAGTTTACTTTACCTAAAAACGACCGTAATGTTTTTAAGTTATAGGGTTTTGACACATTTAATACAGCTTTAACTTTATCTGGTAAAATGGTAATTCCATTTCCATCTACTGAGTATCCAAATAACTCCACTTTTTTTTTAAAAAACTTACATTTTTTTTCTTTTAATTTTAGACCCGACTGTAATATTTTTTTCAGTACACACTTTGTGTTCACAACATTTTCTTCAAATGTTTTACCAACAATATAAATATTATCCACATAGGCTATTGCACCCTCTAGATCTTGTAATGTTTGCGAAATTAACCTTTGGAAAGAACCAACCCCTGTACTTACCCCATAAGGTAGGTTTAAGAACTTAAAATTCCCTTTTTCTGTGACTATAGTGACTAAATCCTGTGAGTCTTTGTGCAGTGGAGCCTGTAAATAAGCTTCTGATAGATCAAGTTCAGTGAAATATGAATTACCCTGCAACCTCTGTAACAAGTAGTTTATATTAGGTAAAGGAAAATGATCCACCTCAAGGTGTGGATTTACTGTAATTCTATAATCACCACACAAGCGTACTGAGCCATCTGGCTTAATCACCGGCACCACTGGTGTGCCCCATTCACTATATTCAATGGGTGCTATGCGTTTTCCTTTTAATAACCTGTCAATTTCCATGTTAACTTTCTCTTTTAATGCAAAAGGAACGGGCCTAGGAGGCAAACATTTGGGCACTGCCTCCTTTTTTAGCTGTAATTTAATATTGCCCCCTTTAAAATTTCCCCATCCTGGTTCAAACAATTCTTTAAATTCTTTTTTTATATTATCTATTGCTCTCTCTTTATTCATTGTACTACAATAGTTTTGTTCTATTTTTAAAGGCCATATTTTTAGTGCTTTGAGCCAATCTCTACCTAACACTTGTGGATAGCCTGCCTGCACAACAAATAATTTCAAATTTTTGATATTTATATTTCCATATGAAGCCGATACAACCAGATAACCTAAAGGTTTGGACTTAGTTTGGTCAAAATTTGTAAATATTACATTTGCAGGTTGTAATTCTAATTTAGGAAAGTACCTTTCTTTCGTCCTGTTATCAATAGTGCTAACTTCTGATCCAGAATCCAGCTCTAATTCTATTGATATATTACAAATTTTTACCAATAGCAACATAGGTTCAATTTTCCTACCTAAGTTCAATCCAAACATATGAAAAACTTCCATACCTTGTTCTTCCTGCTCCTCCATTACATGAAATTTTTTAAATTCTTCCCATTCTTCAACATCACTGTCATTGTTATTGTCTTCATTTTGTTGACACATGTTCATTTTCTTGACATTTTTCTTGTTTTTGTCACACATTTTGTATATATGTCCCTTGAGTCCGCATTCGGAACAGTACTTAAATTTTAATGAACAATCATTCCTTATATGTCCCCTGTTCCCACAGCAACGACAAACAAGGGAGCCATCAGTCTTGCTTTTAGTTTGGCTAAATGTTTTTTGATTGTCTGATGTTGGTTTACTAAATTTAAATACTTCTTGCTGATTTTGTATGGGAGTTTTATGAGATAAGTTATAAGCAACCTCCACCGTTTTCGCCAATAATGTTAATTCTTCTAAACTTTTATCTGCATTTTTCAGTAGTTCAAATTTAATGGTTTCATTTGAAACTTGTACTGGAACACGAGTGTAGTGTCCTTTTTTAAAATCCATTTTAAGACTCAGGTTAATCTTCGCCATCAGACAGCTAGAAATTAGTCATTAGATTTTCTAAACAAACTGAAAACAGCGCTCTCTCTGGAAAACATTGACAACTATTTAAACGATTAGACATTAAAATTTGACAGATCAATTCTGAGCGACTAGCGGAAATATAGGTTCACTTTGAGTTACCTAGATGGCGCTGAGGTGTGAAATAAAAGAAATTAATAATATGAATTAAAACAGATCATTCTAATTAGAATTTAGGAAATAAATAGATTTATTTCGTTATGTTAGTAAAATAAATTAAAGAGGGAAGGTTTACACAAATTATTTTGTAGTGAAGTAACATTATAGTTGTGTAACCTAATAAAGAAAGATCGAATTGGCTGGAAGTTGAATAAAAAAAGAAATGACGGCTATAATGCTAAGGAGAGTAGGAGACAAGTTCAAAGTATAATGAACTAGACGATTAGACATTTAAAATTGACAGGTTAATTCTCAGCGACTAGCGGAGAAATGGGTTCACTTTGAATTACCTAGATGGCGCTGTGGTGCAAGCAAAGGAAATGGTTGAAATTAAATAAAAACAGATCATTCTAATTAGAATTTAGGAAATAAATAGATTTATTTCGTTATGTTAGTAAAATAAATTAAAGAGGGAAGGTTTACACAAATTATTTTGTATTGAGGTAACATTATAGTTGTAAAACCTAATAAATAAGGATCGAATAGGCTGGAAGTTGAAAAAAAAAAAAGAAGAATTATGACCGCTATGTTGCTAAAATGAGTAGGGGTCAAATTCAAAGGATAATGAACTTTGTTTGTTACATGTTATGTTAGAATAATCATTGTCATTAGAAGAGTAAATGCATTATTGCGGGAAAACTTTTACGCACCCAAGCGATCTTATACGCATGTTTCATACAGCGGGGCCGAAAATTAGGGGTTTCTACGCATGCTCAGGGTTTTCTATATAAAGTCTGGCGAGGGTCTGAGCGGGGCTTTTTTATTCCGGTCGTCGAAGGGGTGAGTTGATATTTTGCTGAGAGGTGTCACGTATCGTCCATTTTTGCCTTGTTGGTTTTTATTTATTTGTGTTGTGCTCGTATATTATAGGTGATATTATTTTGGGTGTCGCTTCACGTTGCGTTCGAGTAACGCTACAAGTTAACGATTATCGCTACACAGGAATGTTGTAGTTGACTTTCTTTTGCTAGGATTGTGAGAATGTTTTAATAACTGGTGTTTGTGTGTTCCGGGATTGTTTTAACATGTTTATTAACCTTCTTTTGTTTTCCAGAACTCTGTAACGTCGCCACAAATGGTAGTCGGTTACGCAGAGCTCCAGGCAGTTGTAGTTTACGAAAATGAATACCTACACTCACATTTTGGTTGTGAGTTGAGACCTGAAGATTTCCACAATCAGGAAACGGACGGTTTTAACTCATTAACTGAGTGAGTTTGGAAGGTACGCGTACAAGGTTTCCTGATACCTTTATTCGGTATATCAGGCTCTGCTGAATGGTACTTTTTATGTCTCCTCTTCAGGGCCCGTAGAAGTGGATCCGAAATCAGTTTGCGATTGTTGTGTGGCCATCTAAAGTACCTTTGGCATTGATCCCCTTATTTATATATGTATATATAGACCACCGTAGGTATTTTCCCCACCTGGAAGCCAACTAAAGGCTAGAAATAGCCGGTTGAAGGGTCTTAGGACTACACACAGGAAGTTTTACTTCCGAAATCGAGGTTATGTTAGGTCTTAGTTGGTCTAGCAAAGGTTTTCTTACACCGGAATTCCTTTACACTACTCACACGTTTAACGTAACTGTAAAAGTCATTTTGGACTTTTAATTGCTCTAAAACAATAGATTAATAGGTGGTTAGGGGTTATAGGTAGTCAGTAGCTTTTCCTTTACACCGAGGGAAGCTTATAAACACGTAATGTGACTAGCTAGGTATATGTAGACAAAGTTTGTTCTACTACTGGCATAGTAAAACAAGCTCTGTCGACGTAAGAATTATAATTATTGAACCAAGAAGACTTAAATTAGCCTTCTAAAGCCAATAGGAAAATTAGGAACTAGTAATAATTAATTCATGTTACAAAAGTCCTCCTTTTAAATTAAATTCATATTAGGCAAATATTCAATCTAGGGTATCGAAACTTACTTATTGAATGTAATCTTGATAGTCTGTGGTTAGGTCTATCTATTCCTGTCAGAAACGTCAAATTCTAAGACTGTCCGTCTAATTAGAAAATAAATAAAGCTCTATAGGCTGCGGAGTATGTATGTTGTCCGATAAACCCGTGTTGGTATGATTAGGGAGTTCGTTTAACATGAAAGGTATTGTAGTGGTTATAATTAGCAGATAGGTAGAGGTCTAAGTTTAAGAAGCATTCGCGCCTAACCTTAGTGATAAACCTAGGCGGCTAACTAGGGAGACGCCCGCAAACATGTTTTATCAGTTAGTGTGTATAAAAGAGTTCACGTTAAAACTGTCCCAAACGAATAAAAGTATTTAGTTAGCTATGTGTATTTACACAAGGTTGTTGTCATAGAAGTCATCTAAGCACGTAACGAAACTTATTAGTCTACGGTATTATTATTAACTTTCTAGGTTAGTAAGGGTAAATTAAAGGGTTCACGTTAAAACTGTCCCAAACGAATAAAAGTAATTAGTTAGCTATGTGTATTCACACCAGGTTGTTGTCATAGAAGTCATCTAAGCACAACGAGAGTCTATGATATTATTATTAATTTTCTAGGATAGTAAGGGTAAATAAGTACGGTTACATACCTGCTAAAAGAAAAGCTAGGCTTATCATATTTAGATATTATTCCGAAGAGGTTCTAGTTGTAAGAATTAAATCATCATCATTATAAACTATACATTATCTTTAAAACATCAGGTAGAGTAAATAAATCTAGGTTAACGTAGTCCTTTTGTATAGGTAAAATTCAAAGTGATACTTACGAGTTGGTCTGTCCTTCCAATACACCTTTAACAGCTATAGATTTGCGGTACATACCTAGCTACGGCTTACTGTCTCTGTCCAAGGACAATCAGTGGTCACTGTACTTACACATATGCTTAGTTGTTGTCTGAAGGAACCCTAGTGTTGAGTATACACTATGTGGTTCAAGAACACACCACCTTTGTGAGAATATTAAGGTTATTAAAAGGTTATTTAGTGATAAAACCAAAGGGCTACTAATTTAGTTAAATTAAGTGTTGAAACAGGATATCTGAAAGCGCACTAAATCAATTATAGGGCTACTTACTAGGGCTAATTAATTTTAGATATAATTTAGTGTTGGCAACTTCAGTGTAGTAGATGGTATATGTAAAATTTACACAATAGTGTCTCAGACTAAGTTATGAATGGTGAGGAAACACTAATTCATTATTTTATTAAATTTTAAACTAAACAGTTTATGTACTAGGGATATAGTACTGAAATTGAATTATAGTAATCTGAGTGATTCAATAATTCATACTACAATCCAGAGTATAAAGGTTGTAGAACCCGCCTAGTAGGGTTACATTTACATGATAATTACAGTAGGTATACTACTAAATAGTTTGGTAGTTATGACTACAAATTATAGAGAAAGACACACAAAGTTTGTCATAGGCATATTGAGTTTAATTCTATAAGTAAGAAGTAACAGGCTAAGAAATAAGAATAAAGCCTAAAACTAAGCATTGATATTATATTGTTCTAATATATTATTTTGTGTTCAAAAGTAAAATGAATAATTGAATTAAAAGTTTAATCCTTTGAGTTTATCTCGGTCTCTCTTCTCAAAGGATCCTTTTGGAGAGACTAGTAGAATCAAGTTTACCTAATTGACTAGAATTAGTCTACTAAATTTACGCTAATAGAATAATGTGTTATACTAAATAATAAAAGATATATTAGTGGGCGGGCTCTGAGGTTATGGTTGAAGAGCAGCGGAACGGCGTGTGATGGGGCCGTTCCTGTAATCACTAATATATTATTGCCATTTTATAAGAGTAGAAATAGTAAGAAATTCGAATTGATCCTAGTTTGTTCATAATATTCTAAGTTGCTTATAGATATTTTGTTTCAACAGTAGAATGAATATATTTTATGTTAGGATTTCTATATTCAAGCTAGCTATAACTCTGTTCCTTGGTTAATAATACAAAGTTAGGTTAATTAATCCTTTCCAGTAGACTATTATAATAATTTGAACCTTATTTTAATTAGGAATTTTATTAATATAATTCTTTACTGAATAGTTAATACCTTTAGTTTTGATTTAACAACATATAGATGTTAGCTGGCAAGTTTAATGGTATTCTCTAAAAGTAATCAGTAGGAAGGAGTAATTAGGAACTTCATAATAGACTAGTAATAATAAACTCTCGCTCATTAAAGTTCTTTGGATTACTATTCGGTTCACAATGTAGGGTTCTATTAGAGATCATGAGGCCACTATAATATAATAATATAAAATTCTAAAATTGTATTTATGGGGGGGATCAGTACAAACTCCATTTAATAATTGTTCTTTAACCTGGTCATTTACATCGGTAAAGTTGCACTTCAATGCTAATTTTCTTAACTCCAATATAAATGTTTCAATTTTTTCTGTGTATATTTGTTTCCTACATCTGAATACTGATCTTTCTATATGAATATTCTTCTTTGGATGGTAATATTCTTGTAGTTTTTCAAACAACGTATTTAGTTCGCATTTTGATGGTATTATTGGTGCTGTTAATGTTTTTAATATTTCATAAATGTCGGTGTTTAACTTTGTAATCAAAAGTGCCACATGCTTTTCAGCAGGAATGTCGTTTACACTCATGAAGCATCTAAATTGTTCGCTCCACACGTTCCAATTTTCACCTTTAAAGTTGTCTATATTTATTAGTGCCATGTTGACAGTTTTTATAGGTACTGTCTTAATATGTGATCGCAATATTTGCCGTAAAGTATCGACTGTTTCTTTTTCACAATCCGTTGTGATATTTAGTTCTTTGATAATTAAAATAAGTTCACTTCGTTTTTTCTCGTTTATCCAAGCTGTTTTCCTTTCTAATATTTGATTCCGAACGCTGTCATCCATAGCCTACGTTCACGAACAGAAACACATAGCGTTACATTAATTAAGTTGAGCCATGCTTTAATGTTGTTTTTAGTCTTGAATCCTCGTCGCCATTATGTAATACACCACTGTTTATCACTGTTTCTTATTGTCAATAAAATATTTCATACAACTGTCTTTAGATGCTACTTGCTTTGTGATGTTAAATATAACATCACGTGTCGATTGGAGCTCAGTGTCTTCTTCAGAAGACGCGTAGAATTTTAATCTCACATCTGCGTGTTTCCAGTGCTCAGTGGGCGGAATGTTTTTAATTTTTTACAAATCATATATCTCGATTTTAATCAAGTGAGAAGCGTATGCCCCGTCGTCTTGTCCGGTTGATATATAGCCCACCCCGTCAGGAGAACTTTGGCTGACATTGGAAGAGCGCTTCAATACTTTAGTTTTCTTCTTGGGACGTTCAAAAAAGCTGTCGAGGTTATTTACTGAACGCTTTTTTGCCATGGCCTGCTTAACTTTAAAACCAGGCGTGCCTTCTTCGTCGGTTGATTCATCTTTATTTTCTGGGTAGTAATAGTTCTTGAAAGTATTTTCAGAGAACTGAAACAATATCAAACAATAAATTACACAACTGTTTAAATACAATACTCTTAACAAAAACACGTTGAACAAATGCTAAAAAACACACAATTAAGTTTAAATATTTGTACATACTCACATCCATTATTAGACCTTTTTATAAACACTTCACTGCACGACACAACACTATTATCTCTATATACTACTTTAAGTACAGGGAGCTCCGGTAACGAAGACTGTTGCGCGGCTAATAGTTGTTCAGACACAATACCCCACCGCTTTTACACGCTCCGTAAGTTAAGCGTCTTCCTAAAAACGTGTTTGAACTTGTAGTGACCATAAAACATAATAGGCGGCTACCAATAAAACAATTAAACCGTTATAACAGTGCACTCGGGTACACAAAACTTGTCGATACAGGCTTTTTTGATTGATATACCTACTCCTTAGCACTTTGAATCAAGTCAGAACCAGTTTAAGTACATGCTTCGTTTAAGTTTTACATACTAGTGTGTTACAATAAAATTGAAATGTATGTAAAGGTAAACCCCATATACGTACTAGATAGATAATGTTATAGCCAATGTTATCTAGCCGCAGATACATGCTCGTAGATACATACCCGTACGTAGGTTAGATTGCATTTAACCACTATATTTTTAACAACCTAAGTGAAGGTAATTCATTTAGAAATACCTATATGCAATATATGGTTTTGATAGTTGTTTAGAATAGGCTCTAAGTAACAACAGCTTAAGATAATACTACGAATACTACGATTAGATAGATTTACTAAAATTAACTTAGGTAAATTCAATTAAGTGAAACTTAGGACTAAAGCTAGATTTAAATCAGCTCTTAGCTTAGGTTAAGCTCATGTAAAGTTAGGTGATCCTTCAAAATAGTCGACCATGGGGTGTTAAAAATTAAAACCACTCGTAACTTCTTTGTTGGTTGGTTCATCTTTATTTTCTTGAAAGTATTAAAAACAGCAAGTATTTTAAGTTAGATTAGGTTGTATAATGTTCTAGGTCAACTTCACCAAGCTAGGTTAAGTAAGTATTAAAAACAGTAGGTATGTTAAGTTAGATTAGGTTGTATAATTTTAGGTTAACTTCAGTAAGGTAGGTTAGGTTAGGTTAGAACTGTAACCCTTAAAAACAGTAGGTATGTTCAGTAAGGTAGGTTAGGTTAGGTTAGAACTGTAACCCTTAAAAAACAGTAGGTATGTTAAGCGAGGACAGGTTCCACGATGTTAGGCTAACTTCAACAAGCTAGGTTAGGTTAGGTTAGAACTATGACCCTTAAAAACAGCATGTTAAGAAAACCACTATGGTTACTTAATCAAATAATATGAGAAACACGTAGGTAAAATTAAAAATCGCATTACAACAATTAATAGCGCAATCAGGTAATATGTAATAAAAGGTAGGAACGCGCCCAATGCAAGACAATGGTGTTGGACGCCACCGAGAACAAAGGGGCTGACGTTCGAGCGAACAATAGGATGAGCGAGCAAGGGACAGCAGGGTACCCAGGTAGTTGATAACCTTTTGTATTGAGTACATGGACTATTGCAAGCTATGGGAAGGAGTGATCTGGGAGTCTCGGGACCCGCCCCAAACGCTCTAAATGGGGGGATAAACACCGAAAAAAATACAAATTTTTTTTTTTTTTTGGAGCGAAACCCCGCCTCTCGCTCGTCAGAGCACCATTTTTTTCGGGGGAGTAGAGTCGGGGGCAGTACCGAGGATTCCCTACTACTTTCGCATTCTTTAATTACCCCTTCGCTAAGCATCTTGTCGAGCTCCTGTCTCATGATCTTCTTCTCAGCGGGAGTGAGACAATACGGCGGAGAAGATACTGGCGGGTGGTTACCTGTGTTTATGTGGTGGTCCTTGTTACAATAAAGCAGACATGCCAGTTTATTATGTTGAATAATACCTTCGTTGCTGCGGAGTACGTCGGCTGATGAACATGTGACATGACTACTCGGCGATTCAAACTCTATAGGATACCGCGAAAGTTCTTCAGAGAAATGCCACTTAGCAGTTGCAAAATCCATCTTTTCAAATGCCAGCTTTAACTAGAAAATCAATACCTAGTAAGGTGTCATTATCTGACGCGTCTTGTAACACAACAAACTCAAGTGTCATGGTCTTATGCTTTACAACAACATCCAGTGTTGTTGTGGGCACCTTCATATTCTGTACAGATCCATCTGCTCACCTAATGGACATAAAAGATTCTAAAAATCTTTGATTGTGTCTCTTTAATAAATCATACAACGAGCAACCTACTACGGACCGTTTCGCGGCTGTATCTATTAGAGCTCTGCCAAAGGGCAATAAGATGCTCAAAATAATTACACCCAAAATAGGTCGCTGTTGTTGTACCACTGGGTTCGAGGGTGAGTGCAAATCGGCAGACGCGAAATCAAAATCTAACGAAGAGGGAGAACTGACTGTGTTGATTGTTGACAGTCTCCGAGGCTCGTCGCAGTCGATTCAGGGCTTCCAAATTTTTCAAATTCAAATAATTTATTCACCAAGTAGGCCCTGCAGGCACTTTTACAAGTCTGAGTCTACCAGCGCTTCCAAAGAGACCACTGTTGAGAAGAAGCGCCGCAAGAAACTCAACAGTAAGCCGTTTTTTCCAAATAAATCACTTATTACAATACTAAACTTAAGCTACATAATTTAAATGTCACAGGGATGTACAGGTCCCAGTAGTAATAATGATTAAATATATCAAAATGTCAGATTATAATAAATAATACAATTTTGGAGATGTAAACAGTCTCCAAATGTCAAATTAAAATTAAGAATTAAATATAATTAAAAAAAAACACAAAACAAGGGAGATGTAGAAAGTCTCCACGGTCAATTTTGGAGATGTAAAGAGTCTCCAGATGTCAAATTAAAATTAAATATAATTATTAAAAAAAAAACACACACAAAAAATAAAATAAGGGAGATGTAGAAAGTCTCCACGGTCAATTTTGGAGATGGTAAAGAGTCTCCAGATGTCATATTAAAATATTAGGTAATCATACAGGGAGATATATATAGTCTCCACGGTCATTAATAATTGTAATACAAAAATTCCGTCCAAGACGTCGTGGTACCTTTGATGGCTTGCCACCAGGTAGCAGCAGAATGAGTCGGCAATATTGGCAGTCCTCTGATTGCGTTCTCTTCGGTTACTCGGCAGCAATCTTTGTAGGCCTCCACTGCGTCGATGAATTCTTCTAAACTTTTTTCGGCGCGGCCGCTGTATGTGGCCTGGTATTTCGAAAAGTTGCCGGACACGACGAAAAGTTGCGGGGGCAGCGACGGTGACGTTGACGGGCTCGCTCGAAGCCGGGGTCGATGACCAAACTTCATGCAACAACCGCTGGAACATGTCGGCGTTCGACTGCTGAATTTTTTACAGTAAGATAGGTTATCCATCATTTCTAGGGCGTTCACCATCATCCACATTAGAATGGTGTTCTGTGTCGTCGACGTCGGCGTCTTCGTTTGATGTCGACGCTGGCGGTTCATCTGGCCTACGCGGCGTGCGACCAGAACGAGTCATTGTGTAGGTATTGTAACCACGTAAAACACTCGAAAAAGGCAAAAAATGTTTATGAAACAGTCAAAATAATGCACAGTTCACGATATTTCGTTTTCACGACACGTGTTTTTCACTTTAAGACACACGGAAAGGGCGCCATGAAACAAGTGTGCTCGAGTCCTCGTATTTTGGGTGTGTCCGGGTTGAAATTATACACGGATTGTCTGTACAGCACTTCCGTTTAATCACTTTTACACACAGAATTAGTAGTTTATAATTACTAGTAACTAGAGAAAACAATATTATTACACCAAAAACTAGACCGTTCACTATTATTCCATAGACCTCTCCGAATCTCGCCGGGCGCTGTATGTGTCGGCGGGGGCGGCCGGCGAAACAGTTGTCTAATTGGCCCACATATGGCGCCACTAGCCCTTCCGCAGGAAGTTCCCGCGTTACAGCTTCAATTTAAATACTAATAAAAAAAATAGGCAAATACCCTATAGTCCACATACGCAAAGTCCAGTGAGAAAGAGATTGGCAGAGGTGCGGCCGGCCCGACTCAGCGCAGGCGCGGCCGGCGGCAGCGGCGTGCCGGTCGCTGTGGGCAGCGCGAGCATGGCCGCGGTCGCCATGGGTGGCGCACTCGCCGCTATACCTGGTAACGACGTTCTCGTGACGCTAGACGGTTATTAGTTAGCCAAGGTCATCGCACTTCTGAGTTGAAAGAAAACGCGAAAATACAAATAAAAGTTAATATTTAATCGACACTTGGTACATCAAACTTGCAAATAAGGTGCGCGCGCGGATATAACAGAAAAGTGACGTAGTCCTGCTCTAATTAGGTGTGGCTTTGCTCTGCTTTGTAAAAAGCCGACACGACGCGCGGCGGTGGGGGGTAGAGAGAGACAGCAGATCGCTCGCTACCATTGCGTCTCAAGATGTCACGAAATGGTTCCAACTCAGCGTTATGCTGGCTTTAAAACCCAGCGCTGGTCTTCACACACACACATATACACACTTACACTTCTTACTACTAAAAACACAACTAAGAACCTTCTCTAAATCGCTCTCAAACAATTTGTAATCTGCGTGTGCAGACCGTACACGCAAACGATAATAAATTGCTCCATTTCAATACACGCAATTTCAATGTGACGTTCAATGGACTTCATAACAATATCTTTACGCTCCTTATATTTAATGTTATTTTTCGCTATTATTAAGGAGCCCCCCGATTGCAAGATTGCCTAGCAAACATGCTAACAAAATTATGATTATTCAAATTAAACATGCACTCAAAACCTTTAAGCCAATACTCAGTAACACATGAAACGGAATTCTGTTTGTTGCTGTGTTGGTGTGTGCGCGTGCCCGGAGTTATCTGGTTGAATAATTCTTGTTTCGGTTGGATACTTAAAATTATTTAAATTTATTTTTGTGTCGTAGTCTTATAATATCATTTTGACGTAGGTTTAAACTAACGATCTTGTGTTGTGGGTAAGATGAGGGATGATGATCCCCCTGACAAGGGGGAACCCGAGTCGGCCAATTTACCTAACGGTAGTTGCAACATAGGGAACGACTATTCACTTTTTGTGGATTCACAGGATTTTGATAAAAATGATTCTAATAACAAAAGGAAGCGCTTATTGGTGCCTGAGGGTACGCAAGAAGTGTCAAACATTAAAAATAATAGGTCTCCTGGTGAATCCATACAAAATATGTTTGTTTGCCCGGGCTATGGTGTTGACGATCCACCATTATTCTACACACTTTCGGACAATGGCCCCTTCGTTTTTCATGTTAGTAAAATAAAAATGCAGCCTACGGCCGGTCTCACGTTAGAAGTTTTAAGACTCGCATGTATTAGATAAGTCGCAATTTGGGTTTCGTAGAGGAATGGGTACGATAGATAGTTTTAGTATATTAACTTCTGATATCCGTTTGCATTTAGCAATGGTGAAAATATGGTTGGTGTATTTTTAGACATTGCTTCTGCGTATGATAACGTCAACCTCTCCATACTCAGGAAAAAAATGCGTCAGCTAATTATTCCGTTGAGGCTGATCAATATCATTTGCAGTTTATTTATGGATATATTCATTCGTGTTCCTATTAAAGGGTCTTTGCTCCCTCCTAGATCTGTATGGAAGGGCTTACCTCAGGGGTCAGTTCTAAGCCCAATTTTATATAGTTTATTTACATCTGACCTAGAATCATCAGTCGACTGCTTTTGTGATATTTTACAATACGCAGATAATATAGTACTGTACAATATTTCTTCTTCATTTGCAAACTGTACTACCAGATTAAATTCCGCCCTATTTTTTTTGAAGGACTGGCTTGAGAATCAAGGACACATCGCATTATCAATTCCTAAATGTAATGCAGTATGTGTTTTTTCACGTAAAATAAATATTCCTATTTTAAACCTTTCAGTTGATGGTCAACTAATTACCATTCTTGATAAAGATCCTTGGAGTATTTCTTGACTCAAAACTAACTGGAGTTCATCATTTGAACTACATTGTTAGTAAATGCGAGAAAAGTATTAATGTGATGCGGTTTTTGTCTGGTGTGCGATGGGGTGCTCACCCTTACGGCCAGAAAACCCTTTATAACGCACTGGTTCGTAGCCATTTTGACTACGTTTGTTTCATTTTAGAGCCCTGCAGCAAGTTAGCTCTTGCTAAACTTGATAAAATTCAGGCTAGATGTTTGCGGATTATAACTGGCGCGATGAAATCCTCTCCGATAAATGCCCTACAGGTAGAATGTCTAGACCCCCCATTGATACTTACACTTACACCATTAATGCTAATCCTCTGATGTTGAAATGTCGAACTTTAAATGATCTAACTGCTTCTATCTAACTGGACAAAAAAAAATCTCCCTCCAATTATTCAATCTTTTAGAAAGTTTGCCTCTATCCCTTCTTTTCAGTTCAATGAAAATCTCATTTTTTGTTTTGAATATTAATTTTTCAACCATCTGTATTTTTAGATTTGGGGATTTGCAAAAAAACACTAAATGCTATACTGAGTGCCGGTTAGCATTGCAATAGAGGACATCGACTTGACTTTTATCCCGATATCGTAATTTCCTAGCGACAAATCAATTATCCATACAAAACTGTCGCAAAAATGTCATCGCTTGAGTATCATAGTACAGGGTAGGATGGAGCCACGGGCTCACTAGGTGCGTGCAAGTGTCGTAATTAAAAAAGTGCTTAGTAGTTAAAGATGCCAAATATGTTTTATTTCTACAATTAGACGAAGTCATTTCAAATAATAAAGACATCAACTGAACACTTATGCCGCCGGCAGACACCGCTAGCCGCTCAGCTACCCGCGGCCGTCGATACCACGGCCTTATCTTTTTTGACACAACTGTGACGCGTTGAGTCAGGGGAGCGGGACCCTCTTCGGTCCGCCATTTTGCCAGAACTGCCATTCCATGTTCGGGTTCGCTTGCGTTCAGTCGAGTTTCGGAATACTACTGCGGATTTTTGTTGTTTGTTTTGTTTGTTAATTTGTTGCTTGTTGTGTGGTCGTTATTTGTTTTGTTTAAGTTATTTGTTGTGTTACGTTACGTTTGTTACGGATAGTGAAGTATGGAACCGGAGGCTGGACCATCTACTGGTGAACTCAGTAAACGTCGACAACGACAAAATATATTCCAACCTCAACAAGATTCAGACTGGATGCCATTTACTTCACCACCAGCAAAACGGCGGAAGACCATTCTTAGCAGTGGAAAACGGCTTATGATTATTAACATTTTTAAATATGTTACAAAAACAAAACCCGAAGATAAGTACGTCTCCAACCATGACCTTGTGAAACAAACTTCGGTAGTAAGTGGAGTCAATGAAAGGTCTGTTTACAATTTGTTAAATGAATATAGAGACACTCACAAAATAACAGAACCTGAAAGAAAACGGCATCGGCCGACTGTGATTGAGAAAGTTGACGATTTGGATAAATCAGCAATCATAAGAATAGTTCACAGTTTTTTTCTCAAAGGTGAACTCCCAACACTAAAAAGGCTGTGATTGAAGATGAATCTCTGCCCACACTAACCATGACGTCGTTGAGACGTATAATCAAACACTTAAAGTTTAAATTTATGAAACGAAATCGCAAAAGTGTTTTGATTGACCGATGCGACATTGTTTTATGGCGAATAAAATATTTAAAGCAAATAAAACAATTTCGAGAGGAAAATCGACAGATTTTTTATACTGACGAGACTTGGGTGATTGCAGGTACATATTTTTTATATGTTTAATTATTACAGCGTTCATTCTCCATAACAATGTGCTCTATATTTCTTATGACCAAAGCAAATAGTCAGCCAATGTTGCGACACTGTATCAGTACATGAGAAGTGCAATCGCTAACCATGTGTCATTTTTGTATTACAAATTACAAATTAGCAACCGAGATGTTGAATGTTCGATGTGAAGAGATGCATTTAACGCATAAAGCTAAATAATAACTATGTTTGTAATTTATATTTATTTATATCTTTTATACGTTCTGTGTATTTTAGGTCACACGGTGGGAAAAACCTGGGTGGACGAAAATATAAAGACTAAGAAGCAAGCCTTTAAAGAAGGGCTTTCAATTGGAGCCAAAAACCCTGTATCGAAAGGGAAAAGATTAATCGTGGTGGTGGTGGTGGTGATTAATGGGTGTACATGTTGGAAACGAAGAGGGATTTTTAGATGACTGTAAATGGGTATTTGAGGCAAAAAAAACCGGGGATTACCATGAAAATATTGATGCACCCCACTTCGAGCAATGGTTTGAAAAGGTCTTAACCAAAATGCAATCTGGAGATGTTATTGTTTTGGACAATGGAAGCTACCATTCAAGGTAAATATGATAAGTGTTAACTCTTTATAACGAATGTTAAGAGACCAAGTATTTGTTTTATTTAAATATAGAGGCTATATTTTGTTAACAGTACCCTAGAATAAATAGAAATGTAGATCGTCTTCAAACAAAGGTACATCGCGCGGCTTGCATGTGTGCGTTACGCCGACCGTATGGCTGTGGGTGGGGCGAACCTCCCACACGAAACTACAAATAGAGGTGCAGGAATGGTGATTAGACGGGGCCGCGGCGTCATTGCGTTCGGTCACGTTTGGTTGTAGTGCGCGGTAAAACATCGAGCGACAATGCTGCCCCCGATAGTAAAAAGGGCGCATCTAACATTTTTGTCAAAAATGAGTTATTCATATTGCCGTGATCAGCAGAAAAAGACCTACCTACTGATATTTTTAGTTTTTTCCTAGGTAGCCTAGATTAGAAGTTACCAGAAGCAAATAGGACGTAACTTCACACACTTTGTTACAAAAACTTAAATAAAAAGACGCATGTGAAAAACATGTAAATGGTCTTCATAAAAAAGACGTAACTACGGATAATGCGCCCTTTTGTTTTGTCAAACTTTCAACTGTTTAGTAAAAGAAAAGACGTAAGGTATAATCCATCACCGTATACTTCAATAAAAAGACGCATCTAAGTACTTGTGCCTTTTCAACTAAGCCAGGACTTGAAAGAATTATTTTGACTTAGACGCATCTAACTTAAATATTCAACGAAAAGGGCGCTAGTGACCACTTGCGCCTTTTCAACTTAGCCAGAGCTTGATAACGTTATGTTAACGCAGACGCATCTACACCTAAAACTAAGTAGAAAAGACACAAATGACCACTTGCGCCTTTTCAATAGTGTATTTTGCTAATTCACAAGTATGCTCATGGGATTTGCGTCTGATTTTGATTTAGGTTTTTTTTTATTTTTGCCATAATTACAACATTGAAAAGAGGTACCTAGTTAAGCGTGCATTTAAATTTAAATTATGTCAGTAGGATATTAACCCTTAATTTGGCAAGTGTCATTATTTTTTGCGGTGTTTATATCTACCGGAAAATCATAAAAATCATAAGAATACAAAGTCGGCTTATGCCCGGTTTCCGAATGGTTTTCCTTACGTCTCGTTAAAATTTGACACATTTTGTAAGTAGCAAATGTCAATTTTTAACGAGACGTAAGGAAAACCATTCGTTTCTTGAATATTGAAACCGGGCATTAAATGTCCAGCATAAATATATAACATATAACACATAAGAAATAAAACATTAATGAAAATCCGCTTACAGGTTTAATTGAATAAAAACTGAAACATAATAGTATTTTATAATATAGTGTTTGCTGGTGGCTTTGTCCGCATGAAACTCTGTCAACGAATTTTCCTGTAGTAATTATTACATTTCCGAGATAAAAATCAAAATGTCCATCCCCGGGACTCAAGCTATCTTCATTTCGATTCGGCGGTTGAGCGTGAAGAAGAAACAAATAAACAAACAGGTTTGCTGATGGCAGCGTTATTTTTCCGGCGTTGGCTATAGAACTTAGGAACAGTAAAGCATAGTAAACCTTGAGTTTGTACTTCTAATAAACATGTCAAAGAACAACCTAATTTCCAACTGCATCAAACAGAGCATGGAAGTCTTCTCCCAAGCTCTTAAACACAAGTTTAGTTGCAGACGTTTACGACGACGACGGAGGTCGCGGAATGAACAAACAGCAAATGTTTGGAAAATATTGATCAGTCACCGCTTTGTGAGGAGCAGAGTGGGAAAAAAAGGTGAAAGTCTTTACCCAATGATGGGGGAGAACAGGCTTAATAAATACAAATAAATAAATGGCGATCAGAGGGATAGAGTCCCTGAGGAACGCTATACTATTTCTCCTTTGTCTGAATTCTGATGGGGCATTAAATTGTAGAATCAATTCAACATTTTTTTGACTTCAGGATGAAAAAAAGTTCATATTAATTGGCAATAGGAAGTATGCTAGCCGTAGCAAACGCGAGTTAGAATACTGCGGCATTGGCAATGAAAAGTATACTGGATACACTTTAACTTTGCAAGTTTTTAAGACATAAATATGACTTCTTTAATTTTTAAAAATTTATATATGCAAATAAATCATAATGTTAAAGGTTTATTAAAAAGGAATTTACATTATCACATACTATAAACGAACGAACTTTAAAATTCTTTAAAAAAAACATAATGTTATCATATATTTACAGAAAAATCATAAAGATAAAACATTTACCGAGCGTAAGTAAGAAGCGTCTTTCCCCATTTACATTCTGACGGCAATTGACGAAAAATTACCGTTCGCACTGGTTTTTTTTTAGTATAGTTTTTGTATTATAATATTAATATGAGATTCCCCTGTATTACCTAAAATTCATGTAATATTTTTATTTTTACGCGTAGATTTTGGTTTTTACAACGTCGATTTTACTGGACAAGGTCAAATTAAGGGTTAATAAACTTTTATCTTTTCATACGGTTTTTCCTGATTCCACCTTAGAACGTTGTTAATGTGCAAACTATTATTTCAAAACATTTATTTTACAGGCAATTGAACTACCTATACGTAAAAGTAATAAAAAAGAAGATAATTACTTTTTTAATAAAGTAGAGTTAGTTTTTTGAAATATCAATTAGGTACTATGTTAAAAAGACGCTTGTGTCCAAATGCGCCCTTTCATCTTAGGAAAAAAGCAGGAAATATCTGTCAAGCACTTACATTAAAAAAAAGTTTGTAATTGTATTTAGTTGAAAAGGCGTAATTGGTTACTTGCGTCTTTTAAACGGATTACCGAGTATTTTCCAGTGATTTTTTTGCTTAAATGAAAAGGAAAATCTTAAATAAATAAATAAATAAGAATAATTTATAAAATATTTGATTACTATATTGACAATATGGTACATATCTATATTATTTCGTTTACGGAAAGTGTCTATGTCTATTTTTTTAGAGACAGCATATTTTTTTTTAATTTTCTACTAAAACATTTAATTTCTCGATTTCGACTTCATGTTAGATGCGCCCTTTTCATGATCGGGGGCAGAATGTCTTTGCCGAAAAGTAGAAAATATTGTTCAGTTTACGGGTGTTTAAATAATGGTATAAGAAATCCGGTGCTATCGTTTTTCAACATACCTTTTGAGTCGAAAAGGTACCTACATGCCTATTTAGAGCTTGTGTTGTGAAGGATGCTGTTTATTTTTTGATATTTACCTATAGCTTATAGCCCACTTGCAGCTTTTGTTAAATCTATTTTATTGTCAGCGTGACATTTTCATTCGTTTCAAAACACCTAAACTGTGCCCTAAACCTAGCTTAGGTAGGTACAGCTATCCAGATTTAATAAAAGCTGCTAGTGATTAATGTAAATAACTACTCAATTAATTAGGTATTTCGTACCGGCCTGCCTATAGATACCTATAGATACCTACTTAGGTGAAATAAATACGTATTAAGTAGGTAATTTAAGTTACTGAGTGTGACGTGGCAGTTAACATGCGACGACGTGGATGGCCTAGGTAGTTGGTAGTGACCTAGTGACTAAGTACTGTTTACGAAGCTAGCGGTCCTGGGTTCGATTCCCGGTCAGGGCAAATATTCGTGTAATGAGTGCGAGTAGGTATTTGTTTCTGAGTCTTAGGTGTAGGGTTGCCAACCTTACTATATTATATAGTATTCTACTATATATTGGGTGAAAATACTATATACTGTTGGAAAAATATATAGTAGCAAAATCTACTATATTTTGACCAGTCATTAAATATTTTCATATCAGTGATTCACTTCTCCCAATTTATGAACGTACCTAGGCTGCCTGCGTGCCGCACGCGTTCTGAATTACACTTGATTAGGGATTATCTTCATATGGTTAGCCATATTCTTCATATTTTCAATAAAACTATAAAATCCATCATAGACATTTGTGATTTAATGGACAACTTAAAAAAGTAACTAGAGTCCGGGAAAAAGGATGCTTTCTTTGGAAAATAGCATTGACTTTGATTCATGTGTGGAAGTATTTGGAAAATTTGGTTTCTCTGAAAAGATTTCAATCAATATTGATTTGCTGTATTTAGTAGTAAGAATCACAAACAAACTTTGTACCAAGTTAACGGAGAGTGTTGACTTTCAAACACTTCACACAAGTCAAAAGTGGCAACATAATACTTAACATATTTTTCATGAAACAGATAATCTGTTGCCAAATTTGATGAAGATTATTTCTTATCTTTTGTCAATTCCGACCACTTCTGCATTTACAGAACGAGTTTTTTCTGTTATGAATGCCAAATGGCGGAAAGAACGGAACAGAGCACAAATAAATTTAATTAAAAATGAATTATTGATAAGCACAAATTTAAGTTTTGATTGTAAAGATTCATTAAAAAAAAAAACACCTCCTCAAACTTTCTGCCGGATCCAATAAAAACAAATAAAAAAGATACTATATTTTTTTTAAAGCTACTGTTTTTTTTCCCTCCTAACCTGGTCAAATACTATATTTAGAGCAAAAATTGTTGGCAACCCTACTTAGGTGTTTTATATGTACCTATTGTAAGGTTCATGACTATAGATATCTTAGTGTTAATGACATGATGTAGATACTCCTTTATATCAGTAGTTGAATATATTCATAACTGGCAACACTGTATTGAGATGGATTATATTTGAGATCTGTAAACACTGATTTGAGACTGTCAGATTTTGTATATGTAACGATGGGAATAAATGTATGTAAAAAGAGATAATTAAAAACCAATAATCAGATAGAAGTGTTTTGTTCAATAAATAATCCAATAATAATAAGAAGAGATTACATCTCAGAAGTGAGATTAGTAAACAAGCCCACAAAAATACCTGACATTACGGCGGTGAGAAGTTTATTCTTTACGAGATCAACACTACAATGATGAGCATCACAGGAGCTGAAGTGAGCCAAGAACATCCCGTTCAAAACAATAAATAAGATAACGGCAACGCAAGTGTGAACGTCACGAGAAGGAAGCACGGCAGCGAAATGTTCGTCGTGAGGCGACGCTTCTTAAGCACGAGTGAGGATGGTCGAAGGAGCCGTTTGCATACAAGACACGACCATAACTATGAATACCTACATGTAAACCGTAAATTAACAAATCGAGCGACGTAACATGGGACACGAAACCAAGTATTGCGGGTACGATATTACATTATCCAAAGGAACCAAGTATGGCAGGTACGATATTGATATTACAGTGAATAAATATATTTTCTTTCCTTTCATAAACGAAATCGGAGTCGGAGTTGTTGTTGTCATCGAGCGCATCCGGTGAGTCGGAGTACGGAGCAAAGAGACAGCAAGCGAAGTCGAGGGCGCCGCAGCCTTCGCCGCGAGCACGGCGCGCGCAGCGGGGAGTCGTCCCAGAGCAGTGGCAGCAGTAGGAGTCAGCGCTGCAGCACGAGTCAGCGCTGCAGCAGGACTCAGCACTGCATCTGTGGCCGTGAACGCCGCGGCGGTATTGACGAGCGCAGCGCGCGCAGCGTTGACAGAGAGCAGAGATGGTATGCAGATGTCGCGAAATGACTCAGTGAGTGGAAATGTTTTCCAAGGTAAAGATAATGAATTATTTCTGGTGAAACTGATCAAATCTTTGCATAGTAATAGATCTCAAGGTAATGAATTCCCTATGTTAGGCAATTTTATAACAGAGTTCAACCCGATGGCTAAGGGACTGACTGTACACATGTGGCTTGATAAAGTAGACGAGTGTGCGAAGTTGTACAGTAGCTGGGGCGACGATCAGATCATCCATTGCATTACCAAAATTAACAGGTGTGGCAAAGACATGGTATCAGGCCCTTCCTACAATGTCTTCTACGTGGCCCCAATGGAAATGTAAATAATTGTATCATTCCCTAACAGTTATGATTACAAGGAATTATTAACCGAGATGTTAAGTAAGCATGATAAGTTGGTTATTCGTTAGAACTATATTATAATGAAAAAAAAAAATGCTAATTAGATGCTATATACATGGTAAACGAGCAGTAAGATACAATCATCTTATATGGAATTGATGATCTGTCTGTAAGATTAGGTGCTTAGGCAGTTAAATGTCAAAAACCTGAACAAGTTTTAAAATATATTTAACAATAAAACAACAGTCGCGAGAATTTGAAAAGACAAGACATACCTTTGAATCTTCAGCGAAGTGGTTTAATAAAACAAATGTCACAAGTTAAAACTTAATTCTACATTTAACAATTCGGAAACACAGTCTGAACTCTAAATTGTTTGTTAATTGCAACAAGTCGGGTCATTTCAGTTTCAAATGTACAAAAAGAAAGATTTTGAAGTGTAACATTTGTCATAGGCTAGGGCTATCAACAGGTTGTCCTAAGTTACCTTCTGTAATCTCAGATAAAGACGAAAGACCTTGAGAAAAGGTTGTTCGACTTGTAGACGTCAATGGGGACAATGACAATAAATATGTAATGGAGTTAAAACTAAAAGTAAATCATGTGCTTACATTTACTACCCATATTGATATGGGTAGTCAATGCACGTTAATAAGGTGCAGAGAAGCAGTTAAAATAGGTATCAATTTATCAAGAAGAGGTCACCTTCCAGTTACAAGAAACTTGCCTGTAGGATCAGCCGGTGTTGAGTTTTCTGAATAAATAAATAATAAAAAAAGTACTAATATCGTAAATGCGAAGGTTTGAGCGTGTGTGTGTGTGTTAGTTTGTTGCTTCTTCACGCTGCAATGGTTGGACGGATTTGGATAAGAATGAGGATGGACATAGGTTATACCCTGGATTTATTCATAACACATAGGGGATTTTCATGCCGGAAAAATATAATAAACTCCCGAGGGAATTACGATAACCGAATTATGCGCGGGCGATATCGCGGACAGAAGCTAGTACAAAATATAATGGATACAACGTTTTTATCATTGATATACACGGATTAGGTGGATTGATAGTTCAAAATTTTAATTCAAATTTAGAATGAATTAATTAGGTACTCGTGTTTTAAACACCAATTGTTTGTATGTAAATATTTTAGAGCTTTATGGAGATGACTCAATTTTAAATTTGAATGTGAGTGAACACCTTAGCAACGATGAGATACGAGAAATCAAGCAACTATTGATGAAACATGAGAATTGTTATTCCAGTAGTCTCAAAGATTTAGGCGTTACAAATTTGGTACAAATGGAGATCGAACTCACTGATAAGCATTTTTTATTTTTGATACCGTTGCGATTTTTTGAGGAAAGTTTAAGTAGATTAGAGGGAGTCTTAAAACTGTTAAGCGAGACAGGGCTTACAATTAAATTAAAGAAATGACATTTTTTCTGTAAGAGGCTTGGATTTCTTATGTTTTTATGTAAGTGCTGAATGCGTAGGGCATGATTCGCGAAAAACCCAAGCTAAGTATATTGAATTTCCCAATACCACAAAATTTTCACGACGTGAGACGTTTCATAGGATTAGTCATTTTCTTTCGTAGATTCGGTAAGGATTTCGCCTTAATTGCTCAACATTTAACGGATCTCTTGAAATTAAAATTTGAGTGGAAATAGACAGATGATAATACAACAGCTTTAAATACTTTAAAACAAAAATTTATTGTACGACCAATATTATAGAATAGAATAGAAAAACGTTTATTCGACAAACACGGCAACACAGGGGTACGTCATAGAAAAGATACAACGATACAAGAGCCAAGGTTGGTGGTTGAGATCCATTCTTTCGAGTTGGAGACAGTTTCGGTTATAGCATCCTTAAGCTTCAATGCACGCTAACAAGAAGAGACTTGATTCCGCGAATTTCCCGTTGGTGGATTCAGTTCCAGGAGTACGACTATGGAATCGAGTACAGGCATGAGTCGCGTATGGCAGACGTAGACGCACTTAGTCGTGGTCCTGTAACTGGGCCAACTGCTGAAAACGAAACACACATTATTGATGTGTTGCATGTTGATGTTAAGGATTGGATAATAACCGTGCAATGTAATGACGAATAATTAAGGTGTATTAGTCAAATTCTACATGATCAGGATACCAGATTGATGGCTGAAAGCGTAATTGGCGATGATTTTATAATGTTAAGATCATTATGCAACAAGAAGAAGAATTGAATTTGATTTGATTGATTTTGAGATTGATTTTTTTGAAGAAGGATTTCGATATTCGCGGGCAGGTAGGAAAGTCATACAATGTCGGAAATATTGTTCGGGTAGAAAGAACTGTTTACGACAAAGACCATTCTGATATATAAAAAAAAAGTTTCTTCCCAAATTTTATGGATCATACAGAAGTCTAAAAATATTGCCAAACGATAGATTTTTAATTCAAGACACTTCCTTAACTAGGAAAGGTAGCGAAAAGTATGAAATGTAGTAGCACTAGACAAAGTACATCCATGGCTTAGTTTTAAGGGTTACTCCAGGGATAATAGAGATAAAAGCAAAAATGGAGACGACAGCAGTGATAAAATGAGTAAGTTAGATTTTGTTCCACATAAAGATAATATATATGGAAGTAAAAAAAAAAATATATGTGCAGATGTTATGTGTATACTATTGAGTTGTATTAGAATATATTGTAGCTAAATACGTCTAGATGAATGTTCATGTATCATTATAAGTTGGTTATGAGCGGTCAGTGTAGATTTGAATGGTGTTTTAACGATATCACATAAATGATCGGGATGATTTGTGCAGCTTTGGATGATGTCGTATTTAACATCGCACAGATGATCGTAGATTATAACTAACTTTGTAGAAAAAGAATTATGAGCACAGGCTATGAGCAGTCAGTGCAGATATGTCAAAAGTTGATATAGCATAGATGGCTGTAGATTATAGCAGACACGTTGAATTATCCACAAATATGTCTAATAAAACGTATATTATATTAACAATTGGAACTTAGCTATGAGCAATTGGGCAGTCAGTGCAGATATGTCAGAAGTTGATATAGCATAGATGGCTGTAGATTATAGCAGACACGTTGAATTATCCACAAATGTCTAATAAAACGTATATTATATTAACAATTGGAACTTAGCTATGAGCAATTGAGCAGTCAGTGCAGATATGTCAGAAGTTGATATAGCACAGATGGCTGTAGATTATAGCAGACAGGTTGAATTATCCACAAATGTGTAATAAAACGTATATTATATTAACAATTGGAACTTAGCTATGAGCAATTGAGCAGTCAGTGCAGATATGTCAGAAGTTGATATAGCATAGATGGCTGTAGATTATAGCAGATAGGTTGAATTATCCACAAATGTCTAATACAATGTATATAATATTAACAATTGGAACTTAGCTATGAGCAATTGAGCAGTCAGTGCAGATATGTCAGAAGTTGATATAGCATAGATGGCTGTAGATTATAGCAGACAGGTTGAATTATCCACAAATGTCTAGTAAAACGTGTATTATATATCAACAATTGGAGCATAGGCTATAAGCAGTCAGTGCAGATATGTCAGAAGTTGATTTAGATGGCTGTAGATTGTAGCAGACTGTGCAAGATCCTAGAGTTATTGTTTTATTAATAATAAGTCATAGATTATAATTAACTTTGTGGAATAAGAATTGTGAGTACAGGTTATGAGCGATCAGTGCAGAAAAGAAAGATATTGAGCAATCATTATCGCATAGATGGTCGTAGATTGTAGCAGACTGTGCAAGATCCTAGAATTATTGTTTTATTAATAACTAGTCGTAGATTATGATTAACATTGTGGAATAAGAATAGTGAGTACAGGCTGTGAGCGATCAGTGCAGAAAAGAAAGATATTGAGCAATCATTATCGCATAGATGGTCGTAGATTGTAGCAGACTGTGCAAGATCCTAGAATTATTGTTTTATTAATAACTAGTCGTAGATCATGATTAACTTTGTGGAATAAGAATAGTGAGTACAGGCTATGAGCGATCAGTGCAGAAAAGAAAGATATTGAGCAATCATTATCGCACAGATGGTCGTAGATTGTAGCAGACTGTGCAAGATCCTAGAATTATTGTTTTATTAATAACTAGTCGTAGATTATGATTACCTTTGTGGAATTAGAATAGTGAGTACAGGCTATGAGCGATCAGTGCAGAAAAGAAAGATATTGAGCAATCATTATTGCATAGATGGTCGTAGATTGTAGCAGACTGTGCACGATCCTAGAATTATTGTTTTGTTAATAATTAGTTGTAGAATTAACTTTGTAGAATCAGAATTCTGAGCACAGGCTATGAGCGATCAGTGCAGAAAAGAAAGATATTGAGCAATCATTATCGCACAGATGGTCGTAGATTGTAGCAGACTGTGCAAGATTCTAGAAAATGCAATTTTTTGATTTGTAATAAGATAACCAATCGTATGATATCACTTCCGTTATTATTATATGTTTTGTTGTAATGGGAGGACCCATTTTGCTAAGGATGGCCGAGCTGTAAGGTTCATGACTATAGATATCTTAGTGTTAATGACATGATGTAGATACTCCTTTATATCAGTAGTTGAATATATTCATAACTGGCAACACTGTATTGAGATGGATTATATTTGAGATCTGTAAACACTGATTTGAGACTGTCAGATTTTGTATATGTAACGATGGGAATAAATGTATGTAAAAAGAGATAATTAAAAACCAATAATCAGATAAAAGTGTTTTGTTCAATAAATAATCCAATAATAATAAGAAGAGATTACACTATATAGAAATATTAAGTATGTATTTGTCACTACATAGGTAAGTATGTTTATCGTTACGTAGTACATACCCAAAGTACAAGCCTAGAACCTATTTTGGGACTACCTAGGTCAATTTGTATAAGATTTTCCCGTGACATTATTATTCAGATATTTATTCAATGTTGTGTAATACCGCGCGGCGCGAGCTGCCAATGCTCAAAGAAAGCCGCGCGGCGGCGCCGCGTGCCGCCAATAATAGGTAAGTACCTAGTCAAAGGAAGCCGCCTTGCGCGAAAGCGGCATTATCTTGGTCGAAAAGGAATTTACATATCACATCACATACCTTTAAACATAATTAATATTTAGAGTCAACTGATAAAAGTATGTAAGTAAAATAATTTAAATTTCGTACTTAGGTACGTAACGATATTAATACTTACTTTAGGTTTGTATAATGTATGAAAATTACTATGATTATAGATCAGTTAGGGCCAAGTAGGTGACTAAAATTTTAAAACAAGTTTGGACAACTCTGACGCCCGAGCGGCAATAGGTATCAGAATCTCCTAAAGGGCCGGAGTCGAGCTACTTGTCTATTTATACTATGACAGTACTAAACATTAGTAATTGTAATGAGATAAAATCACCATTTCTCACAAAGAAAATTGTATTGACAGTCACATTACAATCTCTTTTATAAAACACCATTTGTTTGGCATACCAAATATTAATCGTAAATGTAAACGATATAAAATTAGGAAGCATCGTTGAGAAAGGGAGGTGCTTGAATTTAATAACGTGTTTTCTTAACTTGCACTTATTTTCCAGACGAAAGGAGCGAACTCGTACTATGCAATGGAGAAAAGGAGATATTTAAGATTGGCTTCGCTCTAAAAATATGTCTTTCGATGACAAATATGTGAAAAGGGAGTTAGTGAATAAAGTGAATGCAGTTAAATCAAAATACAAAAGTTTTGTGATTGACGAAATGGCCAAGAAAAAAGGAATTACGGTGTTGAGGCTACCTCCGTACCATTGTGAACTGAACCCGATTGAACTAATATGGGCTGATATAAAAGGTTATGTAGCGAGACATAACACAACTTTTAATTTTAACGACCTGAAAAAACTATTAGAAGATGGGATTGGACAAGTCACAAAGCAGAAGTGGACCAACTGTGTCGAACATGTTAAAAAAGAGGAAAAAAATATGTGCAACCTCGACCACACAATCGACAAGACTGTGGACAAATTTGTTATTACCGTCACAGATGATGATACCAGTGAGAGCTCACAGTAGTCACAGTATAGCTCCAGTTCTTACGGTGAAAATAGTAATTAAATTATTAAAAAAAAACTGTCTTTTAATTAGTAATAATATAAGTATATTTTATTTAAACTTGTAACACTAGATTTTTGCCCGCGGCATGAGACTGGGGTCGTGTGGTCACTTGGCTCGAGGGCCTATCGCTAGAGGGTTGGGCGCCGTAGAAAGAGCGACCGGCCACAAACAGGATCGATGGTGGCGTTGATTAATAAAGCATTCGTTCATTTGTTGTAATTTATTCAGTGTAGGTTAGGTTGACATCCCCAATAAATTGACTATAATTAGGTTCAATCCAAACAAGAGTGGTAAGAATAGAGGGCGTCCCCCCTACTTGGTACTTAAATACTAATCAACCATGCCTTTAGGCCCGCACAGTTAGAGGTTACAAAAATAGATACCAATGGGTACCTAAGTAAAGAGAAGCCCGGGTTACCTACGAAATTAGCATCAGTAAACCCGTGCCACACTTATCCCCTATTAGAATAATTATCGAGGACAAAAGAGGCGCTTGTTATCTACGCAGTCTAAGGATGGCCCAGGTAGCATAATAGGTTAATGTGAAAAATAGAAAGTAAGGAAAATAAGGTTAACGTCACGCGGCATCCATGTACGCGGGGCTTCAGGATCCCACGAGAGGTGTGCGCATCACCGCTCGGTTACTCCCTGATGCACAGCCACGTCGCAGCACTCACGGGCACGCAGCATGCAAGACGATAACCTCCGCCTTGAAGCTTCCAGAATAACCTTGGAGCTTCCAGGGTAGCCTTGGAGCCCTTAAATGTACAATATAACATTTCAGAAAAGAAACAAACACAGACACCTCACCCGACAACTCATCACTTTGAATGAATAAAGTTTACCTTTTCGGGCAGTAAATTAGAAGCAATTGGCTTTTATACTCAGAGACCGCAGAGTTGGGTTAGCAATAACACCGTAGTGACCATCTGAAACAGACCGGGCGTACTGTAGAAACAGAACGTGGCGATTACGTGACGCTATTGCGACGTACACTTTCAACATGAAAATTTACCTTTAAGACGCGCGACAGCACACGTTAAGACTTAAGACACGAGCACAGCAGTTATTCGTGATGAACAAGAGGCTTCCTGACCTGAAAAGAATCGAAGTGAGTCTTTACTTAAAAGCCGGCATCGGCGCGACAGCGTGAACAATATACGCGAAAGTTACAGCATACTCACTGTGAAACCCGGCCTCAAGGGCAAAGTAAACGTCTAGACATGATTAGCACCGATATAATTTACTCGGCCACGGCATTCATCGGCTTTTATTCACACGGAATCACAGCAGAAGATCTGAAACATCTCCCGATGACCGGCCTGCAAACGTAAGTGACGCCGTAAGGATGTTCCTGCCGCATTCCAATGCATCTCCGGTCGCTGCCAACCTAGCTGATTCAAATCGAAGAGAAAAGCACTAACACTTCCGATCCTTCCCAGTTAAGAAGGACTTTTGCTTAGCTGAAATTAAGTGAGTAAAACATCTGGAACTAGTTGTTGTAAAAGTTATGATTAATTGTCTGTGCTCCCACTCTATACAAAAGACCGTACCATAGACTGTCTCTCTCTCTCCATTTACTTCAACGAGCCGCCTGTCATATTTTGTGTCGTCCCATTTTTACACTTTTTACCTCTAATATTAATCTGAATGTATCGCGATACGATGACTGTGATATCTTTAAATATAATGAAAATATAGTGTTATGTGATTTTTGGAATAAACGCCGAGCTATATTTCGAACATAGTTTTTTGTTTGTTTTGTGCTCTCGCCGTGCCGCCTCAATCCCGCTGCGTTGGAGCTTTGCTAACAGGTTATTAAGCCCAGAATCGTTTTTTATTGAATAACTGCATGAGCGGATTGAGTCTATAGCCTTAATACGCAGATTGTTATAAAACTTTGTTGAGGCAAACGTGCATGCCTGTGCATAACCTCAAATATGGCGGATGAACCACTTGCGAACAATGGTGGCGTGTCGAGCACTTATAATCACACATTGACATCGACATCTATAGAAAAATTAGAAGGTTTGAACAATTATTTGGCGTGGAAATTTGCAATTAAAATGCTTTTAACCTTGGATGGTCTTTGGGCTTGCGTACAAGGCACAGATGCCGATGCTATTAAAGACGCTAGGGCGCTTGCTCGGATTTGCTTGTCGTTTCAACCCAGCCTGTACCACCTCGTGCGCAACTGTTCGAAAGCTAAGGACGCGTGGACGAAGCTAGCTGACACGTTCGAAGACAAAGGACTGTATAGGAAAGTACTCTTACTTAGACAATTACATCGAGTTGAATACCATCACTTTCCAAGTATGTCTGATTACATCGAGGGTGTGATGAAGCTTGTTGCCCAGCTATCCGATATTGGCAAGATTATTGAAGACGATGAGATTGCGGAAATTTTGCTCTCTGGCTTACCAGAGGAGTATAATGTTCTAGTTTCTGGCCTCGAAACTGCCAGCTTAACTAACACACTGACGTGTGAGGTTGTGCGAACGAGATTACTGCAGGAAGATCATCGGCGCAATAATGTTCAATCTACTGACACTTTGGCATGTATGGCGAACAAGAAGAGAAGCAAACTAACCTGCTCTTATTGTAAGCGAGCTGGACATGTTGCCCGGAGATGTTTCAAGAAGAAGCGTGAGGAAGGAAGAGCAAAGGAGCAAGATCATACTCTGTATGCTTCGGCCTACTCCGCATGCAGCTCTGAGGAATTTATTGTTGACAGCGGTGCTACTTCCCACATGTGCAAAGATGAGAACGTGATACATGAAGCAAAGAAGAAGAATTGTACCATTTCTGTTGCAAATGGGGAGCAACTTAATAGTGAGCTTATAGGTAAAGTTTCTATTTTAGATAATGTTTGCTTAGATAATGTTTTGTATGTACCAAAATTGTCTGGTAATTTGATGTCTGTCAATGAAATCACTTTAAAGGGATATATTGTTACTTTTGATAAGTACTCTTGCAAGATTTACCACAAAGATTCATGTAAAATCATGGGCAACTATGTTTTATCTGCTGATAAAAAGAATGGGCTTTATAGATTGAAGTTGAAAGGGCAACACATTCCCAATGTAGGTCATTCTACGTCCCTTCACTCTAGGCAGGGACTACAGAGTGCCAATGCTGCGGCCTGTGCACCTATGGGTGTGTGGCATAAGCGTCTTGGGCATTTACATCGAAATGGTATGTATTTACTAAGTGGTGGTAGTCAGTGTGATGGTGTCGTTTTTCAGGGTGAAAACGAAGAGACGGGTACGGGTAGCTGTGTCTCGTGTCTTACCGGGAAGATGTCTGAGGCATCATTTCCACGGTCAGACAGCGGTCGTGCTGCTCGTCCACTAGAACTGATCCACAGTGATGTCTGCGGCCCGATGCAAGTGTGCAGCTGGAATGGAGCTCGCTACCTTTTAACTTTCACTGACGACTGTACGAGGAAAACCTTCGGATACCTCATGAAGTCCAAATCAGAAGTAAGTTCCCATTTTATAAATTTTAAGAATATGGTAGAAAAACAGACAGATTTGCATATTAAAGTCTTGCGTACTGATAATGGTACTGAGTATTGTAACAGTAAGTAAGTAATATCTTTATTGCGTGGAATTGGGTGGGGTTGCACAGTGGTAATGCTTAAAATTAGATTCGCCAAAACCTGTCTTTTCAGACGTACACAATTTTTCATAAAAATACATGCTAGCTAAATAATTATGTCAAAGAAAAAATAAACTATACATATCAAACATTTGAATTTAAATTTGTTATTTTTAAATTAGTTATTACAATATCTACATGTCAAAATTCAATTAATTGTTAATATATTTTGTTCATGAAATCTGTTACACTATAAAAACATTTTTCCGTAAGCCATTGTTTAAGCGCACTATTAAATTTATTTAAATTGTCTATTTTTTTAAACGACTCCGGTAGACTGTTAAAAATGGCAATACACATGCCGTAACAATTAGTTGATGATAGTTTTAATTTCATAATAGGTTTATACAATTTATGCATGTATTGAGGTCGTAATGTACGTGTGGACTTATCCTGAAATTTTTGGAACAGTACTTGATGCTTATAGACAAAAGAGCACACTTCCATGATATATATAGAGGGGACCGTTAGAATTTTATACTTAATAAAAAAGGGTCGGCACGAGTCATCTTGTTTAAGAGCAAAAATAGCCCGTATACATCGTTTTTGAATTAAAAAAACGCTGTTTTTTTCAGAGGAATTTCCCCACAATACAATGCCATAGCGCAGAGCCGAGTCCACGTACCCATGGTATGCCGATAGTGCTGCTTGTCTGGACACAACTTGGCGAGTTCTTCTCAAAGCGTATACAAATCTATTTATCTTGGAACATAATTTACTTAAATGTGCCTTCCATTGACAATGGCTGTCCATGGTTATTCCTAAGAAAACCACCTGTGATACTTCCTCGATCTTTTCATCAATATATTTAACATCTAGGTCAAGCTTTTTCCCTCGAGCAGTACAAAATTGTAAAAACTTAGTTTTGTTTATATTAACATGTAAATTGTTTATGGTTAACCAGTCGATTGTTTCCATTAGAGTTTTATTTATATTATCATTATAGGTGGATAAGTCTGACCCGTCTATAATTACAGTTGTATCGTCGGCAAACAAAATACAATCGTTGGAAATGGCATTTGGCAAATCATTTATATAGATCAAGAAAAGCAGAGGTCCAAGTATACTGCCTTGTGGCACACCGTATCCATTCTCAATGAAGGTTGATTGATAAGTTACGACATCTTTATTTCGTTCACAATATCTTGTAATCTCAACATATTGCATTCTGTTATTCAAGTACGTCTCTATCCAATTATATGCAGGTCCCCGTATCCCATATCTGAACAATTTGAACAATAATCTTTTGTGACATACTCAGTAACTTGTCCAATTTTCTAAAAAGTCATGGTATCATTCACCAAACGTCTATGCCTTATAGTCCTCAGCAGAATGGTGTTGCTGAGAGGTTAAACAGGACTATCTTTGAAAAGGCTAGGGCCATGTTACAGGAGTCTAGTTTGAGTGATCGTTACTGGGCAGAAGCTGTGATGACAGCCATTTACTTGAAAAATAGGTCGCCTAGTAGATCTTTGTCAAACAAGATACCCGAATGTGAGTGGAGTGGGTCCAAAATTGACCTTGCTCACTTGCGTGTATTTGGCTGTATAGCGTATTCTCATGTTCCTGATCAGAAAAGGCGTAAACTTGACGCTAAGGCGAAACGATACATTATTGTTGGCTATGGTGAAACCTGCAAAGGATATAGATTAATTGATCCTAGTTACCCTCATAGGGTAATTTATTCTAAAAATGTTGTTTTCCTAGAGGATAAATACTTGGGAAATGATAAAGTAGACAAGCAGGCTAGAGAGAATTTTATTATACATGACCAATTAATAAATGTTGCAAATTTTAATAAAAATGATAATGATAAAATTTTATGCAATAATGATATTAATGATAATAATGATAATAATGATAATAATGATAATAATGATAATAATGTAATTAATGAGGATCAA
The DNA here is from genome assembly GCA_948252455.1 of Acleris cristana. Classification (NCBI taxonomy): domain Eukaryota; kingdom Metazoa; phylum Arthropoda; class Insecta; order Lepidoptera; family Tortricidae; genus Acleris; species Acleris cristana. Next base: position 45,131,531 of record OX411771.1, on the reverse strand, counting down.
ACTCAAAGCATTAATGATGATTTTAATAAGTCTAATACAAGTCCTGTACGTGTTTCAGATGCGGAAATGACGCCGTCTGCGTGGTCGCCGCTCTCTGACCCCTATCACTCGCTCGATGAAGATGGCGGTGATGAGGATGATGTGAACCTGCATTCAGACACTCTGTCCTCGCTTCCGGGCCCTTTATCTCGAGGAGGAGAGTCGACTGCACCGGTAGATGCCGACGTGTCAACGTCTCGCCCCGTTCGTAGTACGCGAGGTGTTCTACCAGGAAAGTATCACGACTTTGACTTGTCATCATTACTAGCTGCTGCGGGTACTCACGATGAACCGCAAACATATCGCGAGGCTGTTAGCTCTCCTGAGAAGGATGAGTGGATCATTGCTATGAAAAATGAGTATGAATCCATGATTAAGAATAAAGTTTGGGAATTAGTAGACCGCCCTTTACGCGAAAATGTTGTTAGAAATAAATGGGTTTTCAAAAGAAAACATGATACAGCAGGTAATTTGCTCAGATACAAAGCTCGCCTAGTTGCCTGTGGTTATAGTCAGAAAATAGGTAGAGATTTTTGTGATATATATGCACCTGTTGTACGTCATCAAACCCTTAGACTTCTGTTTGGCATTTCAAATCAGCAGGACTTGAGTATGGATCACATCGACGTCACAACTGCTTTCCTAAATGGTGAACTTGACGAGGTGATCTATATGGAACAGCCTACTGGTTTCAAACACGAAAATAATAAAGTTTGTTTACTAAAGAAAAGCATATACGGTTTAAAACAAGCAAGCCGTATGTGGAATATTAAAATTCATAAAGTTTTGTGTGATAACGGCTATAAACAAAGTAAATGCGAGCCTTGTGTTTATATTAAGAAAACTAGAGATGAGTTTGTAATACTGGCTTTATACGTAGACGATGTTTACGTTTTTCATAATGGTTGTATTGATAAATTACTTGCCTTGTTAAAAAGTAACTTCGAAATTCGTCACTTGGGTAAATTGAATAATTGTCTTGGTATGAATGTAACTAAAACTAAAGATCAAACTATTTTAGATCAATCAGACTATATAAGACGTATTTTGATTAAATTTAATATGAGTGATTGTAAACCTGTATCCACTCCATTACCAGTAAACTGCAAGCTGGATAAGTCTGACAAGCCATGTTTGCAGGATGATATTTATCAGTATAGACAGCTGTTAGGGTCACTTATGTACTTATCTGTATGCACACGACCAGACATATCTTATGCCTGTAGCCAAGTAAGTCAATACAGTACATGTTTCGACATAAGTCATTGGCGCATTGCTAAACGAGTGTTAAGATATTTGTCTGGAACAATAAATTATGGTCTTTGTTTCCAGAAGTGTAATAATTTTAATATTGTAGCATACACTGATAGTGACTGGGCAAATGACTTATCGGATCGTAAGTCTTATACTGGCTATTTAATTAAAATTGGTGAGAATGTCATCAAGTGGGAGGCTAGAAAACAACGATGTGTAGCTTTATCTAGCACTGAAGCAGAATATATTGCAATAAGTGATGTATGCAAGGACATCTGTTTTGTTCAGAATTTCTTGACAGAAATTATTGACAAACATTTTGATGTAACTGTATTTAACGATAATCAAAGTGCTCAGAAGCTCTTATTAGTCAAAGAGTACTGCCATAAGAAAACAAAACATTGACTTGCGATACCATTTTGTAAAACAGCTGATTCGTGAAAGAAAAGTCAACGTTAAGTATATTTCAACTGATCATATGCTTGCTGATATATTAACAAAGCCTTTGTGTATAAGCATAACTGTTTTGTAGAGGGTCTGAAATTGAGATGTATAGAGTCCTGATGTAAGTAGTCATTTTTTGCATTTCTTTGAATCTTTTATGTAAACAGTAAATACTTTGCTTTAATATATAGAGGAGCACATAAGGAGGAGTGTTGTAAAAGTTATGATTAATTGTCTGTGCTCCCACTCTATACAAAAGACCGTACCATAGACTGTCTCTCTCTCTCCATTTACTTCAACGAGCCGCCTGTCATATTTTGTGTCGTCCCATTTTTACACTTTTTACCTCTAATATTAATCTGAATGTATCGCGATACGATGACTGTGATATCTTTAAATATAATGAAAATATAGTATTATGTGATTTTTGGAATAAACGCCGAGCTATATTTCGAACATAGTTTTTTGTTTGTTTTGTGCTCTCGCCGTGCCGCCTCAATCCCGCTGCGTTGGAGCTTTGCTAACACTAGTAAATAAGAATGTAAGATGGAAACCGGTAAATCAATCTGCTCACACGCCGACTGGACGACGCCTTAGCCTCTTGTCAAACGTCAAGGTGAAGTTTCATACTATGACAGAGCAACTAACCGAACAATACCGCTGTCCGGGTTTTGCATTGAAAATAACAAGGAATTACTGTTGTAAAACGGGTTAAATATGTGTTCAGAATGTGGATAGAGGAACCTAGATCTAGGATATCAACGCTCCGTGTCGAAATGCGTGAGATAAAGTGAGTTCTTATGTGTAAATCAAGCCGGTTTAATGTCGACGGTTTGTTATCCAAGACGAGAGAGTAATTTACAAGTTATTAGAAGTACACCGGCTCCTTCAAGTATGGGCGTGAAGCTCGTTCGCTCGTTAAATAGCCGCCACGACACTCAGCCAGGAACCAGCGAGGAAAGCCTCCAAACAAAAGAAAGGATGAACTAAATGATCAGGTATTGTACCGACAGTCCTTGTCGAATACTAGCTGTAAGTAGCCAATGGTAGGCGTCAAAACGGCGCTCTGAGCGAGCCAGGGCTGACGCCTTCATGTAAACCAAGCAAGAAAAGGTGACATCACACTTTTGGGGTGTTACAAACTTATAGTAATAATTTTAACTTTCGTAATATCACCTGGCGACTAGGGCAATAAAACCTTTTTATCGTGCTATCTCATTCGCACCTGCACGACCTTAGGGAGTGTGTGTCACAACTCTAGTGCAGGTAGGTAGTACGCAGAAAAGGTGACCGGCCGACTTTTATTGTCCTAGTCGCCAATGATGTTACGGAAATTATAACCAAGCTTTCACACAAAATTAATATGGATAGCGTCATCCATCAGTTTTATCACTTAAATAATAAACGACAACATTGGCTAATCTAAAAACCTAAAGCGTAAGTACAAATATAAATTAATTTTGTGTGAAAGCCAAATTTAATAATTAAAAATAAAATAATAAATATCAAAGGGACGATCTCACACAAATTAACCTAGTCCCAAACTAAGCTCTAGGCTTGTACTATGGGTACTAGACAACGATATACATACTTATGTAGAGAAATAAATACTTAAATACATAGAAAACAACCAAGACTCAGAAACAAATACTCGTGCTCATCACACAAATATCTGCTCTTACTGGGATTTGAACCCAGGACCGCTAGTTTCGAAGGCAGGGTCACTACCAACTAGGCTAGCGCGTCGTCCTAACCTCTATAAAACCCAGCCTTTGTCATTACGGGAGTAATTTTAATTTTAAAATAGTTATTGCAAGCGTCAAGGTTTACGATCCCTGCAACACTAAGTGGTTTGACTAGATGGACGTATTACCGGTACCAAAATACAATAGCGAAAGTAAAAAATACTAATTTCGGGAAGTTTCGGGAACATGGGTGGTGTAGTTATTACTAACGGCGTTTTCTTGGTAGAGGGGTGTCAATGTCCTCTATTGCAATGCTAACCGGCACTCAGTATAATAGTGAATTTAATCGGATAATGGATACAAAATGGCCGGGATGGCTAAGGATTTATACTGATGCTCCAAAAATATCTCCCGATGATAATGTTGGTTATGCTGTATGGACTCCCAAATATAAAATTATTTTAAACTAGCTTTCCGCCCGCGACTTCGTCTGCGGAGAGTCAGAACTTCTGTTTAAAGTACAGTTATAGTTTACATTTGAAGGCTTTTTAAAAAAAAGTCTAGAACGTGAATTTTAAGTAAGCGGTCCACATAAACAACTTTAATTTCATGGCACTAACCTATAAAACAACAAAATTGACATACAAAATAAATTCACTGCCTCTCTTTCACCATTACGTTTTTTTAATACGATTCTAGATAAATTTGCCATATTTCTATACAAACAATTAACCCACTAAGCAGAAGATTTTCGAAAAACACCGAAGCTGAATATTTTCTGTATGTAATATACTAATATAGTAATTTGAATATTACATAATTTCGATACAAACTTTACAGTCAGTAGTCTTAGATCCCAAGTTTTTCCCCTTTAGTTATTTTTTAAGGTGCCAATGTTGAAAAAACACTGAAGATTGCAATGTTTTAGATTCATGTACCTGGCTAAAAAAAAAACTCCTATTCAAAATTTCACCCGCTTTTCCACTGTTCAGGGATTGTTTTAAAAAATGGTTATTATTTAATTTATATTGGTGTTGATACCGAGTTTCATGTAGGTATCTAACTTCAGTCATAATTTTATTTTGTAGTAGGTTTTTTATAGGAAGGTAAACATTAGGTACCAATTTCCACATTTCTCACTTCAAAAATGACCAAATTTCTACCAAACTTCTACCCCCCATTTAACCACCTGTGGGATAGTTTTTTCTAAATCGACGAAGGTAAGTTTTTTTGTTTATAAAAACAGTAGCGTAAATATACATTTCCACATTTTTTCCTTCAAAAATTATCATAATCCCTTACAAACTTCTACCGCCAATTTACCCCTAAGTGTTTCCAAAATCGCCGAAAGCAATATTTTCAATTTATAACTACAGTAGCCGTTACAACATTTTCCACGTTTCTCACTTCAAAAATATACCATACAATTTTCTACCCCCCGTTTTACCTCCTCAGAGGTAGTTTTTCCTCAATCAAGCATTTCTACCAAGTTTCAAGTAAATCAGAACATAAAAGTATTCGTTCCTATAGAAACTTTGCAACCCCCTTTCATCCCCCAAGGTGTCGAATTTTAGTTATCACGTGACTCATTATTTTCATTGCAGAGCAAGCATTTCTACCCAGTTTAAAGTAAATTTAAGCATAACATTGTTTTTTTCCTAAACAAACTTTGCAACCCCGTTTTATCCCTCTAGGGGTTGAATTTTAGTAATCGCTGAAATACGTCTCTCATTATTTGCATTGAAGAGCATTTCTACCAAGTTTCAAGTTAATTTGATCATAAAAATATTTTATCTAAGTATACACATTATGCAACCCCCTTTCATTCATGTAGGGGTTGAATTTTAGTGATCGCTGGAATACGTGTCTCATTATTTGCATTGAAGAGCGTTTCTACCAAGTTTAAAGTAAATTTGACCATAAAAGTATTTTTTCCATTCAAACTTTGCAACCCCTTTCATCCCTCTGGGGGGTGACTTAGTAATCGCTGAATTACGTGTCTCATTATTTGCATTGAAGAGTATTTCTACCAAGTTTCAAGTAAATTTGAGCATATCAAATATTTTTTCCTGAACAAACTTTGCAACCCCCTTTTATCCCTTTAGGGGTTGAATTTTAGAAATCAATGAAATACGTGTTTCATTATTTGCATTGAAGAGTACTTCTACTAAGTTTCAAGTAAATTTGATCATAAAAATATTTTATCCATACAAACTTTGCAACCCCCTTTCATCCCCCAAGGTGTCGAATTTTAGTTATCACGTGACTCATTATTTTCATTGCAGAGCAAGCATTTCTACCCAGTTTAAAGTAAATTTAAGCATAACATTGTTTTTTTCCTAAACAAACTTTGCAACCCCGTTTTATCCCTCTAGGGGTTGAATTTTAGTAATCGCTGAAATACGTCTCTCATTATTTGCATTGAAGAGCATTTCTACTAAGTTTCAAGTTAATTTGATCATAAAAATATTTTATCTAAGTATACACATTATGCAACCCCCTTTCATCCCTCTAGGGGTTGAATTTTAGTAATGGCTCAAATACATAATAATATGTCATTATTTGCATTGAAAAGCATTTTTACCAAGTTTCAAGTAAATTTTACTACAAAAGATTTTTTTTCTATTCAAATTTTGCAATCCCCTTTCATCCCTCTAGGGGTTGAATTTTAGTTATCACTTATATACGTGACTCATTATTTTCATTTCAGAGCATTTATACCAAGTTTCAAGTAAATTTGACCAGAAAAGTATTTTTTCCCATACAAACTTTGCAACCCCTTTCATCCCTCTAGGGGTTGAATTTTAGTAATTGCTGAAATACAGGTCAAACTTTTTGCATTAAAGAGCTTTTCTACCAAGTTTCAAGTAAATTTGACCATAAAAGTATTTTTTCCCATACAAACTTTGCAACCCCCTTTCATCCCTCTAGGGGTTGAATTTTAGTAATCGCTGAAATATGTGTCTCATTATTTGCATTGAAGAGCATTTCTACCAAGTTTCAAGTAAATTGGACCATAAAAATATTTTTTCACATACAACTTTGCAACCCCCTTTCATACCTTTAGGGGTTGAATTTCGAAAAATCCCTTCTTAAACGACGCCTCCATTAAAAAACCAACTTCCCCTCAAAATTCCAACTTTTTATCTTTATCGGTTTGGGCTGGGCGTTGATATGTCACCCGGGACATTGCCTTTTATATATATAGATAGATAGAAGATAGATTGTAAGTACCCTAGTAACTATTCAACATTTTCCGGAGTGTCTGTAGCTCTGTATGAAGCTATATATTATGTTAAATCCCACAATCTTGATAAATCAATTATATTATCAGATTCTCTAAGCTGTTTGCTAGATTTGATGGGATTTCCTTTCCATTCTAGAGATAACTTTTACCTGACTCTAATGATAAAAGACAAGCTTATAGAATGCCATCTTGCCAACATTGAGGTGCTTTAGCATGGATCCCTAGCCATAGTGGTATTGAGCGTAATGAGACAGCGGATTTTTGTGCAATGGAATCTATCCAACTCGGATCTAATTCTTGGGCTAAATGTTTCACTCGTGATTTAAGAGCTTCTGTAAAACCTCAACTAGAGGCAAAATGGAACAATTTATGGCAATTATCTCGTCAGAACAAAGGCAAACATTACGGAGACCTGAGCCTGCTCTTCCATCCAAACCGTGGTTTTTTATTAACAGAGAATTTACAAAATTAAACACCTCCACAATCATTCGATTACGTCTGGGTCATTTTTGCTCCCCTGTTTTTCTAGCAAAACTGAGAATTAGGGACAGCTCGGTTTGTGAGTGCGGTCTGGCTGAAGGCACATTGGAACATTTATTTTTGGATTGTCCTAAAATATCTGTTCCTTTATATAATCTCCTTCCCCGTTGTATTAGCCGTCCAATTAATGTCCACTTTCTACTAACATTCGTATTTACGTCGTATTGTAAAATTTTAAATAAATTTCTTACTAAAAATAATATCAAACTTTAATTAAATATTGATTTACTACTTATATTAAATTTTCGCTCAACGCACCGAACAAGACTAAAACGTCAAATGGCAGTGCACTATCCAACCTCGACATTGGCAGAATCATCAAAACATTGATGGGGCCACTCTCCTAAATTGAATTGAATTGAACAGATGAAACGTGTATACTTATTAGCACTATCTATAAATAAACCAATTTCAAGTTCCTTACTAGAAAATCTCTGTTTATTCTGATAAATAACATTAATTACATTCCCACCTAATTAATTTGTAATTCTCGTCGGCCTGTGGGCAGGCACGGGGCCATCGCGACTGTCGTCGCGACCGAAGGCAGCCGCGGTCGTTGTCGAAGCTGTCAGTTTAAATCAGCCGGCAGCTAGCGCAGTACCGGCGCTAATAAAACTCAGCGCAGGCTCCGCCCTACAGTTATCGCTATGCTAGTCATAACTGGGTCTAAAATATTATACCTACATGGTTGGTTACGCCTTAACAAGCAGAAAGCTTAATATAAAAAAAGAAGTATTTTCGCACGCTCGTTGATTGTCTCAATATGACCAGGTATTTAACTGTTCGTAATGTTGGTAATGGAACGTCTTGCCTATGACGCGTCGCGAGCGCCCTCTAGTCTATGAAAATCCACCGCGAGGGGTATCATCAAATCTCGTGTCCATCTTCTTTTTTATTTATTTCCCGGCCGGGTTTGGTGTGAAATACAGCAAGGATCTTCAGGAGTGCTGGCATTACTCGCTGGTGAGTACCTGTTCGCTATTTTGACTTTTCACGAAGGCGAAATCAAGTTTTGATTTAACCCAACCATTGCACCGCGTGAAGACGCTTTCTGGTAGCTTAAGGTGATATATTTATTGAAGGGTTGATTCGAAGGGTAAAAACTGGTGGCGTCTACAAATTTATTTGGTTCACCGAACTGGATTGAATTCGGTACTTTGTAAATTGTGTTATCAAATAGTGACCGTTTCGTCTGTGACAGGTATATTAATCAAATAGCGACCTTATTACAGACTTGATAGAAGCGCGTGTAGCTAACCCCATGTGCATCGGTTTAGTCCATTGGAGAAAATACTCTTTTACCGAACAAGTATTGTCCTCGCGTGTGATATCCATGGACTTATTTCCCTAATAAGTCCATGGGAGTGTCAATAAATAACTTGACATTAGCGAGATACACCTTAACAGGAGTGAAAGCCATTAATTAAAATTAGAATTAGAATTAGATCTTATTACAAAAGGCATGTGATTTACTCGAGCCGCACATTCTGTCCTGATAAATATTGTTTTTTTGCAGAATTTAAATCTGGAATGTTCCTTGCTTGAAATGTATACTAAATATATAATTAATTTCACGCTAATACTAAGTTATAGTACCCCGGATTTCGTAAATACATTATTTATATTCATCACGTTTATTTCTAACAAATAACGGTACTTTTGCATGGTGAAACTTCTACCGCGTAGGGTACTATCAGCCCAATGGAACCCTGACCCACCATGGAACGGTGTCACAGTGACATTATAAAACAATTTGTTTGACACTTCTTATAACTTGAATCATAACGTCTCTGTGACACAGTTCTATGGTGGGTCAAGGTTCCAATGGTCTGATAGTACTTATACTCACGTTCACTAGAGTAGGTTGAGGTACCTAATTCCTTTTTTCTGGTATTTAATTGCTCGGTTATGGTAATATAAAATAATTATTAACACATACTATAATAGGTACAGACGCAGTAAGTTGTTCTGTGTTAAGTTGGTTATTTGTTGTTTAAATGTGTGTGTTGTGTACGGCTATAAATTGTAATTTAATAAGTATTTCACCAATTAAATAATTCACCTGATTTAGTTTGTGACCCCAGTTCCTACCGGGAATATTAATTTAACATTTATTTTATTAGGTACCTATCATTAAAATAAAATAAAAAGGTTAGCGTTTATTTTATTGCTGCATATGCTTACGCCGTTAGTGGTCTGTTAAAACAATTGTTTGCTAAGGTTATTAAGCATAAGTTGTTTGTTTTTTTTAATTATTACTTATATTCGAGACCGCAGGTACTAACTTCAATAGGGGACCTACTTGTTGCAATCTAAAGATACGGGTCAATAGTTGGAAGCATAAGTCATTTGTTTTTTTTAACTATTACTTATACGTCATTAGGTAAGTACTCAAATAAGTATACCCATTTATTGCATTATTTAAAAATTTAAAGATTTATAAGTATTGAATATTTAAATCATACGTTATTTGCCTTTAATTGTTACTATACTTGGTTAGGTAGGTACTTAAATAGGGGTATCTACATACTTATAGTGTTAACATTTAGGTTTAATATTGGAAAACATAAGTTATTTGTTTTTTGTTTTTTTCCCGTTCTACTATTACTTATACGTAAATAGGTAGTTAAATAGGGGTACCTATTTATCTTGTTCTAACCCAGTTGTATAGATTAGGGCATAAGTTATTTTGCTTTTTTATTACTCATTTTGGTAAGTGCTTAACTAGGGGTACCTTACCGTTTTTCTCGTATCAGTAGCAAGGACCGGAACCGGTATCCGTTAAAATATGCTTTTGATCGGGTATTCGATAGGCTTGTTTTTAAAAACCCCATCAGTGCGGCAAGCGTATCATCGGCTAGCCGCAATAAAAGGCTAAACAATTGAAACAATTGATTCGGCTTTTCGCTTGCAGACTTACCGGTATCAAAAACCCTTAAAACGCTTGCCGCTTTTAAAGAGGTTTTGATAGATGTCAAGCTATTTAAATCTATGCGCCCAATTCCTACGACTTATTATTGCTCAACCTAACAATAGAAAGGCTAACAGTTCGGTAGGCGCAAGCGGCGAGACGAGCTGCACATGATCGCTACGACAAACAATAGTAAACCTTAAGCCGTTGCCGTTCACGCAAAATCTTCAATATTTTGTTTATTTACACTTTGTTTTGATTTTTGAACAGTAATAAACTTGTTCAGTGAGTGAGCTAGTTAGATTCGAGTGACTTAGGTCGATTTCGGGCTGCTCGGCACGGGGTGTTTGTTTACCTATTAAGAGGCCGTACACGAAATTTTGCCGATTTCGCTGATTTACGTGATTTTACAGACGTGATTTTACAGTTGAAATACTGTATTTCTACAAGTTTGAATGCACAAGACGAAAGATAATTTCTAATTTTAACGAATGTAAACCGGAAAAATTTCGTGTACGGCCTCTTAACGTAATGTTATTCATTTCTTCGTCATTTGCAATGCAAGCAGTGCGCGTCTCTCGCTCAAGTTCAAGTAACATAAAAGTGGTTAGTGATAAAGTTTAATGTGGATACCATCCGATATGGCTCCATTAAAAAGGGACGCCGTCCATCGATATCTTAAATATGATAAATCATCTAACACGAGCATCTGTGCACTATGCTAGAATAAATTAAAGGTACGTACCTACCTATATTATGTTTACTCATCCTATTAATTTACAATACTAATTCTTGCACATAAATCAGAAGGTAAGTAGAGTACCTATACCTATGTAAGTAAATGTTAATCGAAAACCATTACCTTTATTTAAATTAAATAAACAAGTTGTCAAAAAACTAAGTTATTAATGTTATTACTTGTACTCGCGATCGTTTTCATTTTGACAGTTTGACAGTTTGACAGCGGACTCGCCTTGTCCGCTGTCAAAATCAAACAAAATGAAAACAATTGTTCTACTTTAAGTTGATCACTACCGCGTGTAGGTACGTTAAGCTGGCCATACATGCTAGGGTACGCCTGCGCAGTTTTGCCTGTACAGTTCGACTGCACAGGTAAAACTGAGCGAATGTGGCATTCGACTGTGCAGTTTTCTACGACTGTACAGGTTACCTGCGCAAATATGAAAATACATATTTTTTTACCTGTGTGTAATTGAACTGTGCCGGTAAAACTGAGCGTGTGTGGCGTTCGCCTGCGCAGGTCTCAGTTATCCAGTGATCGCGAAAGAGGGTAGTTTGCGTTTGTTCGAAAAACATGGCTCGTAAACGAAAAGAAATCTTAGTTGATTTGTTTGAATTATATAAATCTGGAGAATCAAGAGTACAGAATAGCACGACAGAAAAAAAAGGAGCTGCATATAAAAAACTGTTGGAAAAATATAAGGAATTGGAACCTACCGCCTCGAAGGATAATCTCGTAAAAAAAATCAACACTCTTCGGAGTAATGTAAGGAAGGAAAAGAAAAAGGTTAAAGAATCTTCAAAGTCAGGAGAATCTACAGACAACATATATCAACCAACATTATGATACTATAATCTTTTTGACTTTCTTGGGGATCAAAATACACCTCAAACTTCACGATCTAATTTGGATTCCACGGATGATGAGGTAATTAATACAACATGTTTACTTTTATCCTTTTTATTATTTTTATTGTAATATAAGTAGATATTCCAAGCTCCCAAGCTTTTATTTTATCTGTTCAAAGTTACCTTACTATTTTTTCTAAACAAAATTATCTTGCCACGGTACTCTGCCTTCCATAGTGAAATTATTTTCGTATTCCTGCCTTACTCTTTTAACATCACTTAAAATATTTCCTTGGTTTCGTCTTTGTAAATTTTCCATATGACTACTATTTGTGTTATATCCGTTGCTGATAATAGTGCCATTGTCAGTATTTTCTTGATAAAAGCATTTCCGGGGCGAATAATGACTCGGTATGTGTTCTAAAAAGTTATGAAAGATACATGTAGCCATTACGATTTTTTCTACGTTTTCGGGTTGAACATTTATTGTATATTCTGAATCGTAAAGCCAGAATACCGAAAGCGTTTTCAACTATCCGTCTGCGATGGTAGCGCGAGACAGTCTGTAGTTTTTTTTTTGTGGGAATCCAAATCTGCCTGTCGATATGGCTTTAACATATCATTTCTTAATGGGAATGCGTCATCAGCAACAAAAACATATGGAAGGCATCTAGAACTATTTCTCAGAATTTCACTATTTGGAAGTTTTAATGTTTTGTTTTGCAACTTTTCAAAAAACTTGGTATTCTGTAGGACACCTCCATCAGAAATTCTACCATTCGTACCAAAATCTGCAAATATGAACCTATATTTAGCATCTACTATTGCCATAAGCACCATGTAATTATATTAATTTATATATTTATATTTTTGTAATTATAATAGTGCGATCCGTTGTCTGCAGGTGGCACTATGTTAATATGGTTGCCATCAATTGCACCTAAGCAATGAGGGAAAATCCACCTCTCTTCAAATAAATCCGCTATATCTTTCCATTTTTTAGCTGAGTCAGGAAACTGTAAAGAAAATATTTTTGTTACAGGTAAATGCAGATACAAATAATACTGCTAATAACAATGAAGATAATGATACAGAAAATAATTTTGATGTTCCTGTAGAAAGGTCTAATCATCAAAATGATTCGGCTAAGACAAAAGATTGAACACGAGCATCAAGGCCTGGTACAAAGACCAACGACCAAGATAAGTTAACTAATGAGGTATTAGTGTCAGTAAGAGAACATTTTAAGCGTCCTTTGCCCTCTACTCCACAAGATGACCGCTATGACTTTTTTTGGAAAAACTGTAGCTATGAAGCTAAGAACACTAGAAAAACGTCAGCGCCTGATAGCAGAAAAGCTCATAAATATTGTTCTATTTAGCTGGGGTTTACCTGTGCAGTAGAACTGTACAGGCAAAACTGCTTTAAGCAATAAGCATTCGGGTCATGTGAATAGGCTAAGTGAGTGAGAGATACAGATACTTAGGTAGTAAAAATGTAATACTTACGAAGCAACAGTCACAGTCACACAGTCCTCACAGTCATCTTTACTTTACTTTGACTTGTTTCCATCTTAAAACGTATTTAAATAAAATATTATCCACAAGTTCTACAAACCTTGTTTACACTTTTGTACTCGGTCGGTATTTGCACATGCAGGTCGCAGTCAGTGAAGGTGCGAATGGTGAGATGCGAACTGTGAATTATCGAGAACAAAAACACTGTCTATCATATTTTCCTAACCGAGCTTCGCGGCGTCCACAATCACCGCCCCCACCGCGAAATTACCCGAATGTGCTGGTGAGAAAGAGACCACAATCAGGATTAACCCAACCCTATTTATACGCTGTTTATTCAAGCTGCCAACACCTTATAGGAAAACAAGCGCAATGGAAGCGGTAACCTTATTCGAAAAGGTAGTCCTAACGATACGGCAACACAATCGATAGGGCTATCCGTTGTACGGGTAACCATGTGTTAGGCTTTTGAATCGAAAGCGCTAAGCGAATGAAGGGGTTTTCCGGTCCTTGCAGTAGCGAGGTATTTAGCCGTGCGTCTGCGCTTATTGTTAGTACAGGGTGTCCGGCGGCAGATTTACATTTTAGAACTCGATTTTACAAAAAGTAATAAATGGTGCGGAGGGTTGGGGGGCGTCATTAGAATCACCGATCGTGCGGATTTGTTAGTCACGATGTCGCAGTGGTCAGAAGAGCTTCGCGCGTTCGCTGTCGAAGCCTTTTTTAAGGGCGACGATTCCTGTATTTTTGCGCATCGTTGGTTTTGTTCGCACTATGAAATTCGCCGTTTAAGTGATGAACCAAGAGTTAATTTGATTCGTTCCTGGGTACAGAGGTTGCGCGCAACTGGTTTGGCTAAGAATACTTCCCGACCCGGACCTAGTCGCTCGTCAAGGACGCCGGAAAGTGTGGAAATGGTGGAAAAAAGTTCACGTCAAAATATGCGACTTTCAATAAGGAAACGCGCAGCGTCTTTGGGACTTCCGGAAGCAGCCGTCCATGAAATTTTAAAAAAGGATTTAAAATTCCATCCTTTTAAAATTCAAATTGTGCAACAGTTGAAAGATAATGATATCACTACACGCAAAAAAATCTGTGATGTTATGTTAGCGAAGTTCCGAACTGTTAATTCAATTTTTTGGAGTAATGAGGCCCATTTTCATTTGAATGGGCACGAAAATAAGCAGAACTGCCGTTATTGGGCTTCGAAAACTCCGAAATCCACGGCAGAAACATCAAAAACCACTGCATTGTCCTCGGATTACTGTTTGGTGCGCTTTGTCTTCTAACGGAATTATTGGGCCATTTTTTTTTGAAAATGACCGAGGCCAGGCGGTAAATGTGAACAGTGAGAATTTTGAGCGAATGATCATGGACTTCTTTTTACCAAAACTGCGAGCTCATCTGTCGTTCTCGTCACACACATGGTTCCAACAAGATGGCACGACCCCACATACGGCTAGACCTTCCATGTGTTTGGGTCGTGAAGCTTTCCCCAAAAAAGTTATCAGTCGTTATGGGGACACCCTGTGGCCTCCGAGGTCGCCTGGTTCAAGTCCTATGGATTTCTTTTTATAGGGCTTCCTCAGGGGAAAAGTTTATGGCAACAATCCGGCAGCTCGATGCACGACATTTGGACGACATCATCTTTAAAAAGTAAAATCCGCATTAATTTTCTGCATTTTAAGACAAAAATTTAATCGATATGTAAAATAGTTTTTTTTTTTATTTGACTTTAAAAACATAAATCTGCCGCCGGACACCCTGTAGGTACGTCCGCGACGTTAGCTATCACGCATTTGTTGTTTATCGCGTTTATTATTTATGCGCCAAATCTTATTTTTACATAAAGGATTACGAATTTTGATTCAACTGTCTAAAAATTCAAAATCCTTTATGTGAAAACAAACACATAGCGAATTTGGCAGGCACAGCGACGAAATATCGCTGCGTGATTTCTATTAAACTTATTAATCTTAAGGTTGTTCAGCATACAAATATTTTATGTTATAGCCTATACGCGTTGTGTCGATAGCTATTTATAATCAAATTTATTGATTGAGAGTAAAACGATGGCTACTAGAATGAAGCTTAAGCTTGCAGAGGGCAAACGCACTCAATGTTTTTTACGTATGCAATCTATTAACGACCTACTTCCAATATTGGACGATCAAGCAGTCTGTAGACAATTTATTTCTCAAGTTCATATGATCTACCAATTAAGGGCGGAATTTGTAGACTTAATGGATGAGATCTATTTATTGAATCTGGAGATAAAGCCAGACTACGTCGTTAATTATAATTCGATGAACGCGTTTAATGATCTTTATTGCGATGTAAAGTGTAGATTAACTAAAATCGATGCACCTACATCGAGCGTATTGACTATAAAGAGTGAATCGTCTCGTATTTTTAGGGACGAATCCATAAAGATCCCGAGAATCGAACTTCCGAGTTTCAATGGGAAAAACCTTTCCTTTCTTTTATGAAATATTTAAAAGAGTTATTCATGAAAATAATAAAATCACTGATTCAGAGCGTTTTCATCATTTGTTAAGTCATCTCACGGGCAAAGCTTAATCTATATGCGCGGGTATTATTCCTGCCGCGGAAAATTATAAAACGGTTTGGGATGCATTATTTGCGAACCAATTGTTTTCCGTGAAGCCCGTCAATGGTCCTTTGGCAATTAACTTAGAAAAAGTCATTGATAAATTTTCTACTACTATTTCAGCAATAAAATAACTTAAAATCAGTGAGTTGAATGAGTTTATTTTTGTTCATCTGGGTCTTAAGTTATTAGATTCGGATACCGCTAAAAGTTTCGAAATTTCCATTCGTGAGGCGGAGACTATGCCTGTATATGAGGATTTTGTTCGATTCGTACGAGAGCAAGTAAAGATTTTACATCGAACATCACAACGGTCGTCCATTAATGCCCGGTTTCAATATTCAAGAAACGAATCGTTTTCCTTACGTCTCGTTAAAATTTGTCATTTGCTACGTACAAAATGTGTCAAACTTTAACGAGCCGTAAGGAAAACCATTCGTTTCTTGAATATTGAAACCGGGCATAAAACGGATAGTATTCCTTCAGGTGGTAGCGACGGCGGACGCGCCCCCCTGCCTCGCGCACCGCACGCATACGTCAGCAAGTAAGCGCAGCGTGCTTCTAGTCCGTGCGCTATGAGTAGTAGTACTGAACACTCGCAACTTTATAGTTGCAACCAATTTTTGAAATTCTCACCTAATGAAAGGTTTCACTATATTAAGCAGAACAAGTTGTGCAATAAATGTCTCAGTACACAACACACTTCATCGAAATGTCATTCTAAAAAATCTTGTCGAAAATGTAATGGCAAACATAATTCGTTGTTGCATTTTTAATCATCGCAACAAAAGTAAGTACCTCAACGCGAAGAAGCGAGCACTAGTGCTAGTGTTAGTAACAATAGCATAAAATATTTGTTAGCTACAAGCAGCAAACCTATTGTGGTCAGCGCTGAAGATGACAATACTTTAAGCTCGAAACAAGAGCCCTTATGCTCACTATCGGCAACCGGACGTATGAAATCGCTTGTGACTGAGGTTCTTGCAACTGCCAAGGTGCTGGTAGTCGGTCGCAATGGGAAGGATAAGATGGTGAGATGCCTGTTAGATCCCGGATCTCAGAAACATTATATTGCTTCCAAATACAGCCAAACTTTAGGTCTGACCATGGAACGCGGTACCATGACATCGGTTAAGGGCATAGGCGGAGCGACTCAACCTATTCGTGGTAGAGTCAATGTTACATTTAAGTCACGGTTTGACACTGGTTTGCCATATAAAATTGAGGCTCTGGTGTTAGATGAAATCACCTCACAATTGCCAACTTGCCATGTTGATGTATCATCTGGGGTTATGTTTGATGATGTTCCATTAGCAGATGACACCTGGGCTATTCCAGGTCAAATTGATCTTCTTCTAGGAGTAAAATTGTTCGCTGAAATGCTAATGCCCGGGAAGGTTATAAACCAACCTGGCCTACCTGACGCTTTAGGAACGGCTTTAGGATATATTGTCTTAGGCAATGCGCCAGTTGAAGCGCTGCCCCCTGACTCTACCGTGGGGTATTGCTCTGCCTACGATATAGAAAATTTAGTAAAAAGATTCTGGGAAGTTGAAGACCTTGGCGAGGATGTAATGCTTAGCGCGGAAGAAAAACAGGCAGAAGAAATATATAAGGCAACTGTCAAACGCCTCCCAGATGGACGCTACCAAGTAGCTCTTCCGTTTAAATTACCTCCCAGAAATCTGGGTGATTCGTACAAGTCTGCGGAACGCAGATTTTTGGCCTTGGAGCGGAAGTTCGCTGCCCAGCCGGAAATAAAAAAAGTTATATGATGAGGTTATGCAAGAACACCTAGACAAAACCTACTTGTCTGAAGTATCTGAGAAGCATTCAAGCAATGCTTTCTACATTCCACACCATCCGGTCTGCCGCTTTGATAAACTGACCACAAAATTGAAAGCCGTGCTGGATGCTAGTGCTGCATCTTCCAGCGGTTTTTCGTTAAATCATGTGCTTCATACAGTACCAAGGCTTCAAGCAGACTTGTTTTGTATATTATTAAATATGCGTCTTTTTTAAATCGCTATTACAGCGGACGTTCGACAGTTGTATCTTTGTATAGATGTCTGCGAGGCCGATCGTGTATATATACCAGCGAATCCTTTATAGATTCGACTCTAATTAGAGTCAAATTTGCCATTGAAAGTTTATCAATACAATCGGGTTGCGTTCGGGTTACGCTGTAGTCCGTTTTTGGCATTACGCGCCGTTCCGTTCCTTAAGGAATTGGTAGCCAATGAAGGAGACAACTTCCCAGTAGCGAAGGAGATAGATTGCCGGGATATATATATGGATGATATCGCCAGATCGATTTTGAATGAAGCTCAAGCTGTCACGGCAGCTCAACAACTGATAGAGTTCTTTCAAAGTGGTGGTTTTCAATTGGCAAAATGGTCTTCCAACTCGGCGTTAGTTTTGGATAATATCCCAAAGGAATTGCACTTGTCACAAAGCATAGCATTTGATGATGAGACTATACTTAAAATACTAGGGTTACGTTGGTACCCTTCTGACGATGTTTTTGGATTCGAGGTCAGTCCGGATGAGCGGCTTTGTACAAAACGTAACATTTTGTCTTCGGTAGCACGGTTATTTGACGTGCTGGGTCTTGTGGCCCCGATAATTGTTTTCACCAAGCTTCTAATTAAAGAGCTATCACTTCAAAAAATTGATTTAGATGAAATTCCTCCTGATCATATAACGCGTCAGTGGCAACAGTTTCAAACTGAACTGCCATTGATCTCAAAAACTAGGTTTCCGAGACACCTTGGTGTAGTAGAGTCGTGTTCGGTAACCGTTCTGGGTTTCGCAGATGCTAACGAAAAGGCTTATGGTGGTATGGTATACGTTTATGTAACATGTACAAATAAGGAGCTTTCCATACAGCTAGTGTGCGCGAAGTCGAAGGTCGCGCCGTTGAAGATTATTTCCTTAGCACCACTTGAACTGTGTGCTTCATTGTTCTTGCCTCAACTAATGAAAAATGCTCTAGATACTTATTCATCTAGATAACCCATTGATTCAGATTTAGCCTTCTCGGGCTCTACGGTGGCTCTCTGTTGGATTCACCCATCACCACGTCGGTGGCAGACCTTTGTGGCAAACCGAGTGGCAAAGATACAAGAAAACTTGTCAAGCAGTCACTTCTTTCATATCAAGGGCACGGAAAATCCGAGTGACTGCCTATCCAGAGGATTGATGCCAGCACAATTGATAGAGCACCCTCTTTGCTTATATTATGGTCCTCCGTGGGTAAGCCTACCTAAATGCGAATGGCCGGTTACTCCTTTCCAAGTAGATGACGATGAGGCTCCAGAAGCCAAATCTGTTTCACTAGTGGCCAAAGACTGAAGATGCTACTGAAAATGTCTTATAAGAGATGTCTCGTCGATTTTCTTCGTGGAGCAAATATGTGAAAAGCGTTGTATACGTTTTGAAAATCACGAAAAATCTGCCAAGAGGTCCTATTGCTATTACGGCCGATGATGTGTAGATGGCAGTAATGTGTGTAGCTTACATTGACGACTTACTCCGTTAAACGTCTCGTATAAAGAAAATATTTCTTTGGTTAATAAGTTCAAGTTTTAAAATATATTCAGTTCTTCTTGATCATTGGTGACGTGTCCTTGTGCTCAATCAATCGGAATTTGGAATAACTAAATAATTTCAGTGATATTTGGATTGTAAAATCGCGCAATCGTGAGTTATTGTTTATGTGTACCCGCTAAGTTGTAAATTAACTCTTGGGTCTTCGTCACAGCATAGATCGCCTTATCTATTAATACCATCTGAGTGACCGACGTAACCGTAAATTTCAGTGCCTAGTTTGTGGTTCCAAATAGCTCTTGCGTCGTACCACTGACTATCGATCGTGAGCACCCGGGATCTTTTCCGGGCTAACCGTACTTTTTGTGTTTTTTCACATTATAAATGTATGCGACTGTTCAAGCCCAAGTAACTGAACTTTTAGTGTTTGTTATTTTTTGGATTATTGTGATTATTTATTTTCTTTTAATTTAAGAGAAAATGGTTAATTGCACGTCATGTAACGGTCCTGTACTTATAACACAAAAACGGGTGAAATGTACAAATGGCAACTGTCTACATGTTTACCACCAAGAATGTGTGAAATATACGAATGACTCCCCTGCTTCTCGCTCTAAATGGGTTTGTCCCGAATGCATTGCAGTTGGTCAGAAGGGCGGCGATAACTCTAACACAAAAAAAAGGACAGGAAAGGAAGGAGGAAAGGTTGTTCAGGGAAAAATTCAAAGGACTGTATCTCGAGAAGAGAAATCCAACCAAGTCGCTGTTGTTACCAATTTGGCAGCAGACTACTTCTCAGGTCCCGGCGGCGATCCAGAGGCCTGCAATGTGCTCACTTAGCGATGTTAGGGACCTCCTTCGTGTAGAAATTGCGGCATTAAGAGAGGGCCTTGAGTTTTCTTTTCAAAAGCTTGTTCGGGACGAGCTAAATCCACTACGAACTGAATTCCATCGAATTTACCGACTCTAAATATAACGAGCTAGTTAAAAGAGTAGATTCTATTGAAAAGAAAGTTGGTTCTCTTTGTTCAACTAAAACCGATGTGAAAGACATTAAAACTTCCGTGTCAAGAGTTGAGGGAGATTTGAACTCGAGGGAACAATGGGCAAGACGTTCAAATAAGAAATTTTAGGAGTTCCCAAAAGGAAAAGAGAAAATTTATTGCAGATTTTCCGTGGTATCGCTGAGAAGGCAGGGTTTCCAGTCGATGTAAACACGGATTTGGACTTTATTACTCGCGTTACTGCTAGAAATCCAGACGATAAGCGACCAAAGGCAATTGTAGTGCGCTTCCTAGCTCGTTACAAGAAAGATGACTGCCTGAATCGCTTGAGGAAACTGAAAGACTTAAAGGCATGTGATATTGGATATACTGGTAGTAACTCAGTAATTTATTTTAATGATCATCTCACAAGTGCTAATAAGGGTTTACTCAGAGACGCTAAAAGACTCGCAAATGCAAAATGAAAGAGATTTTAAATATGTATGGGTCAAAAATTGTGTTATTTTAGTACGACAAAACGACACCAGTAAAATTCTAAACATTCTGTGTTCAGAATATTTAAAAAAGATCAAAAAAGATCAATAATTTATGTATTTTCAGTTTCGAAGCCTCACCTGTATTGTGACAGGATATTTCTGTTATCGATTGATTTCTTGTTTTTTATGAGGGTTAACTCTGCCTACTTAGCGATGTACAAAATTTTGCTTCGCATATTTTTTGGGATTATTATACAGACAAACTTACTCATGTACCTACGTTATTATTTGTGTTATAATTAAATTTTTATGATAGATTTACGCACTTATTAATGCCGTGCCAAAAGCGACTATTATTATATTCTTACCTATATTTGAATTATATTGAGATAAATTATTGATAATATCTGACTATTTACTACCAAAATATACGGGGTCTTCGAACAAAAACAAATATATTTTATCAGAGTATGCTTACTTCTATGTTCGATATTGTATGTTTAAGTGAAACTTGGCTCCTCCCTGGAATCATGGACTCTGAACTTTTCGATTCTCGGTATAGTGTATATAGATGTGACCGTGATTACTCTTCAAGAGGTGATTCGAGAGGAGGCGGAGTTCTGATTGCGGTAAGGAGTGGGCTGGTGGTGACGGAGGTGACTTGTATGCCTTCACTCCACGCTACGGCCGAAATGTTAAGAATATCTTTATCTGTTCACGGAGATAATGGTCGTGCTCGATGTCATGTTCTTTGTTGCTATTTCCCGCCTAATCGTTTTCTAGTTGAGGCAGAGCTCGAGTTTTTCGAGTTAATGACTCATTTGATTACGGAAAATCCTAACGACCGTTATATTATCGCTGGCGACTTAAATGTAAGTCACGCTTCGTGGTCTGTTTCGTCGTGCAATTCATATTTGAAACTCTCGGGGGGCAGCCTGTTGGTAGAGCACCTTGCGACGTTTCTGTCTTTCAATAACCTACGTCAGTATAATCACATTCGCAATCAGAACGACAAACTTCTTGATTTAATAATAGCTAGTACTCATTGCCTTGTCTCAAGGGCTTCCAATCCCCTGGTAGATGAAGGCAAACATCACCCATCACTTCTTCTCGGGGTTAAAAATATTTCCCCGGCCGCATTGCGCTCTACGCCGCGAACTGTCAGATTATTCAGTGTTGCTGATTTTGAGGCTATAATATCAATGACGCTCTTGCAGAAGTGAACTGGAGTGACAGGCTGAATGTCCCGGATATTAACTTGGCAGTAGGAATATTTTATGATATACTTGACGGAATCATTTCTGAGCACGTACCCAGTAAGGTCGTGGACGGTAATACTAAATACCCGGTCTGGTATTCTAAAGCGTTAATTAAAATCATTTCGGAAAATTTGAAATTTCACAGGAGATGGAAAACTTATAGACGTATAGATGATTATGATTCGTTTTCATTGCTCCGCGATAGGCAGAAACTGGTGCAAAAAAAGTTTTACCTTAGTTATGTTAAGTACGCAGAGTCAAAAATCAAACAAAATTGCAAATATTTTTGGCGTTTCGTAAAATCAAAAAACAACTGTCATGGAATACCGGATTCTCTATATTTAGATGCAACATCTGCGACTGATGGAATGCAAATTTGTAATATGATTAATAAGTATTTTCATTCTGTTTATGACACACATAGCGATCTCAATCAAAATAACCAAGTGGCTTCATTAGATTCAGAAAATATTGTTAACATGAGCAGAGTTCTTTTTAGTACCGTTATTGTCTGTAATTACTTGCGAAATCTTGACGCCAGAAAGGGTGCAGGTCCTGACGGGATTCCATCTCTATTTCTTCGACAGTGTCGTAGTCAGCTTTCAGAACCCATCTCAATTTTGTTCAACATGTCACAAGCCGCCGGAACTATGCCTGTGGTTTCGAAGTGCTCGTACGTAATACCGATATTTAAGTCAGGTGACAAACATAATGTAAAAAATTACAGGCCGATTTCCAAACTTAGTATAATATCTAAAGTGTTTGAAAAGATTATTTACGATAATATTTTCCCGTTGGTTAGACCTTACATTATTCAGGAGCAGCACGGATTCGTTGACAGAAAATCGACAGAGTCAAACCTATGCGAGTTTATTGATTATGTTCATAGTGCTATGGATAGTGGCTTTCAAGTCGATGCAGTCTATACTGATTATTCTAAGGCATTTGACAGAATCTCTCATAGAGTCTGTCTAATGAATGATGAAGCGGGCTTTTATTTGACTGGCAGGTCTGGCAACACTATTAAAATGACGTTTTGACATTGACAAACAAGTCGTTGTTGGTTCGAGTCTGTCAAATTAAAGTTTTATTCTGGAAATTTACGGACCAAACATGCGTAAAACTATCAAAAGTGGTGTGTGACAGATCCTTTGTACCATTATAAACAAATATAAAGAAAAACAAGAGAAGAGGGAAGCATTGTTGAAACAAAAAATAGAGTGTTTACATACGGTGACCGAATTCATAGGTTATAACAAGGTTAGTATGGCGTGTTAATTTTGATACTTATTATTTCTATATCTTCAATCCAAAGTTTCATAGAATATATACCTTTTCTGTCCTACCTATCTTTTGAAATTGGTATTTCTTTTCCATTTAGAAATTTAACGATGTATTCCTTTCAGATAAGCTGGTCGTTGATGGTGAAACACAAACGGTTTTGAAAAATCTTCAGCAGTTGAAAGAGTTGGAGCAAAACGATTTAATATGCCAGAGTCAGACGAAGTATTTAGAAGAATTATCATCAATGACCGGTAAATACTAAAATTAATTAAATCATTGTCTTTCCCTACACATAGGTATATTGTCTGTACCTATACCATGTTAAATCTCTTAACAATCGCAATTTTATAAAATTAATTAAATAGACAGATGATCAATATAACTGACACTCATAGTTTCAGTAAAGCACTAAGGAGGTGTTTATATACATTTAGTTAAAAGATATCATAAACATATTAATATTTACCTACATACACTTCATGAGCTCTTGGAAAAGATGTTCGGGTTATACCTGTCTTCCTTGTTCTTAAACTGTTGCAATTTGATTTCACCTAAACCCAAATGTTCTTAGAGCTGTCGGACTGTACAATGGGGCTGTACTGCGTGTCACAATATATTTGTAATTCGTGTTCTGTTTAATTAATTCCTTCTTTCTTCTTACAGATATCAGTGTTTCGACATTGAAGAGAATGAAGGCAAAGTAAACCATGATGTCTTCAGTACTCCAGGAAAGAAGCGACCTCACAAGGCCACAGCATCCAATTTAGATAATTTTGACATCCATGCCATCCGAAATAAAGTGAACGAATTTTATATTGTAAAGAAGCAAGGGCAGTGTGAGTGTAGGCACTCAGATGCCTATTAGCAGAGTTGAGAGAAAGCATCGGTTTTACCCTAATAATTAATAAAATATTTTTACTTAATGACTTGTTATTGGTGATTTTATTTACTAAAAGAGCTCACAAATGAGAAAGCATGCTGATGCAAGCATTATTATGGACGTCTGCATTTTTTTTCATAGATAGTTTCAAAGCATCAAATACTTCGTGATACCCAAAGTCGCCAAATAGTTCGGTACACGTTTGGCTACTTTGGGTTAGTGACTATCTATTTATTTAATGCTGACTATACGGGTCAATCAACTTTTCTTTGCAGTTCGGTGCCAGGGTGACGTTTCCTGGGTCACTCATTAAAACTATGATTTCAAAGGATATAAGTCCACTACCATTCTTTTATGGCTTTTCTCCTGAGTGTGCTAGAAGTATACATGATAACATTTTTTCTAAGAAACTATCACTGTTGTCTCCTGGCTTACGGGACAATAACAACAACAAAAAAGTTGATCCACCCATACGTATTAAGTAGTAAGACTCTCGGGCTTCTACTAATAAACTGTACTTAAATATGATACGGTGTGTGGTCTTAATATGGATAAACGGACACTTGAGTGCGATATTAGTAGACTTGAGTACCTATAGTTTATTAATACGGGCCTTAGTATTGTGAAAAAGTACGCGTTTCCTCTTCCTTTGTGCCCACCAAAATAAACAAAATAAGAAAGTATCAAAATCGTTTATTCCTACATTGATCGGTCTTATCTTATCTTATCTTGTTGATGAGGTCCTTATGGATACACTTACCATCCTCATCCGCAAGAAGACGGGCTGCCCGGAAAACGTCATCAGGAGTACCGCAGACCTCGACAGATGCCGCTGCACAACCAGCCCCGACGAGCCCGAACCCGCCGAGCAGCCCATGGTTCCCTGCACACCTCAGGCCCAGGAGTAAGCCAGGTCCAAATAGGCATTCAGCATATTATCATTGTTACTCCTTGTCTTGCAGGAGACTATTACTTCTTTGTTCACTTAGTCTAATTGTATACCAAACACTACACAAACTTTACACACACAACGTTGTATCTCATAAATACTCTAAAATTCTACACACACAACACATACACCTTACTCGACCTACAGGAATAGGGTTCCCTGTGGTAACTAAAAGTCATTTAATTAGATGTATAGTTAACGTCCTTGAGAAATTTATGACTATCCTTCTTTTTGAAAAAAATTGTCCCTCTTTCTACTACGAAGATGGCATTAAATGATCTCGTAAATATAATGGACCAATCCTTCGTAATTGATTGTCATAAATTAAACGCGTTAGACCAATGTAAGAACATTTTTACCACACAGTACAAATTTAAAGTCCTCACACTAAATATAAGAAGTCTGCAACGTAACTTTGATGCTTTTGTAGTAGCCTTGAAGAGTATAGAGGTTCACATTGATGCCATAATACTCACGGAGTGCTGGTTGAGTGATGGATCCGTTATTGACCAACCACCCGGTTATAACTCGTTTAATAGTTCTAAAGTTATAAATAAGAGTGGTGGGGTTGTTATCTATGTGAAAGAGAGTCTAAAAGCCTCAGCTGTGGAACCACCATTTAAGGATGCTAACTGTATTTCAGTAACTATCTCTGATCAAATATTACTGCATGGAATATATCGATCACCTTCATTTACAAACCATGAAAAGTTTTTAAATTCTTTAGATCACATATTATGCCAAGGAAAAGATAATCACCATATTATATTAGCCGGAGATATAAATATCGATCTGTTGCGTGACTCAACCCACAATCAATCAAATTATATCTGCCTATTGGCCTCTCATGGGCTTCTCTCTGCGATCTCCAAACCTACCAGGAATGAGGCTTGCCTCGACCACATTTTTATTAAATATAACCAAAGCTCCGTAGGTGCAGTTTGTTCGTGCTCTGTGTCAGATCACGATATCGCCATGGCTGGCCTTTCGGACTATGAAACGGGGAAGCGCAATCGTTATGTTGTCAAAACTAACTTATGGGAAGGTAGCGGATGAGTTGAAGGCTGCTGACTGGTCAATTGTTACTAGAGCGAGAGGCGTGAACGAGGCAGCAGCAAGGTTTAATGACTTGGTTACTCAGGCAGTTCAGAACAACACGCGGGCTGTTAAGGTCAGTCGGTCCAAATTTAACACCAAGCCGTGGATAACACCGGGACTAATCAGATGCATGAGGCATAGGGATAAGTTACACTTACAAGTAAGAGCATCACCAGATAATCAGATTCTTCGTCTAACCTATACCAGGTACAGGAACTTTTTTGATAACTTGTTATATAATCTCAAAAACGAATATCAAAATAAGCAACTGATCGATAACAAAAATAATCCCAGCAAACTCTGGCAATCCATTAAGGGTATCTGTCAAAATACTAGACGCAATAATGACGCAGAGGAATTAATTGCATCAAATGATAAACCCGCCCGTGAAATACTTAACGATTGTAACAAATATTTTTCTACCAATGGAAAGATTCTCGCTGACAAGATTTTATCCAAAATCTCGGAGACTGAAGCATCCTTAGCCGGAAAATTTAAGCCCCAGCGGACGGTTCCCAACTCGATCTATCTTTACCCAACCAATATCGATGAGGTAGGTAGAATTATAACCCAACTGAAGAGTGACAGTGCACCCGGTCCTGATAACGTAAAGCCACCGCTAGTAAAAGAGCTGAAGCAGGTTATTTTGGAGCCACTGACCTTCATCTTTAATCTCAGTATGAGTTCCGGCTGCTTCCCCAATTGCTGGAAAGTTGCCTGTGTCTCTCCTATTCACAAAGCTGGACCCAAAAACTCACCAATTAATTTTAGACCGATTTCACTGCTATCAACATTTTCCAAGATACTGGAGAAACTAATTAAGGTTAGGTTATCGGGTTTCATCGAGAGCAACCGTTTAATCTCAGATCACCAATTCGGTTTCAGGACTGGCATGTCAACAGAGGACGCGGCCGTCCTTCTAACCAACCTCATTTCTGGTGACCTAGACGGTGGCAAGAAGAGCATTGGTATTTTTCTTGACCTTGCCAAAGCTTTTGACACAGTCTCGACCGCCATACTGTTAAAAAAGTTGGAACATTTGGGGGTTCGGGGAGTGGCTCTTGACTGGTTCACTAGTTATCTCACGGATCGTGTACAAACAGTGAAAATAGGTGAGCTGGTTAGTGAGGAGCTTCCAGTGAGGTTTGGGGTTCCTCAGGGGAGTGTACTCGGCCCATCTTTGTTCACACTCTATATCAATGACATCTTCGACATAGCTATCCCGAACGCCAATCTGATCTGCTACGCGGACGACACTGTCATTCTTGTAAACGGTAAGTCGTGGGATGACACTTTCACTGAAGCCGAGAACGCGCTAGCAAAGGTCGGTTCATGGCTGAATAATAACCTTCTGACACTGAATGTGGATAAGACAAATTTTATAGCTTTCTCCAAAACTTCAGCTGGCTCGCCTTTGTCAGAAAGAACCATCAAATTTCACTCCTGTTCGGATAACAGTTCTGCTGGTGTGCCTGACTCACCCATTTTGTGCGATTGTCAGGTAATAAAAAGGCAAAATGTTGTCAAATACTTAGGCCTTCAATTTGACCAACACCTCTCTTTCGCACAGCACATCTCCGCTCTCGCTGCAAGAGTTAGAAAAATCATTTATGTAATGAAGAGACTGCGGAACTGTGCCACGCATGAGATACTTATACTGGTCTACCATGCGCTTTGTCGATCCATCTTGCAGTATGGAGTGGCCGTTTGGGGCTGTGCTGCCAAGAGCCACATGTTGCTTTTGGAACGTGCACAGAGAGCTGTAATCAAAGTAATGCTGAAAAAACCATATCGGTATTCCACAAATTTGCTGTTTAGCGAAACCAAACTTCTACGGGTAAGGTAGCTCTTTATTATTAAAGCAGCCGTTCGTGCGCATAGTCAGATCGTCGGCACAGATCTTCACGAGAAAATCCTTACGCAACGCCTCTACAAGTTACCGCTCCCTCCATATAGATCCGCCCTTGCTAGAAGATCACCCGCCTATTCACACTGCTGTATCTACAACTACATCTGCAATTTCTGCAACATAAAACGTCTCGCAGCTCCCAAAGCACTGAGAATAGTGAAAAGGTGGTTAATCACACGAAGCTACAGTGAAAGTGAGGACATTATTAAAGTCACTAAGATAAAATAAACCCCAACCCGTAAGCAAATACACATAGGTACACACACATAGGATACACACCCATAAACACACACACACACACACACACACACACACACACACACACACACACACACATACACACACGCGCGCACGCACACGCACACTTACTCGTAGTTTCTTAAGATAAAGATCATTGTTGCTTAAACTATTTTTGTAAACCGCACTCGCAGACGGCCAAGATACAGGCTCAGCCTAGTTTGGTCTCTGACGGACATCTACGTATATATGTAAAATGTTGTTTTTTGTTTAATAAATCATTTTTTTTTTTTTGTACTTCGACCCTATGGGATCTTTTGTGTAATTACCCCTCTGTTAGCGCTTAATCCAATGCAGCCTCCACTCCTTCCAAACAGCGGATAGTGGAGTGCAATGGCAGTGCCTTGAAATCGTTCGGTTCTGGGTAGCCACAACCGAGGATTTTCATTCTTACTCCGGCGAGGGCATCACATTCACACAGTAAGTGTTTCATTGTCTCAGCCTCTTCGCCGCACATTCTACAATATGTGTTGTCATAAAGGCCCATTTTTGCTAGGAGATGTTTAACCCCGAAGTGCCCGGTAAACACTCCGATAATATATCGGAATTGTCTTCTGCTGAGTTTTGTACTGGTACACGAGTGTAGTGTCCTTTTTAAAATCCATTTAAAAAAAAACTCAGGTTAATCTTCGCCATCAGACAGCTAGAAATTAGTCATTAGATTTTCTAAAACAAACTGAAAACAGCGCTCTCTCTGGAAAACATTGACAACTATTTAAACGATTAGACATTAAAATTTGACAGATTAATTCTGAGCGACTAGCGGAAAAATAGGTTCACTTTGAGTTACCTAGATGGCGCTGAGGTGTGAAATAAAAGAAATTAATAATATGAATTAAAACAGATCATTCTAATTAGAATTTAGGAAATAAATAGATTTATTTCGTTATGTTAGTAAAATAAATTAAAGAGGGAAAGTTTGCACAAATTATTTTGTAATGAAGAATTGGCTGGAAGTTGAATTAAAAAAGAAATGACGGTTATAATGCTAAGGAGAGTAGGAGACAAGTTCAAAGTATAATGAACTAAACGATTAGACATTTAAAATTGACAGGTTAATTCTGGGCGACTAGCAGAGAAATGGGTTCACTTTGAATTACCTAGATGGCGCTGTGGAGCAAGCGAAGGAAATGGTTGAAATTAAAAAAAAAAAACAGATCATTCTAATTAGAATTTAGGAAATAAATAGGTTTATTTCATTATGTTAGTAAGATAAATTAAAGAGGAAAGAATTGCACAAATTATTTTGTAATGAGGTAACATTATAGTTGTAAAACCTAATAAATAAGGATCGAATAGGCTGGAAGTTGAAAAAAAAAAAAGAAGAATTATAACCGCTATGTTGCTAAAATGAGTAGGGGTCAAATTCAAAGGATAATGAACTTTGTTTGTTACATGTTATGTTAGAATAATCATTGTCATTAGAAAAGTAAATGCATTATTGCGGGAAAACTTCTGCGCATCCCAGCTTCTCTATACGCAGGGACGCTAGAGAGACGCTAATATGAGGAGAGATGAGTTCAAACGAAAGTGAGCTTTATTTGTTACTTGAAATGATGAAATAGACACTAAAGTTGAATAATTGAAATTACTTTTGCGGGAAAAGGGTTACGCATCCAAGCGATCTTATACGCAGGTTTCATACAGCGGGGCCGAAAATTAGGGGTTTCTACGCATGCTCAGGGTTTTCTATATAAAGTCTGGCGAGGGTCTGAGCGGGGCTTTTTTATTCCGGTCGTCGAAGGGGTGAGTTGTTATTTTGCTGAGAGGTGTCATGTATCGTCCATTTTTGCCTTGTTGGTTTTTATTTATTTGTGTTGTGCTCGTATTATTATAGGTGATATTATTTTGTTCGTCGCTTCACGTTGCGTTCAAGTAACGCTACAAGTTAACGATTATCGCTACACAGGAATGTTGTAGTGGACTTTCTTTTGCTAGCATTGTGAGAATGTTTTAATAACTGGTGTTTGTGTGTTCCGGGATTGTTTTAACATGTTTATTAACCTTCTTTTGTTTTCCAGAACTCTGTAACGACGCCACAAATGGTAGTCGGTTACGCAGAGCTCCAGGCAGTTGTAGTTTACGAAAATGAATACCTACACTCACATTTTGGTTGTGAGTTGAGACCTGAAGATTTCCACAATCAGGAAACGGACGGTTTTAACTCATTAATTGAGTGAGTTTGGAAGGTACGCGTACAAGGTCTCCTGACACCTTTTTTCGGTATGCCAGGCTTTGTCGTTTGTAACTCATTATGTCTCCTCTCCAGGGCCCGTAGAAGTGGATCCGTAATCAGTTTGCGATTGTTGTGTGGACATATGAATTACTCTTGACATTGATCCCCTTATTTATATATGTGTTTATAGACCACCGTAGGTATTTTCCCCACCTGGAAGCCAACTAAAGGCTAGAAATAGCCGGTTGAAGGGTCTTAGGACTACACACAGGAAGTTTTACTTCCGAAATCGAGGTTATGTTAGGTCTTAGTTGGTCTAGCAAAGGTTTTCTTACACCGGAATTCCTTTACACTACTCACACGTTTAACGTAACTGTAAAAGTCATTTTGGACTTTTAATTGCTCTAAAACAATAGATTAATAGGTGGTTAGGGGTTATAGGTAGTCAGTAGCTTTTCCTTTACACCGAGGAAAGCTTATAAACACGTAATGTGACTAGCTAGGTATATGTAGACAAAGTTTGTTCTACTAATGGCATAGTAAAACAAGCTCTGTCGACGTAAGAATTATAAATTTTGAACCGAGAAGACTTAAATTAGCCTTCTAAAGCCAATAGGAAAATTAGGAACTAGTAATAATTAATTCATGTTACAAAAGTAAGCCTTTTAAATTAAATTCATATTAGGCAAATATTCAATCTAGGGTATCGAAACTTACTTATTGAATGTAATCTTGATAGTCTGTGGTTAGGTCTATCTATTCCTGTCAGAAACGTCAAATTCTAAGACTGTCCGTCTAATTAGAAAATAAATAATTAGAAAATAAATAAAGCGCTATAGAGAGTTGACAGAAGCGCGTTGAGTGAGTCTGTTCAATTTCTAGGTTATATTCCCACAAATAATAATATCCTTTATTTTCGTAGAACGGTGGCGGTTTATTAACAAAGTTTAGGTACATAGTAACTTAAATAGTAATTTTAAACTGTTATCCATTTGGCCGTCGGGCCAAGTGGTAAAAAATGGAAAGTAGTGAGAAGGAGAAGCCGCCGGATCCAGGTGGTGGCAATTCTAAGGACAATGAATGTTACATAGTAGATGATCCCATGGAAGTAAATAGGAAACGAGGATTCAAGTCCTTGGAATTGTCTCCAGCCGACAAGGTTTTAGAACCCGAAAAAAAGAAAGTGATGCAGGGTACTGACAGTCCATCCGTCGCCCTCATCTATAAACACCCAGATTTCGACAACGAAACTCGCAAATATGGATCGGAAGACAAGGGTCCTTTTCTTGTGCACGTTTCCCGGGTTATTGAATCCAGCAATTCTGGAATGTCACTCCAGCCTATTAAGGTTGGTCTCATTTTTGCCAGAGACAATATTGAAAACATAAAAAAAGATGGCATAAAATCGCTAGGTAGAAACCGCGTCTCGGTAGAATTTAAGACAGCAACTGCTGCAAATAGCATTCTTGAGAACCCCACTTTGGCACGTCACAAGTTAGTAGCATCAATTCCATCATATCATGTCTCCCACATGGGCCTGGTTCGAGGTGTCCCTGTAGACTGGTCAATGGAAGAATTTGTTAATGCAACAGAGGCAAATCAAGGTACAGGTAAAATTCTTAAAGCCCGACGCCTTCAGCGGAAGGTTACAAAAGAAAATAGTACTCCAACATGGGTTCCGACTCAGGCTGTGGTGGTGACGTTTGAAGGACAATCCTTACCATCCAAAGTATATGCTTTCTACACCTCACTCAATGTAGAAATGTACGTGCTACCTACAATTCAATGTAGAAAGTGCCTTAGATACGGTCATATTCAAACTCAATGCCGTTCTGATGCACGCTGTTATAAGTGCACCAAAAATCATCCCGGAGATACTTGTAATATAAACCCGGAGCAAGTCACTTGCTTGTACTGTTCTGGTCGTCACTATTCAACAGATCAACGCTGTCCCGAATTCTGTAGGCAAAAATCAATCAAAATGATTATGTCAGAGCATAGTATCTCATACATGGAAACTGCAGCTAAAGTTCCAGCTGTTCGAAGACCCTATGCCGATGTGGCAAAGGTCATGTTCTCCCCCTCCCCCTATGAAGACCAGCGACAATCTCCTGCTCCATATTCCTCTCCGGCCCCATATTCCTCTCCCACCCATGCCCAGTCCCCTTCTACATCTTCGTACCGCCAGACCGTGATGCGTTATCCCAGAGCAAGGACCCCACTATCTCCTGGCTACGACCGCAACGCTCACCAAAATATTGTATCATCTCCTATCTCTCAGGTTCCTAATGGATATGCTTTATCGTCCCAAGCCCAACATATAGGAGCTGTAACACCCAATGATGACATGATGGAACTCCTCATAAAACTCCTTACAAATATAATCGCCAAATGGAGCGATTGTTTACCGCCCGACGTTGCACCACTGATGTTGACACTTGCAGAAAAATTATCTTTCTCCAATGGCCCCCCAGGCCAAATTTCTTTAATGGAATAGTCGTAGCATTAATCCTAAAAAAGCAGATTTAATCAATCTAATCAACGACCACGCTGTCTCTGTGGCGGCCATTGCGGAGACGTGGCTGAGACCTGGATCCCGTTTTAGGATCCCGGGTTTCTCATGCCTCCGTGATGATCGCAGTGACGGACGTGGAGGCAGTGCATTATTGATAAGAAGAAGCTACCCTTTCTCTCAAATCTCCCTTCCCCCTCACTCCCATGAAATTAACGCAGTTGCGGCAAATGTTATGGGAATGAATGTTATTTCAATATATATCCCCCACCCAGCTTTAAATTTAATTCCTGATCTCTCCTCCATACTTTTCTCTGTCCCTCCTCCTCTCCTGATTATGGGTGATTTTAACTCCCATAATACTTCCTGGGGTTCAACACATGATGATATATTCTCTTCCTTTCTCCTTGATTTGTTTGATGACATCAACGTCTCTGTCATCAACGATGGAGTGCCAACTCACCGAGTGTACCCTGGGCAGAACCCCAATTCAGTTTTGGACTTGGCTGCTTGTTCCCCAAATCTCTCTTGCCTGCTCTCCTTCCAGGTTCTGAATCAGTCATGTGGTAGTGACCACTTTCCAATTATTATCTCCAAACCATCTTCAGTTTCCCCTTTTCCAGCTCCTGATCCCCTCCTGAAACATAAGTTAGATAAAGCAGACTGGCCAAACTTCTCATTTCAAGTGGAAAAAAGATTGAAAGAGCTTGAGAATATCCTATTAAATCCCTTTCAGAAATATAATCAATTTAAGTCTATCCTTACAGAAACAGCAAATGAATGCTTCCCATTAAAAAAGCCACATACCTCCAAAATTCCCTCCCCAACCTGGTGGAATGCGGAATGCACGGCAGCCGTCCAAAAAAGAAAAAACGCAGAGCGTGCCTTTAATGAATCCGGTCTGTCTGAGGATTTCATATCATTTGGAAAAATTTCAGCTCACACTAAACGCTTTTTGAGCAAAACTAAAAAAAGAGCATGGAAGGGATTTTGCGAAAGCTTAAACCCCCGAACTCCTCCATCAATAGTTTGGAAAAACATTAAAAAATTCCGAGGCTCTTTCAAACCTGACTGCTTGTCTACTTCCGATCCTTCTTCCTGGCTGGCAGAGTTTGCAGACAAGTTGGCTCCTCCATCCGTCCCTGAGAAGTCCTGCATAGATCCATCTCCTCCCTCTGCTGGCCTAGGCCCTCTAGACAATATTTTTTCCGTTACAGAACTTGAGCTGGCGTTGGACGGACTACGTAATAGTTCTCCTGGAGAAGATGGCATTCCATACTGCTTTATTTACAAACTTAGTCCATTTTCAAAAAAATATCTGCTGGATTTGTTCAATCAGTTTTTTGTGTCTGGTGAGGTTCCTGATGAGTGGAGGACTCAAATTGTGATCCCAATCCTTAAACCCGGTAAGAACCCCCAAAATGCATCCTCCTACCGCCCAATCGCCCTCTCTGCATCAATGGGTAAAATTCTTGAGCACCTAGTGAAAAATAGAATGGAATGGTTAGTTGAAAATAAAAATCTGCTTGCTAACACCCAGTTTGGATTTCGCAAAGGTAGAAGTACCATAGACAGCCTAAGCATACTCACTTCCGATATAAGACTGGCCCTCTCTAATAAGGAACATCTGGTAGGGTGCTTCTTGGATGTGTCAGCTGCGTATGACAATGTGTCACTCCCGCTGCTCAGAGCAAAACTGCTACAGCTGAGCATACCTGTGAGGATAGTCCAAATTGTCTTCAAGCTGTTTATGGGCAGAACTATTAAAATCCGCTCTGGTCTCTCTTTCCCCCCTCTAACCCTATGGCAAGGACTCCCGCAGGGATCAGTCCTTAGCCCCCTTTTATACAATTTGTACACATATGACTTGGATCAATCTGTTTCCCCCTTCTGTAGAGTTCTTCAGTATGCTGACGACTTGGTCCTGTATTTTCCTGCACAGTCAATCGATATCGCATCCACAAGATTAAATGAAGCCCTCTGCTACCTTAAAGACTGGCTAGATGAGCATGGGCTGTCTCTATCACCTTCAAAGTGTTCTACAGTAACTTTCACCCGTAGTAGGACCATCCCTGTGGTAGATATTCTTTATGAAGATGAGGTTATTCCGAGTAGAGACTCAGCTAAATTCCTTGGAGTAATCTTGGATTCCAGAATGTCTGGCATCCCCCACTTAGGTTACATAATGGGGAAATGCGAGAGAGCCATCAATGTTTTGCGGGCCCTTTCTGGGACCTGGTGGGAGCTCATCCCTACTGCCAAAAATTGGTCTATAATGCCATAGTCCGTAGCCATTTAGATTACGGCTCTTCTATTCTGGAACCATGTAATAAAGCAGCACTTAGAAAGTTAGACCTAATTCAAGCGAAATGCCTACGTATTATTCTTGGTGCCATGAAATCTTCACCAAAAAATGCTATGCAGGTTGAGTGTGTGGATCCTCCCCATTCCCTTCGTAGGCAGTATCTAGCTGATCGCTTTATGCTCAAGGTATGCTCCATCTCCAATCATCCTCTCATTCCAATTTTAGAGGCCTTATCCCATGAGGTATCTGTAAACACATATTGGTCACATAAAGTAACTCCACCTAATATTATTAGTTATCTGAAATTTAAAAACCTTCCTTCCCCTCTTTATATAACTCACAAAAACCCCTTATTCCAAACTGATTTTGAAGCTTTAGTTTACACCCCTAGAATAATTTTAGATTATGGTATATTCAAAGATGACCCAGCAGCCAACATGAAATTTAAAAGGGAACTGGATAAATGGCATGATTGGTTACCTATTTTTACGGATGCATCCAAGCTGGATGCTGGAGGTTGTGTAGGGGTAGCTGTTTGGATCCCCAAATTTCATATACTTTTATCTCAGAAATGCCCACCTATGTCATCTGTTTTCACAGGTGAGTCGGTAGCCATCTTGGAGGCTATAACTTTTGTAGAATCTCATAACATATCCAAAGCCATAATTTTTTCAGATGCCAAAAGTTGCCTACAAGCAATTGTAGGTAACCATTTTAAAATGAAAATTAAATTCCCACTTATTCTTAAAATTAAACAGTTACTCAATAGTTGTGACAAAAAAGGACTCCAAATAACACTTGCCTGGATCCCGGGTCACTGTGGTATTGTAGGAAATGAGTCTGCTGACATGTGGGCGAAAGAGGCTGTTGTAGCTGGTTCTCAAGTCCACAATGATATTTTCTCCTCAGACTTAACATTAAAGGCCAGATCCGACATGAGTGATTCTTGGCAGGACATGTGGAATAGCTCCAGACTCCAGAAAGGTCGCTTCTACGGGAACATTCAACCAATCATTCCTCGTAAGCCATGGTTCTTTCGCTTTCGATCTGCAACGAAACAAGTTACTTCTACAATTTGTAGGCTTCGTTTAGGACACTCGTGCACCCCGGTGTTTTTAGCTAAAATAAGGGTTCGAGATAATTCGCTTTGCGAATGTGGTATTGATGAAGGTACCCTGGATCACATCTTTTTCAATTGCAACAGGTTCAGTTTATCTTTGTACGATATCTTACCAAAAAACGTCCCTCGGCCCATCAACTTTTCATCTCTTCTTTCTATAATGGACCCTCCCCTTACTGATACCCTTATAAAGTATATTCAGGTTACTAATATAAAACTTTAGCTTCTTTTCGTTTCAATAGCTATAATTTAAGTATTATTATTTTTTCTTCCTCTTTCCTCTATGTTGGTATCCGTAACTTTCTGTCATCCTCTTTCCCGCGATTTAAACTGTCAGATGTCTTGTGATTGTCTGTGTTTTCCATAACATTTTATTATTTGTTGTAGGAATCCTTCCTGATCATTCCAAAAAATCAAAATTTACAACGACACCGAACATTCTCGTCACGTCGCGTTATGTCTACAACTCGACATTGGCAAAATACACCTTGCCAAAATAGCAAGGAGTGAAAGCCATTAAAAAAAAAAAAAAAAAAAAAAGCGCTATAGGCTGCGGAGTATGTATGTTGTCCGATAAACCCGTGTTGGTATGATTAGGGAGTTCGTTTAACATGAAAGGTATTGTAGTGGTTATAATTAGCAGATAGGTAGAGATCTAAGTTTAAGAAGCATTCGCGTCTAACCTTAGTGATAAATCTAGGCGGCTAACTAGGGAGACGCCCGCAAACATGTTTTATCAGTTAGTGTGTATAAAAGAGTTCACGTTAAAACTGTCCCAAACGAATAAAAGTAATTAGTTAGCTATGTGTATTTACACAAGGTTGTTGTCATAGAGGTCATCTAAGCACGTAACGAAACTTATTAGTCTACGGTATTATTATTAACTTTCTAGGATAGTAAGGGCAAATTAAAGAGTTCACGTTAAAACTGTTTCAAACGAATAAAAGTAATTAGTTAGCTATGTGTATTTACACCAGGTTGTTGTCATAGAAGTCATCTAAGCACAACGAGAGTCTGTGGTATTATTATTAACTTTCTAGGATAGTAAGGGTAAATAAGTACGGTTACATACCTGCTAAAAGAAAAGCTAGGCTTATCATATTTAGATATTATTCCGAAGAGGTTCTAGTTGTAAGAATTAAATCGTCATCATTATAAGCTATACATTATCTTTAAACATCAGATAAAGCAAATAAATCTAGGTTAACGTAGTCCTTTTGTATAGGTAAAATTCAAAGTGATATTTACGAGTTGGTCTGTCCTTTCAATACACCTTTAACAGCTATAGATGTGCGGTACATACCTAGCTACGGCTTACTGTCTCTGTCCAAGGACAATCAGTGGTCACTGTACTTACACATATGCTTAGTTGTTGTCTGAAGGAACCCTAGTGTTGAGTATACACTATGTAGTTCAAGAACACACCACCTTTGTGAGAATATTAAGGTTATTAAAGAAGTTATTTAGCGATAAAACCAAAGGGCTACTAATTTAGTTAAATTAAGAGTTGAAACAGGATATCTGAAAGCGCATTAAATCAATTATAGGGCTACTTACCAGGGCTAATTAATTTTAGATATAATTTAGTGTTGGCAATTTCAATGAAGTAGATGGTATATGTAAAATTCACACTAAGTTATGAATGTACTAGGGATATAGTACTGAAATTGAATTATAGTAATCTGAGTGATTCAATAATTCATACTACAATCCAGAGAATAAAAGGTTGTAGAACCCGCTTAGTAGGGTTAATTACATGATAAATTCAGTAGGTATACTACTAAA
Organism: Acleris cristana; assembly: GCA_948252455.1. Taxonomy (NCBI): domain Eukaryota; kingdom Metazoa; phylum Arthropoda; class Insecta; order Lepidoptera; family Tortricidae; genus Acleris; species Acleris cristana. Next base: position 45,093,090 of record OX411771.1, on the reverse strand, counting down.
TAGTTTGGTAGTTATGACTATAAATTATAGAGATAGACACACAAAGTTTGTCATAGGCATATTGAGTTTAATTCTATCAGGCTAAGAAATAAGAATAAAGCCTTAAATTAAGCATTGATATTATATTGTTCTAATATATTATTTATTATGTGTTGAAAAGTAAAATGAATAACTGAATTTAAGAGTTTAATCCTTTGAGTTTGTCTCGGTCTCTCTTCTCAAAGGATCCTTTTGGAGAGACTAGTAGAATCAAGTTTACCTAATTGACTAGAATTAGTCTACTAAATTTAACAATAATAGAATATTGTGTTATACTAAATAATAAAAGATATATTAGTGGGCGGGCTCTGCGGTTATGGTTGAAGAGCAGCGGAACGGCGTGTGATGGGGCCGTTCCTTTAACCGCTAATATATTATTGCCATTTTATAACAGTAGAAATAGTAAGAAATTTGAATTAATCCTAGAGTTTGTTCATAGTTATGTAGTTTATATCTGAAGCTCCAAGTAATATTCTAAGTTGCCTATAGATATTTTGTTTCAACAGTAGAATGATTATATTTTATGTTAGGATTTCTATATTCAGGCTAGCCATAACTCTGTTCCTTGGTTAATAATAGAATGTTAGGTTAATTAATCCTTTCCAATAGTCTATTACAATAATTTGAACCATGTTTCAATTAGGAATTTTATTAATATAATTCTTTATTGAAACTTTTAGTTTTGATTTAACAATATAAATATATTAGCCTGCAAATTTAATGGTATCCTTCAATAGTAAACAGTAGAAAGGAGTAATTAGGTACTTCAAAATAGACTAGTAATAATAAACTCTCGCTCATTAAAGTTCTTTGGTTTACTATTCGGTTCACAATGTAGGGTTCCTAGACATTAGACGATTATGAGGCCAACTTACAGATATAAATATAAAGTTTAAAAATTGAGTTTTGGGGGGGGATCAGTACAGTTTCCAAAGCTTTTTGGTCCAGCTCTGGTCAACCCTATCTATGAAGAGCTTTGCATGCCCTAAGCCTACCGTAGTTTTCCACTCTTTTTGGTGAAACTCTAGGGCGTTATTGTTCAGGGCAGCTCTTATGGTGCCCTGTGAGGGTGCCACAAATGGTTTAGGTCCGACGTATACGCCCAGCCAGCTAGCCAGCTCGTCCGCGGCTTCATTTCCGGGAAAGCCTTCGTGTCCTGGAATCCACATCAGTTTCACTTTGTTGTGCCTGCCAAGCTTGTTCAAGGCTTGGATTCCATTGTAGACTAGTTTCGAGTCTACTTTTGGCACTGTAAGCGCCTTAAGTGCCGCTTGGCTGTCGCTTAGAATGTAGATAGTTCTCTCCTGTGGAGGCCTACCAATATTCTCCTGCGTACAGGCAATTATCGCATACAACTCCGCCTGGAAGACCGTTGCGTAGTTGCCCATACTTGTGCTACTGTTATAGTCTTTGGCGTGAATGCCCGCCCCCGTACCGGAGGTCATTTTTGAACCATCCGTGTACCATATCAGGTTGTCATCCTCTGGTAGGTGCAACCCTTCCTTCTATTCATCCCTTGTAGGAATGTGGACATTGAAGTTCCTCCGGAATACATACTTGGGCTGCATTTTATCGCAGCCCATCGCCAGTATTCTGTCTAGAACTACATTGTGTGCCATTTTAGTGTGTCTTGTTCTCGGCGCTACGTCGTTCCACAGGCCAGTCTCTTTCAACCTCTGTAGTGACTTGCACGCCTCAGATTGTATGGCGATGTGCAGTGGTGGAAGGTTTAGTAGGACCTCCATTGCCACCGTCGGCGTCGTTCTGAACGCCCCTGTTATAGACATGCAGGCCACCCTCTGCACCTTAGTTAGAGAGTCCTTGCATGTCCTTAGTGTTGTTCTTGGCCACCAGGCCAAGCAGCCGTACATTATTATGGGCCTTACCATCATGGTATAGATCCATTTTAGTACCTTAGGGTTAAGGCCCCATGTCTTACCATATGCTGATCTGCACATTCCAAACACTCTCAGCGCTTTTGTTATAGCGTGGTCTACGTGTCTTTTCCAAGTGAGCTCTTTATCTAGTATGATACCTAGATATTTTACCTCACCCGACAATTTTAGTACCTCGCCGAACAGCTTTAGCTGTTTAATATGTTTGAGGTCCCGTTTCTTAGTAAATGGAATTACTACAGTTTTGCTGGGATTGATGGATAGCTGATGGCTAATGCACCAGCTTTCCACCTTTCCCAAAGCCTTTCCCATGATTTCCGATACTGTTTCCGGAAACTTCCCGTTGATAAGTATCATGAGATCATCTGCATACCCAACAGTGTGTAGTGGGCCTGTGTTGAATTCCTCTAGGAGAGAGTTTACCACCAGGCTCCATAGAGTTGGTGAGAGAACTCCCCCCTGGGGACATCCTTTTGTCGTTGTGGGGAAAAGGACGTCACCCAACAGAGTTGACTTTATTAGCCTACTGTTTAGCATGTTGCCTATCCATTTACATATGGTTGGTTCAATGCCGTGCCTAGCAGCCGCTGTGCTTATGGCTTCGAATGTGGTTCTATCAAATGCTCCCTCCACATCGAGAAATGCCGCGAGACAGATCTCTTTGTTCTCGAGTGCATTTTCAGCTTTGTTCACTACAAAATGAATCGCGGTATCTGTGGATTTACCTGGTTGATACGCGCATTGCATTTTATGCAGTGGATACCGCCTTAGAGGTCCGTCTCTTATGTGCCTGTCTACCAGTTTCTCTAGTGTTTTTAGAAAGAATGATGATAGGGTTATAGGCCTGTATGATTTGGCATCACTATAATCTGCCTTGCCTGGTTTTGGCAGGTAGATTACTTTAACAAGCCTCCATACTTGTGGAACGTGCCCGAAGGCTAAGCGCGCTCTGTACAGCCTGCTTAAATGCGGAACAATTACATTTGCGCACTCTTGTAGTAGGATTGGGTATACCTCGTCCGGGCCCGGCGCTTTGTACGGTTGGAAAGTGGATAATGCCCACCGTATCTTGCTGTCGTCTACTACCTTTTTGGCAGTGTCCCAATTGTATCTTGTTGTGTGTGCTGTCTGCTCTGACACACAAATTGGTACACTGTCTACTTCGCTCTCACGTAAGATGGAGCCGGGAAAGTGTGTGCTACACATAACTTTTAGGGTATCCAAACCTGTTTCCGTCATCGTTCCCTTATCGTCTTTTATTGACGTTAACGGAGTTGACCTTGCTACTGCTAGTGCTTTTGTGAGCCTCTGCCTCATACCCTCTGGTATCGACCCTGTTTGGTTGCAGTGGTTCCGCCACGCGCTCCTTTTTGCTTTTCTTACAGCTTTATTATACTCTGTGAGCTTGTAAGCGTAGTTGCTAAAGTTATTCGTCGCCTTCGCGTCATTGAAGATCGCCCTAGTTTCACTTCTGATTTTGGTAATCTCAGGGTTCCACCAGGGTATCTTCTTGGCTAGCACCCTTTTTTCCGGGCAATTATTGGTCCAGGCAGTGTAGATCGCCCGTACCATGTTGTCTGCTTCAAATTCAATGTCAATAATAGAATTGAGCTTACCTTTGGGATCCCCTAGGTCTACCTTCAGGTCACGTCTGAAGGATGCCCAATCGGTGTTCCTAGGATTTCTTTTGCGCACAGTTTCAATTGGTATGTCAGTCCTGTACCTAAAGCATATATACCTGTGATCTGAAAGTGAGATTTCATTGGAAACATGCCACGAGTGAATATTTTCGTAAGTGTGGTTGGACGCCACCGTTATGTCAATTACCTCTCCGCGTCTCGCATTGACGAAAGTTGGGCTATTCCCTTTATTAAGTAATTGTAAAGGATAGCTCACCAGAAAGTCCAGTAACTTCTCTCCCCGCTTGTTGACATCCGAGCTCCCCCAGATGACGTGGTGTGCATTGGCGTCGCAGCCAATGATCAGGTTGGTGTTCACCTGACTGCCTGTTGCGACAAGACTCCGGAGTTGAGGTGTGATGGGGTCCGTCGCTTCGTATGGGAGGTAGGCAGACGAGATTATGAGCGTCTTGCTTAACCCCTTCTCCTGGACCTTAATGGTGGTAAGATCCCTAGAACAGTAAGCATTATAAGGCATGGCACTTATGCCGTTTTTGACATACACGCACGTCCTCATATTATTCTCAGGGCAGAGGTAATAGATAACCCCTCCCGTACCATTTAGTCCCCTGATCTCGCCCTTGTATAAGTATAGTTCTTGAATCAGGGCTACATCGAATTTATCACTCTTTAGCTGCCTCGCCAGAAGGGCTGTGGCTGCCTTATTGTGTTGCAGATTGATTTGTACGCACCTTATGCCTCCCATGGCTTGTTCTTATAGTTGGTCAGGCTTGGGCTTGCTGAGGTCAGCAGCCTCCGCCTGCGACACGCAGTCTTCGGACATCGGTGAAGTCGGGTTTCCGAGGTAGAGGTCCTCCAGGACACGCAGATTCTCGGATGTCGTCACCGCTACCGGTGACGGCACCCGACACCCACGCAGCCCTTCGTCCACTTCAACCCCGTCGACCTCGTCCACCCCCTCCGACTCCTCGTCCGCGGCCTCTTTGGTGGCCACGATCGTGCGGGAAGCCTCTATGGGATCGACGCCAGCACCCTTCTTCTCGGCATCGTCCAAGAGCTTAAAGTTGCTGACGTCGATCCCCGATTTGAGAACGTAGCCAGCCTCCCGGATTACGTCCGCTGACTCCCGGTCCATCAGTATGATGCGCCGGGTGCCAGCTCCCGTCTCCGAGGTGTCGACCACCTTCCATTGGTCAGTGTTCAGCCGCTCGTTGAAGCGTTGGAGCAGCTGAAACACTACCTTTGCGTCGGGGATGCCAATGATCCTCGTCTTCCAGGCCATTTTAACTGGTTTTGGAAGATCCTTGGCATCCACGACTTTGAGGCTCATCCCCGCAATATCGCCCTCGCTTATGAGGGAGCTGAGCCACGTAGAAGACGCCTTGTCACCGCAACTGATGTGCAGGGCGCCTCCCACAATGTTCCCGAAGTTGATGTCGGGAAGCGGCTTCGGGATGATCAGGAGGCGTTGAATTACCACCCCCTGTATGGCCGCCATATGACACCCCAAGATCTTCTTGGCTGGGAAGGTCGTTGGTATCAATGCTACCCTGATACTCGATAGCGCCTCCGCATACGACCCTACCCTGGTCCTTTTGGAGTCGCTGCTGGTTTTTGGTGATACCAACGGCCTTTTCTGTGTCCTCACTGCGATCACTTCAGCGGTGTCGTCCCTAGATGGGCCAGCTTCCATACGCTGAAGCGCCACAGCTTGAGCTTCTCTCTTCTTCTGCCTCCTGCTCCCTTTCTTCACACTCCCTTCCGGCTGGAAGCTTGCAGGGGGTGGTTTCGGGGAGGCCAGATTAGGAGGAATAGGGAAGCCCTCCTTACCGCAACCCGCCTCCGTTTCGCCGTCAGCCCTGCTAGCACCTACGCCGGTCGCTCCCTTCATAGGGAGGCCAGCATGTCCTTCCTTCAGCCCCGAGGGGAGAGGTCGGCTCATGCCTTTGGGGTGTTCGGCGTCACTTTGGCTGTTGCCTTTGCTGGCGTTAAGCGCCCTATCTGCCCCTATGGGCCCTCGTACTGCACTGTTGCCGGATCCCGCGTCCCTGTCGGCGACAGGTCGGCGTCTCACCTCACAGTCATGTTCTGCGCTAAGCGCTTTTGCCTCACTCCTTGCGGAGGGTTCAGCTCTTGTCGATTTAGGTTTTTTATAGTCCATGAAATCACATCTAAATATTCGTCCAACTCGTTCCCCACCCTCCTTGGAGCCCTCCTACTGGGGATGCTTTGACGCATCAGGGATACGAGCCGGATATAGCGTCCCAGAATGTGCTGCCCAGTGAGCCCGCACGGTGTCAAGCCCTCCGTCACTTACCACAGCGACTCGGGGCCGTACTCCGCCGGCTACCGACCTCACCCCAGAACCCTCGCCCGCGGCCAGACTACTGTAAACGCAACAGCCGATTGATTCTGACTGGCTGGGCCAGAACCTCCCGTGTGAGATGAATCCCGAGCCAAAGTGGCGTGTTGCTATCCGAGGGTAACGACTCCGACCCTCTTCAAACTCAGCCTACCAGGATCTCGTTCTCCACCCGTACGGGTCCCCGCGCACGGCACAAACACGCGGGTGGCATTGTACCGCTACCCATCCTTTATTGTTGGATAGGAGGCCCGCTGCGACATGCCACGACATCGCTTGCAGCTGTTTGGATAGGAAATATAGGATGTGTGGAAAGGTGAAAATAGGACGATCAGGAGTGCGACTGGTTGTTTTCGTTCTACTCGTTTAATCCGGGGAAACCGAGTAGTTGACAGGCAGCAACCTCGGGAACGAACACAACCAGTCTTGCCTAGGGTATCAGCGCAACTGTGAGCTCCACCATGGGCCGTTAGCCAAGCCAACTACCGGACAAGTAGATTGCCATAGGGACAGACCCATTTCACCTGGCGTCCGGTCGCAAACTGACGCATGACGTTGATCTGGACCCGCCCCCGCCCTACATTGATCGGTAATACCATATGAAGATTTTTTGAATTTGCCGCTTTTTCTCAGGTTCATCTTTCATTAGACAGACTCTAACGTCTTACTGCTCAAGCTTGAGTCGGTCGGTATGAATGGTGATCTTCTCAGATGGGTTAAGCCGTATTTAAGAGACCGCAGCCAGGCAGTTGCAGTCAAAGGATATTGTTCGACTTTTGTCCCTGTTCCCTCTGGTATTCCTCAGGGTTCCCATTTGGGTCCTCTATTTTCAACATTTTTATTAATGATATTGCGTCCCATTTTTCTGCTGTTAACTGTTTACTTTACGCCGATGACATGAAATTGTACAAAATAATTAGAACTGTTGATGACTGCCATGCGTTGCAAAGAGATTTAAATCGATTATGTTACTACTGTAAGAATAATTTCCTTGACCTAAATGTAGACAAGTGTAGTGTAATGACAATTTCAAAAAAATAAGTTGTACTTGAATATGAGTATCATTTAAATGAAAAGTTAGTCATAAGAGGTTCGTCGGTAAAAGATTTGGGGGTACACATTGATGATAAACTGTTATTTCATAGTCATATTGAAGTCATTACCTCTAAAGCCTATAGATTGTTGGGTTTTGTTCTGAGGGTTGGTAGAGAGTTTCATGGCATCGACACGATCATTTCCCTATTTAACTCATTAGTTAGGCCTATTTTGGAGTATGCATCGACTGTCTGAAATCCTATGTATGCGGTCTACATTAATTCTATAGGAAAAATTCAAATTAAACTTTTAAAGCACCTTAAATACAGAGCCTCTTTATCCTGCCAATCGATAAAAATAAAAATTAGAGATAACATTACCTCACTTCAGAACCGACGTGCAATGAAGGATCAAGTTTTCATATATAAATTGTTACATAGTGATATCGACTCCCCGTATTTATTAAGTAAATTAGGTATCAGAGTACCTCGTCTTGGCACACGGCAAACCAATTGTCTATTTCATGTCCCCTTCTCGGGAAGAAATTTTGCGTCGAACTCTTCTAAATAGAGCTTGCAAAGCGTACAATGTTAAATATTCCCATGCTGATATTTTGATCATTAATTAAGTTTAAACCCATGATGGCAGATTTACCTGCGTTAAGGGTGGTAAAAGCTTTTGTCCATACCGGTTGCGACTACGCCGGCCCTTTATATTACACTCCTATAAGGCGAAGAGGTGTCAGGAGTCAGAAGGCGATTTTTGTCTCTTTATATGTCTCACGACACGTGCAATTCATGTCGAAATTGCTTCGGACTTAAGCACAACCAGTTTTTCATCTGCCTTTAAAAGATTTCTGGCAAAACGTGAGCCAGTCAAATTTATGTACTCCGATAACGGTACAAATTTCTTTTGACAGAAATATACGATTTTTTGTCAAATGAATATCAAGAGGTATGGGAACACGAATTGGCAGATAACCAGATAACATGGAGGCTTCTCCCACCAAGTGCCCCTCACTTTGGTGGATGCTGGGAAAGCAACCTCAAATGTGTGAAAACGCATCTTTTCTGTAAACAAATATTGTCGTATGAGGAACTATCTACAGTTCTAACGCAGATCGAAGCGTTTTTGAATTCGCGTCCGTTGTCAGTGCTCAGCTCTGATCCTACAGAGCCTGCTGCTCTAACTCCAGCCCATTTTTTAAACACAACCCCACTTACGTTCCTTCCGTCGATGCCTGTAGCAGATATATCCGATCATCTTTTGCAAAGATTTCAACTTTTAGATAAATTAACAAAATGTTTTTGGAAGAGGTGGCGTGATGAATATTTGCATATTTTACAAGTTTGTCAGAAATGGAATACTCTTACTCAGCCTGTCAAGGAAGGAACAATCGTAATGATTATGCAGGTCAAAATTATGCCTTTACATTGGCCTTTAGGTCTTATTGTCAGGCTTTTTACTGGGAAGGACGGTGTTGCCCGAGTAGCCTTGGTAAAAAACAAAACTGGCCTTTTGAAGAGGCCCTTAGTCAAGTTATGTCCTCTTCCAATGCAATAACTAATATACTTATGCAGTTGCTTATTAATTTAAGTTAAGTTATAGGATATTTTCAGGCTCTTAATTTTATTATACGATAGAGTCACCTATTGATAACACAATTTATTTTCAATTTCGTTTCTTTAAAAGATCATCCCTTCAAGGCCGGGGGAAATGGTTACGCCACAACTAGCAGAAAGCTTAATATTAAATTCTTTAATTGTATTTTCGCGCGCTCGTTGATTGTCTCAATATGACCAGGTATTTAACTGTTATGGTAATAGAACGTCTTGCCTATGACGCGTCGCGAGCGCTCTCTAGTCTATGAAAATCCACCGCGACGGACATCATCAAATTTCGTGTCCGTCTTCTTTTTTATTAATTTCCCGGCCGGGTGTGGTGTGAAATACAGCAAGGATCTTCAGGAGTGCTGGCATTAATCGCTGGTGACGGGTGAGTACCTGTTCGCTATTTTGACTTTTCACGATGGCGAAATCGGTGAAGACGGTTTCTGCTAGCATAAGGTGATTTATTTATTGAAGGATTGATTCGAAGGGTAAAAGCTGGTGGCGTCTACAATGGTAAATAACAATAGTTACGCGTCAAATCGAATTTGTTTACAAATTTATTTTTATCAAAATACAACATTTTAGAATTATATAATGCCATTTTATATAATATTGAGTTCAGAAGTTCAGATGATCAATATTTTTGTTACATTAATTTGTTAAATTATGGGAAAACAGACAAGAGCAAATAATTATTTTATCGACATCACCTTTGCTAATTTCTGTGAGGGTCTCAGACAATTTAAGAAGGTCATGTTCACTAAACATTAAACTGTATGCTAGTAACACTACGAGAGTTGTATCGCGATCAAATGTGTCTGTGGAGATTCGTGAGATCAGGTGGTCCATAGACATTCCTAGTAAATGTAGTACAACGTGCACGACCAAATGTCGAGGCAGACAGATCTTAGTCGCTTGATAGTTAAGGGGGAAATTCGCTCGCAACTCGTAGCACAAGTCGCCTAGTGCTTGCTATACGGTCTCATCTCAAAAAAAAACATTTCTGAGATTATTGCAGATTCGTGGTCAGAAGGGCTTATGCAAATTTCCAAAAATTGACTATCTCTTTCCTGCAATACGGCCGCTCGCCAGTCCGCCGCTTGCACCCGCGACGATTGCACGCGGAACTACCATGCTGCTCGGAAACTTCGGAGTTGCGGCCGTGTAGCATAAACGTTCGGAACAAGGTTTTGAGTTACGTCCACATCGCACAACAGTAAATGGGATCGTGATTACAATTAATCAACAAAATATAAACGAAATAAAAATCACTTGATGATAAGACAACAAGTAAGTAAGTACCTTAATATAATAATTATAAGTACCTATGATTATTATACCTAAGATTTATAATATAACATTTAGTAAGTAATGAAAGCTCTGCTACTCTTTACGTGTTTATAATTTACTAAGTATTTTACATGGGTTGTGCCGGGTTTAGAATGTTGCCACTCCATGTCTTCCCGTGGATGTCGTTAGAGACGACTAAGGGACTAAAGGCTGTGTAGTTATGTTAGGCGATGGGTTTGCAACCTGTCACTAATACACTGAATAACATCTTAGGCTGGTTGTGCAAAATGTGGTGTGGTGGTGTGGTTATCAACAAGTTTTTGGAGTTGTTGGTGAGTCTGTGGCTCTGCCTACCCCACTCTGGGAATGAACGCGTGAGTTTATGTTGTTGTTGTTGTATTTTACATGTTACTGCTATAATAGTCAGTGAATACAATATTTCAGTATAAGGGTCAATCAACTTTTTTACCCACACATTTCTGTCTGTTGCCCACTGTTCAGATTTGAATTGATATTTTTTTAATTTTGTGTACATTTAGTTATTATTATTATTCATATATTTATTTAATTTTCTATATATTCGATTTTTCATAATAAATATTCAAATATAAAAGTAAAATTACAATACTAATACAAAAAAATATACATTATAAAAACCTAACCTAAGAGTGCCGCCGGCAGCGGGACAGGGCTCAAGCTACCGGTGGTTAGGGCTGCAGAGAGAGGAACCTCCTCACAATGCGTGCCGTGTCGAGAAGTACTGCCTTCTGTATCTGGCCTTTGATCCAGCTATCTAGCGAGAGTCTCTTGAGCGTTTGCCGAAACAACTTTCGAGACAATGATCGTCGAGTCAACATCCCACATGGCGGTCACCTAGTGAGCCAAGTCAGGTTACTTGCTGAGCTTGTCCTTCTCGGCCTTCACGAGGTTCTCGTCATGCGGGATGATGACGTCGACGAGCAATGCCCGGCGTTGATATCGATCTGTAAATACGATATCAGGCTTATTGGCGACAATAGTCCTGTTCGTGATGACAGATCGATCCCAATAGAGCGTAGCACGAGCATTTTCGAAAACTGGCGCCGGTGTGTACTTATAGTACGGCACTTCAGACTCAACAAGACCATATTGAAGAGCAAGTTGCTGATGGATGATCCTGAGATTATGTCTGTGCAAGTACTCGCCGTTGGCCAAATGCGAACAACCGGAAATTATGTGTCCGAGGGACTCGCCGGAGCAACGGCACGCTCGACAAATGTCGACCGTGCAATCCCTCATAATATATTTCTGGTAATTGTTCTTCATTATGAGGTCGTCAGCAATTGCACAGACAAAACCTTCAGTTTCCCCAAAGAGGTCACCAAACCGTAGCCAGTTCACGGACGCTAAAAAGTCTACGTCGGGCCTTGTTAGGGCCCGGTAGAAGCGTCCGTGTAGCTCCTTGCTCTTCCATATGTTGGCGGTCTTCAGTGCTCAACACCGTTGGTCTGCGCCAGTTTTCGTTTGCCAAGGAGAGAGGCGTGAGGCTCCTGTCTACTGCAACTACATCAAGATGCATCCCACACTCATTGCCAAGGAAATAATCCCTGGTGTGCAATACACCTCGCGGTTGTGAAGATTCTTAGCATTTAAAATGCCTCGACCTCCACATTTCCTCGGGATATACAATCTTATGAAAGATGAGCGTGGGTGCAACATGCGATGTGATTTAAATAGTAGACGGACCCTCCTATCCAAGGCGTCCAGCTCAGTCTGAGTCCACCTTAGTATGCCAAAGGAGTATGTGAGCAGCGGCATCACCCAACCATTGAAGGCGCGTACTTTATTACCCCCCGACAAAAGACTGTTAAGAACTTTTGTCAAGCGGCAAAAGAAGCGCTCCTTCACTGACTGCTTGACATCGCCCTCCATAATACCCAAAGACTGTGACATACCAAAATATTTGTAGGTTTCAACTTCACAGAGAGATCTTAGAGTCATTGTCTCAGAAAGCTGCAAATGCGATGAATTTATAACTACGCTTGGGGCCTGCGGGGCATCCTGCTCCGCGCACGGCTCCCACTACCGGTGGTTTAGTGCGCCGCATGTAATGGTCAACATCAAATAAGGAAAATTGCATGCGAGCATACTACGGGGCTACAGAGGGAGGAGCTAACCTCACTGCGTACCGTGATCGAATGCTGCTTCTGTTTCAGACTCTTAAACCAGCCATCACCGTTACCGCCCAGCGACTATCTGATCAAGTGCGGGCCATTGAGCGGCTTCGGCGACTGGATCAGTCTGTACTTGATCGGCTACGCCTTGAATCGCTGCCTATTCGTACAACCTCCGCTTCATCACGGGACCCTCCTGCCGCGTTATTGGCTTCGATGCCAGTCGCTCAACACGCACTGATGTCAGTGCAGGATGATCCCGTTAGCGACGTTGAGGATTGTGCGAATATAAGCGTAACTAGCCAGGTAAATGTGCAATTGAGGAGGGCTTTGGAAGACGTGATTGCGCAGTATCGGTCCACATCCAACTTTAGGTCTCGTTTACCTCGCTTGCCTACCAGTAAACGAAATTTAGCACTTATGGGAGCCCTAAACGCCGTGCTAGCGTCATATTTACAAGACAGCGAGGATATTATCGATACCCACTCAATTTTGTGCTGCAGGGCCATAGCTGCGTGCCAGTGCCACGTAGCTAGAGTCAAGTTTTCGGACACTTACCGAGCTCCGCGCGCTCGCGGGTCTGTCCCCGCTTGGCAAGTGCGAATTAAGACGCGTATTAATAAGTTTAGGACTCTCATAGGAAAGCTAATCTGCTTAAGGGGGGCAATGAATGCCCCCGAGTCATGCGTTTCGTGAACCAGGCTTTTGTTGGGGCCAGAATAAGCCCCCAGCATTATATGGCTTGTGTCACGGAACGTATCGACTTCCTGAAGCAGAAAGTTTGCGCGTGGGCAAGCCGTATTCGTCGCTAATATACAGAGCGTGTGGATAGATACAAGCAAAATCGCCTCTTCCAAAGTGATCAAAGGAAGGAGTACCGAAAGTGGGAAGGAACCGATCAAGGATTGAGGACACCTACCAGATGCTAATTTCTGGCGCATCATCTGGTCGGTACCTGTCGTGCACACAAAAGGAGACTGGATTTTAGCTGGGCAGATATTCAAACATAGGTTATTTAAATTATGTACCTATCTGTCAAGAGCATTTACGCGGTAGGCATTCTTCGAGATATTGATTATCGCATATAATAATGTTTTTACTGTGCCAAAGATGATTGATAAAGGTATCTGATAACAATGTTTCGTGTTTTTCATTTATTTTATTATTTTTAAATGTATTTTTGTATGATAGTATGCTTATTATCGCCATTTAATTCTTCTACGATTTTGGACACATCTCCAAATTCCGTAAAATAATTTCTGTGATATGGCGACAACACGAAGTGCCTATATTTGAAGTCCAGGACTTTAAAAGCTTTGCATACTTGGAAAAAAAGAAAACACAAAGCTGAAGCTCGATATAATGAACAACAAAATAACCTAAACCACAGTGTTATTGACCCAAAACTTAAGGAATTAGACCCTTTTTTCTGCCGCACACTCAACTCGCAAAACTTTGATCAGCGATTTCTCTTAATATTGGTTTTTTGAGATGTGCCCGTATAGCAGGCACTAGGCGAAGTGCCCATAAGGCGAAATAATACCACCCTTGTCAACGTCAAAAGCCGACAGTTAGTTTTCGAGCTTTCAAGCGTGCGAGAGCATCGCGAGAGTGTCTCAGTGTGATCATAACGGATTTTGAACTAACTCTTTTGGTGTTTGGTGGATTTTTTAAATGTATATAAGTTTATTTGTTCACAATTCTAAATTTTCTATTTGAATCATTCGCTCCTTTATCGTATTTTTATATGTTTTGTGTGTAGTGACGAAGTTCTTAATTCTACAGGATGGCATTTTTCCTTTTTCGGGACGAGGAGGTCGGACAAATTAAAATCCAAAGAAGGAGGTTAAGGGATTCCAACAACCCCTTCGAGCTGCCGGATCAGGAGTTCCAACACTTGTACCATATCAACAAAGATATGGGCATGTACCTGATATGGCAGCTTGAAAGCGCATTGGCCCTCACCTCATCCCATGGAGTTTCAGTTCATGTACAGGTATGTCTAAACTGAAAGAAAGAAAGAAAGAAAGAAAACAGCTCAAATAACATGGCTAAAGTAAAAGTGCTACTAAGAACATGTAAAATTATTTAAACAATTTACATTCAATATGTAGTAATGGCAGGAGCCAGCAGTGAGTGTGTAGATGAAAAGGGTTCTAACTCAGCTTGTGTTGTGACGGCAAAGCAATCACAAAGCTGTTATTCTGACAGAACCTTAAAAATGGTGACCGTGTTTAAGAAAACATTTGAGTTTTGTCTGTTTTAATTAAATTTAATGTTATTATTATATATTTAATAGAATCAGAGAAAGATACCTACTACACATACCTACATAGTGAAAGCAAGACAGAAAATATGAACAAGCAATCAGAAAACAACATTATATATTTATAGCTTCTGCCCGCGACTTCGCTTCGTCTGCGTGGACTTCAGAATTCGATCTTATCAGGATGAATAGTACAAGTTTGTTCTAACCGAACCGAGAACAAAATATAAAGCTTATTATAGCTCTGTATAGGGAAATCACTTAACCACCCAGTGACCTTGACCATACCAAGGCAGCAATTCAATACCGACTTACCGAGTCCTATTCCAGGAACCAACCTATATGTGTGCCAAGTTTCATCCCGATCCGTTCAGTGGTTGAAGTGTGATTGAATAACAAAAATCCAAACATCTAAACATCCAAACTTTCTCATTTATTTATAATATTAGTAAGATAAGATAAGATTTTTATTTATATGGTATAGTGATGAGTTGATGACTGATGACATTGATGACTTAAATTGTATCATCTGGCTCCACGATTTATCATTATTAGATTGACATTTAAATTATTATTTTATTTGACGCATGACATAACCTAATTGAATTTAAAATGTGATTTATAATTAATATCCGTAATATAAGGCTAGGTGTTTTTTTTCATAAGCTGATGTACATTTTCTATTACTTGACCTCATTGACTTATATATTACTAGCGTAAGGACCGGGCCAACAGCACGACGAAAAGGGACCAGTTCGTTGGCCCTAAAATAGCAGTTAAGGGCCAACCGCGACTTAGTCGTTTGCGGGCGACTGTCATTGCTTGACGTTAGTTCGCTCGTCATAAAAGTGCCTAGCTGCGTGGTTAAAGGGTGCAAAAATTACGATACGAAAGTTAAAAAAAAAAGATGAAATATCGTATCATCGGTTAGTAACCTTAAATTATTTTTATTGCGTGTCAAACAATTAAATAAGCCCTAGAATAAATAGCCTCAATTTTGGTATCAATTCCAAAGTGGCGGTCATGATGGCTCAATGTATCGACTGGCGACGCGCAAAGTAACTTTACGGGCGTCTTTTTTATCGTATTTTACAAAATAATTTATTGAATTAAGTCAGTATTATTATGGGTGCTTGTAATTCCTGGAATAAATTAAATTAAATTTTTAATTTTAATAATCTGTAAAATATCACCGAAAAACTGACTAAATCAAACAAAACGCCGACTTCGGTTTTCGCTAATGCAAATTCTTATTAGGGGCTCCATCACTTCTTTTAAGTCGGTTTTTATGTTTTTATTCAATCTTAATTTCTGCTTAGTTTTGTTTAGTTTTAATTTTTTATAGACATAGACATAGACATATTCTAAATTTTAGGTAAAATAAAATCAAACTATATGTGTATATCGGCGTGGAGCTGACTTACGTAAGTATGTATGTATATCCGCTGCCAGCGGCGACTCGCGCGAATTTACTCGAGCGGCCAGCGGCGGCGGGGCGCGGCGCGGCGAGCGGTGGAAACAAAGACACTGGCGCGAGGAACGCGGCCACGACTTAGGCCCGGTTCCCACTATGCCGGACCGGCAATTTTGCCGGATACCGGTAAGGCTAGTGGCTTATGACGCTTTTCACACGGCATAATGTGAACAGCTTCATATAAATTGTACAGCCACTACCCTTACCGGCATCCGGCAAAATTGCCGGTCCGGCATAGTGGGAACCAGGCCTAAAGTATAACGGACTCTATTCAGTTCGTGCACACCTTCTCTTATATTTAAGTATCTCTCATGAAAAATGAGCTGCTGTCGAGGCACTGAAGAGCCACTTTTGACATAGACATTTTTATTTTTTTTAAACTCTTGAGTACGTCCCATTCGCTCGATGCCGCTAACGCTACTGTGAAGTCGTGGCATGCTCGCCGCGCCGCTACCTTGCCGCGCCTCCTGCGCACCGCTCGCCGCTTAAGACCAATGTCGTGGCCAGGCCGTTAGGACAGGTATGGAGTCATAAAAGGTGTCAAGATCAAAGTCATTAGCTAAAGCTTGATCGTTGAAGAACTTTTGTATGCGATACAGTGGCAAGGACTTTCTCAGTTTCGTTCTTGTACTCCCAGGACGAAACGTAGTGCGCCGACGTGTACGCGTATTCGTTTTAGGTACTGTAAATTTTACCAGTTCTAATAGAATAGGGTTATCAATTTTATTATTAATTATTTTATGCAACAAAACCAGATCGAGAAAGCGGTGTCTATCTTGCAGTGTGTTCATTTTTAAGAGTGTTAATCTTTCCTCATAACCTACACGACGATCAACACGACATTTTAGGCTGTAGAAGCCGGAATGAGCAGAAATATGTGCACATTCCCCGGGCAGCCCGACTTCACTTCCTTGCCAGGGAGTTGAAAAAAGGATAAATATACCAATTTTGTTGGACCTCCTATGGTAACGTTTACGTTAGAAAAAACGAAACATCGAAAATAATACTTATAACCAGCGAAGCCCAGGTTCAGCGGCTAATGAACGAAGGTCGCTGCCCCTATACGGACGGTCACCCTGGAACTCCCCAGACTTAAAAAAATGCGCGGCGCGAACCTTCCACTATGGATATCTGATTATTAATATATTTACTGTCCAGTACCCCAAGACTAAACGTGAGTTGCCTTATAAATTCAAAATTTAAATTTAAATATGTATTTAGTGCTATAGTTATATTGCTTGCACTGTCTGCCGACCAAGGCGACCAACCTCTATACTCACTATACGACCTGGTACTAAGAATAAAATTCTGTCAATATTGTCAATGTTTTGTAGACGGTTCATAATGGTGGGACGCATCGGAGAGACAAAACAGTGCAGCCTCATATGCTTGGGTCCCCGGCATGTGGGGGGACGGTGCTATACGTAAGTACAGCACTGTCCCTTTCTAGACTACCGGCATCTCCGGATTGTCATGCCCTGGCACTGTTATGTCACCCTAGTGCTGGCAACCTAATGCAACCAAAACTAACCCTACCTTAGCAAGATTAGTTTCTAAGATTAAGAAAAATATAATAATAAGTAAGTTTTTATGTTCTTCTAGTAGCTGCTGCCAAATTCTAAGTTTACTGATTGTTAATATCATCATGTTAATAATGATGAAGATCTGCAAGGAATGTAAAAGTACTTTTGCCTCATACTTGCCTAGTACCCGCGAACATAGCTCTAACGACAATATAAACTTATATCTGTTTTTAATTATTAGATTAACTGTTAACTGGAGGTCTACGATGTCATGTGTTCCTAGTAACTCCATGGAATTGAAATCGGAACCACAAAAAATCGAGCCAACAACCCACTCACAAACACGCTGTACTCACACTAAGGAGTCAAAAACACAAATCACATTAAACCACCTACACGCGAACTGCGCACCACACAAACACAATACACGTGACACTCATTCTCAACTAAAAACACATAGTCAAATTGCTACCGGACAAAAGACTTACACATTAAATTATCATTTAACCTTGGTTGCACACCCCATACAGTTAGATAGTTATGTTCTTATATCGCAAACTCAACATATTGTACCCACCAAATACCATCTGTGTTCTGTAGTATTATCATATAATGGCTAGTAACTTATGTTGTCGCTCATGCTGGCAACACTGGATAGCGTCCTAACCGGGGTTCTCAAGTTGTGCTGTCAATGCGGTTATGGAGAAACGTGAAGATACCGGGACTCTTTTTCTGTGTTCTTTGACCAGACATGTAGATAACTAGCTATCATACATTTAATGAATACATTATTAATTAACCACAGTTTAGTTCTTTTAATATCAGAAGTGCGCTAAAGAACCGGGATGTCGCCAAAACGTAAACGCGCGAAAGTTAGTCATAAAAGGAGAAAACGTTTAAGTCGTGACGAAGGGACACCAACTAGGAAAAGGAGAACTTCGTCGTCGACGACGTCAAGTGCGAGCTCGGCCAGCTCGAGCAGCAGCTCCGGCGAGCGCAGGAAGCGTCGTCGGAGGGTTAAGAAAGTCCGTAAGCAGTCCGCCACCGTAAGTCAGAATGTATTATTATCATCTGTCATACCTGATTTTGACCCGTCAGTAGACGATATACACATGTGGATAAACGTAGTAGACGCTAACGCACGCGCTCTTGAATGGTCTGATAAAGTAACAAAATATCAAGCACTACAAAAGCTATGTAATACGGCAAAGACGTGGTATGACTCCCTTCAGAGAAATGAAACTTCGTGGACATGGAAATGGAAAGATTGGCGCAGTAAAATGTTAGATACGTTTCAAATCAATCACAATATGCACAGTTTGTTGGTAGAACTAATGAGTGTAAAACCGGTTGAAGGACAATCATTATATGAATTTTACTTTCAACAAAAAGGTAGGATTGATCGGTTAAGATTATCGTTCAAGGAAAAAGATGTGATTTCAATCATTGTAGGGTCTATTGGTGATAAAAGCATTTGTACAGCGGCTGAAGCTGGCAATTTTCGGTATTGTGATGAATTAGCATCATTCTTACACGGTAAAATCTATTCTAATGTTGATTTAAAGCACACTGAGAATAATGTATCAAATAATTTTGCATTAAAACAAACTTCTCGACCTTATGGTGGAACTAATTTGAAGAGAACGGATCAAATAAATGGTTACAACAATAAGTTTTCAAACGAGTCCATTCAGACTAAAATCACATGTTTTTCTTGTGGGGAGGTAGGTCATAAAGGAATGAATTGTAGCAAAACAGACCTTAAATGTAATTTTTGTCAGAAATTAGGGCATTTGGAAACCGTTTGCAGAACTAAACAGAAACCTAAGGCCGAGAAGTCTGCTGAAGTTAAGTTAGTTAATGTAGGAAATCAAAAAGAAATTTTTTATAAGGAAGTTTTAATAAATGTATGTAAACACCAAGCTTTCATTGACATGGGCAGTGACTGCTCTTTAATAGTATCAAGCTTGGTTGACAAGTTAAATCTGACTCCCTTTCGGTTAGATAGTCCAATGAGACTTACTGGGTTTACAAACAACAGTTGCATGGAAGTAACTGAGGGTGTGTCTGTAAAACTCAAAGTAGATAATGTACAACTCGAGGTGATTTTTTATATCATTAATGAGTTATCTGGATGTGACATTTTGATTGGTAGAAATTTTACAGAAAATAAAAGTATCATGTATACAAGGGTAGGTAACACATTGGTATTTCAACAGGTGACAAAAGAACAGATATGTTTGATAGAAGCCTCAATGTTTAAAGTTGATAATATTGATCACGTTAATGTTACTAGAGAATTATTTGCTAAATATCCCAAATGTACTGCACATGATTTGTCTGCTTTGGGAAGGACATTCTGTGTTGAGTTAGATATTGAAGTTACTAGTAATAAACCTGTATGTTTGCGACCATATCGCATGTCAGAATCTGAAAAAACTGCCACAAGAGATATTGTAGATGATTTATTAAAAAATAATATAATTCGTGACAGTAATTCACCCTATGCAAGCCCGGTATTGCTGGTAGATAAACCTAACGGTCAGAAACGATTGTGTGTGGATTACCGTGCACTAAATAAAATTACAGTAAAAGAAAAATATCCGATGCTGATTGTTGAAGATTTGATTAATAGATTACATGGTTGTAAGTATTTCACATCATTAGATTTAAAAAGTGGTTATTATCAAATTAAAATTAAGGAAGAGTCTGTCCACAAAACCGCGTTTATAACCCCTGACGGACATTACGAGTTCGTCAGGATGCCGGCCGTTTGGTTTGTCTAATGGCTCGGCTGGGTTTCAAAGGTTAATTAACACTGTATTAGGTAAACTTAGGTTTGGAAGAGTCATATGTTTTATGGATGATTTATTAATTGCGACTGAAACAATAGATGAAAATTTGCAATGTCTCGAAAATGTATTAGGAGTTTTCCAAGAAAATGGATTAACAATAAACTTAGAAAAATGCAATTTTTTGCAAGACAAAATTAATTTTCTTGGATACGAAATATCGAACGAGGGTATACGACCCGGTACAAAGAAATTGACAGCTATTAAAGACTATCCGACACCGGAGAACATTCACCAAGTACGTCAATTTCTGGGCTTAGTTAATTATTTTAGAAAGTTTATTCGTAATTGTGCGATTATATGTAGTCCTCTAACTAAGCTGTTAAAAAAGGGTTGTCAATGGGAGTGGGGGTCGGAACAAAATGAAGCAGTAAGGAAACTCAAAAACGCGTTATTGTCTAATGCATTATTGACTATATTTGATCCCAATATGCCTGTTATTTTGTACTCTGACGCGTCACGAGATGGGGTTGCATGTATAATAATTCAGGTTACCAGTGATGGCGAAAAACCTATTTATTTTTATAGTCGACAAACGTCAGACGAAGAAAAACGATATCATTCTTTTGAACTGGAATTTCTAGCCATCGTGACGGGTTTAAAGAAATTTAGGCATTATTTACTTGGTAGTCAATTTAAAATTGTTACCGATTGCAATGCGGTTAAGTACACAATTAATAAACAGGAAATAAATTCGCGCATAGGTAGGTGGGTACTACAGACGCAAGAGTTCAATTTTGAAATTGTACATAGACCGGGTGTTCAGATGCAACACGTCGTCGATGCATTAAGTAGAAACCCTGTTGGGAGTAGCGCAGCCGTAGTTAATGAAAATGTGATGTCAGTTTCTATCTCTGAATCGGATTGGCTTTTATCTGTGCAACTACAAGACCCCAATATATGTTCAATTAGAGAAATTTTAATGTCAGGTGAGGCCGAACTTCATAAGCAAATATTTCAAAATTACGAATTGTTAGGTAATAAGGTATATCGTAGGACTGAGTATGGAAGGAGATGGGTAGTTCCCAAACAATGTATATGGCAAATAATAAAAATTAACCATGATGATATAGGGCATTTTACAATAGATAAAACACTGGAAAGAATAAGATATAAGTATTGGTTTTCACATATGAAAAGAGTTGTTTGTAAATACATAAATAACTGCCTTAATTGCATTTATTTTAAGAATGTTCACGGAAAGAAAGCTGGAAAGTTGTATCCTTTACCCAAATATGCACGCCCTTTCCACACATTACATCTTGACCACTTGGGCCCTTTTATAAAAACAACAAAAGGACATGCATATTTATTGGTGATAGTCGATTCTTTTACGAAATTTGTATTTATATCGCCGGTACAAAATACAAAAAGTAAATGTGTTGTGAATGAATTAAGTAAGATTTTTAAAGTTTTCGGTAACCCTGTAAGAATCATTTGTGATGCGGGTAGCGCTTTTACTTCAAAGTTATTTCGTAATTATTGTTTAGACAACAAAATTAGACAACACGTAATAGCTACAGCAATGCCGCGTTCCAATGGGCAGGTTGAGAGGTACAATCAGACCATCTTAGAAGCACTACGTAGTAAGGGAGCAGACACAGAAAATAATAAGTGGGACCTCCATATTGCCGATATTCAGAAAGGCATTAATTCAACTGTAAACAAGTCCACTTCTGCAGTACCAAGCGAAGTGTTTTTTGGTTATAGAATACAAACCAATTCAGACAACCTTTTTAAATGATTGCGTCGAACAAACAATTGATGTAACAACCTTACGAATGACGGTAGACCAAAATTTAAAAAAGGTTGCTGAGAAACAAAAACAATTATTTGATGCAAAAAGAAAAGAAGCTAGAAAATACGACATAGGAGAGTTAGTCGTTATTAAGATTCCGAGTCAGTATAATGATGGGCAGAGCACAAAGTTGTTACCTATTTTTAAAGGACCATTTCAAGTTACAGAAGTGTTGGGTCATGATAGGCAGTATAGTGTTTTCAAGTTCATATCTTGAATGTACAGATTTTGTCCCTTCTACAATTTTATTATATGTATAGATTATTTTTTTATTATATACAAACCTGGTCACCGTTTGTTGAAACGCTTTAGTAAAAACCGTATCAACATTGGTTCAGTGGTTTTCAATTGATGCGAGGAGAAACAAAATTAAACAGACAAACAGACAAACAGACACCAACTCAAAAAATGTAAGAAACGTGTTCTGCTGCTCATTCTGAGGACCCTTATAGTATTTTTAAGTTCATATCTTGAATGTACAGATTTTTTCCCTTCTACAACTTTATTACATGTATAGATAAAACAATGTTCTTTTCACACGAGAATATACCAAAATCTTTTGCTACCTATGGGGATTTGTTTGAAAGCATGCTTTTTGATAATTATTTTATAATGGAATGGTTTTTACAATCAATGGTACTGATAAAGTAATTGTAACATATTACAGGTGCTAGCATCTGTGATGTTTATGGCTGCCGGGATTTACCAGAGGGGGGTGGGTCGAGACCACAACCTCTGTGTAGCTCAGACAACTGTGTCTAAATATCTGAGCAAAGTTGTAGCGGCCATAAAACTGCGGTAAGGCATTTACCACATAATATAAATACTACTTACTGAAATCATGAACCCTTTTTAAGCATAGTGCCTATAATATTTAATTAACCATATAATATAATAAATAATTCAAGATTTTTAGGTCCCTTTTTTTAAATAACACTTACTTACAAAAACATAGGCTTTATAGATATAAAGATATTTTTTATGAAACATTTAACTTTGTAAAAAACCTTTAATCAAATAATTACCCTACTACATAAGACTAGGGATGGTAAGGTGTGGGCACTGTTTTCGTTAAGATGTAAAATTTGATTTATAACTTATAGCACTTCATTCATTTACTATAGACCTACCTAAAAGAAAAAAAAACACCAGTTCACCACTACATGATTATAATACCATAAAAATACACACAAATTGTAGTTCTAAGTAGGGCATTGTTCATAGTATAGTCAATTGGGCATCAGTATGTATGCAAAGCCTCAGAAATATGTATACAGCCCTTATTACTACGGTAATAAAGTAAAGTTGATGTTTACATAATAATATGTTTGCAACTTTGTGTGTATATTTAGTTTTGCCCATGACCGTACAAGTATTTACATCATCATGTCAGCCGAAAGACGTCCACTGCTGGACATAGGCCTCCCCCAAGGCTCTCCACTAAGACCGGTCTTGTGCTTTTCGCATCCACCGCGTTCCCGCGATCTTTACAAGGTCGTCACTCCATCTTGTTGGAGGCTTACCTACAGCTCGTCTCCCGATCCGCGGACGCCACAAAAGAACCTTCTTACCCCATGCGAGCAATGTGCCCCGCCCACTGCCACTTAAGTTTAACTATTCTTCGGGTTATGTCGGTAACCTTAGTTCTACTGCGGATATCATCATTTTTGATTCTATCGCGCAGAGGAACCCCGAGCATAGCCCTCTCCATAGCCCTCTGAGTGACTTTGAGCTTCCTTATGAGGCCCATTGTTAGCGCCCACGTCTCAGATCCGTAAATAATCACTGGCAACACACACTGGTCAAAGAGTTTTGACTTCAAACACTGCGGTAATTTGGATGAAAAGATGCTGCGAAGCTTCCCGAATGCTGCCCAGCCGAGTCGGATTCGACGAGTGACCTCTTTCTCAAAGTTGGACCTACCTAACTGGACCATTTGTCCCAAGTAAATATAGTCGTCAACAACTTCAAGCGCAGAGCCTCCGACTATCACGGGAGTTGGCGCGACATGGACATTGGACATGACTTTCGTCTTGTCCATGTTCATCCTCAAGCCAACTCGGTCGGAAACTCTACTGAGGTCAGTGAGCATTGCACTGAGGTCCTCCATGGTCTCAGCCATGACTACAATATCGTCAGCGAAGCGAAGGTGAGTGATGTACTCGCCATTTATGTTGATGCCTCGTCTTTTCCAGTCCAGAACCTTAAAAACATCCTCCAATGCAGCGGTGAACAGCTTCGGAGAAATCACATCTCCTTGTCTGACTCCCCGCTGCAGAGGTATAGGCTTCGTGCTCTGGTCGTGTAGTCGGACGGACATAGTGGCGTTTTCGTACAGGCACTTCAACACTTCGATATATTGGTAATCAACTTGGCACCGCTGGAGAGACTGCAGCACAGCCCAGGTCTCAATCGAATCGAAGGCTTTCTCATAGACCACAAATGCAAGGCAAAAGGGGAGATTATACTCCTCGGTCTTCTGTATAACCTGCCGCAACGCATGTATGTGGTCTACGGTACTGTAGCCTTTTCGGAAATAGGCTTGTTCGGGAGGCTGGAAATCGTCAAACCTGCGCGCGAGACGATTTGTGATGACCCTCGAAAACAGCTTGTACACATGGCTCAGAAGTGAGATGGGTCTATAATTCTTCAGCAAAGTTTTATCACCTTTCTTGACGAAGAGAACCACCACACCTCTGTTCCATGCTTTCGGCGTTCTCCCTTCGTGGAGGACGGAGCTGAACAGCGTCTGAAGGCCCCTAAGGATGGGTTTATCACCCGCCTTCAGAAGTTCGGCTGCAATTCCATCCTCACCAGGGGCTTTGCAATTCTTAAGCTCAAACCACACTTATCTCGTACAGGCTGACGTCGGGGAGATCTTCGGTATAGCGTCGGGTTAATTTAGCCCACGGGTCTTTGGCTCGATTTTCGACGGGTGTTCGGGTTGTCGTGTTCCGCTGTCCATAAAACTTCTCAACTTCCGCCGAAGCCGCCACCGCCGCTCAGGTTTGGATGAAACGACTCTGCCGTCGTCGGTCTTCAGCTTCATCAATTGGCTTTGGCCAACAGACAGATCCCTGGCAAACGCCAGTCACGCAGGCGCTAGCGCACAAATCGAACACGCTCCACTTTCGTGCGAAATCTAATAAGTTAAATAAAAAAAAATTTTTTTTTCGTACACTAAAAAGAATAAAGCTGATAAAATTAACCACAAAACGATGGTGAAATGTTATAATTGCATTAAAATCATTATTAAAAAATGACCAGGATTGCAGTGCAACAAATGCTCCAGATGGATACACGGATCATGCGCTAACCTAACTACGCATTAGTTGAGTACGCTATGCGCCACGGAATCCGCAGATTGGCGATGTCGTAGCTGTGTTAGTAATCCAAAGTCCAAAAGGCTTTCGTTCATTATGCCCGATGCTGAAGAAGAAGTGGATACAGACACTGAGCCGCAACCGGGTGCTAGCGATATTACGCATAAAATGCTCAGTGACATCCATCGAGAGGTGCGCGACATTCTGCGTATTGAGTTACAAACCACCCTTCAGTTATATTCCGATAAAATAGACGAGTATGAGACTAAAGTAAAGGCCTATGAAACCCAATGTATTGATCTTAAAAATACGTGCAAGAACCTGACGCTACGAAATGATGCCCTTGATCAAAAGATAAATGCGATCGAGCAAAACCTTATAAAAAACTATATTGAAATCGATGGTATAAAAGAACAAGAAGGAGAGAACGTTTCAGATATTGTCAGAAACGTTGCCCAAAAAATAAATCAAAAAAAGGAAGACATAACAAGGGCTTATCGTAAAAAGAAAAGAACCTCGACGAACGCCAGCGATGAACCGTCTCCTATAGTTGTTTCTCTCGTTGAAGGTCGTCGTGATTGCTGGTTACTAGCGGCCAAGGAATCAAACATCAATGGCAAAGACCTGGGATTTGATGTGGACTCCAAGATATATGTACGTGAGTCACTCACACCGTACACCTCGACCCTACTCTGGAAGGCAAAATTGACCTTATATCATTCAAAAATATGCCAATATCTATGGTGCAAAGATGGTATGGTGCTGGCCAGGAAGGCTGAAAAAGAAAAAATCCATGTGATCATTAAATGACATAGAAAGACTTGCTTCTGAACTCGCTAACTAAAGCCATAGTGTCGATTAATTATAACTAAAAGCTGTTAATAAAGATGGACAACATTACAACTAGTACTCTTCACTTCTACTTTCCAGATCGAATCTCATTTATCGCACTACACGTCAATATAGATAAAGATAAAGAGACATTTATTCACAACAATACAAGATTACATTAGGTAGATACAAAAAGAACAAGACAGAGAAATTGTTGCGAAACGGTCCCAACTCAGCATTCGCTAGCCGTAAAGCCAGCACTGGTCTTCCGTTGGAACCGCTTGGTGAAGAGACGGAAAGTGACACACTTAACACAAAACATCATTGGGAGAAAAAGAAAAAAAAAGAACAACATAGACAAAAAACAATCATTCGTTCGATAATATCTCGAACGAAAATAAAAATCGCAATCAGTTAACTGGCAACATTAAGGAAATAAAATAAACAAAAAAACTATAGTCTATGGGACGTTATGCTAGCTATGCCAATGAAAATAAAGTTACGTAACAAAACTAACAATATGAACAAAAATGCTAGACTTAAAAGAAATAAAATTAATGTTTTATTGGTTTTACATCAGTATAAACAACACCACTGTGTAAAATAACAAACAAGCAGCCTACAAAGTGACAAGCGGACAGCAAGAAAAGGAATACATACCACAAAAACTGGGTCGGAGAAGGACTAACAAAATATGTAAATACAATAAATATCCGGATAGAAAAGCCAAAAAAAGGAAGCGGACACCAGTGCAAATTGGAAATAAAGCGAAGGTAGGTTAAACGGAGAGAACATAAAAAATAAAATACACACTATATAAATATAAAGCATTTCCTCTACTCCCGTCATATAGCACTCGTGTAATGCGCAAGCGTTCCTTGGCTAACCTGATGGTTAAAGAGGAAAGATTTCAGCTTTTTCTTAAAATTAAATATATTTTGCAGATTCCTGATCGGTGGTGGAACGTTGTTCCAGCATTTGGTAGCCGAATACCGGAAGCTACCTCGAAAAACAGCTGAGGCGTGGCGAGAAGTAGTTAGCTGTATTGCACATTGCCGACGCAACCCACCGCTACGGAATGTCAGCTTTTCGTACAAATAGAGTGGAGCTTGGTTTTTGATAACTCCAAAAAGCAGAGAAGCGAGGTGCAATTTACGTCGGTGCTGCATTTTCAGCATAGAGTGTTTGTTAATAAATGGAGTTACGTGGGCCCTGAACGGAATGACGAAGCAGAAACGAGCACAGGCATTTTGTACCCTTTGGATGAGTCTCTTAGTTCTTGCCAGGAGACGTGGACCAAAAACTACATCCATGTAACTTAATTTAGATAAGACAAGAGACTCGACCAGCTGTACACGCAGACTTTCACTTAAGAATGGCCGAGCCCTATATAACACTTTTAACATGTAGAAACAGCTCCTTACCACGCTTGATACATGTTTCTCGTATCTGAGCTCACTGTCCATAATAAGACCCAAGTTGCGCGCTTCACATACCCTCTCAATAGCATTGTTAGACAACTCGACTTTTACAGTTGGGTTAAAAGAGGTGAGCTGTTGATTACTACCTAATACCAGATATTTCGTTTTAGTTGGATTTAGTAGTAAACTATTGTTAGAGGCCCAAGTTGATATTCTCAAAAGATCTTCATTTAACTTGCTAATTGCATTGTCAACCTTGGATGGTTTACAGGATATGTAAACCTGTATATCATCGGCATAAATATGAAACTTACAATTAAGGATGTGAGATTTGATATCTGCCAAATACAAAATAAATAGGATTGGTCCAAGAATGGATCCCTGGAGAACGCCTCGAGTGACCGCCATCTTATCGGAGACTAGTGTGGATCCGTCTTTTTTAGTGACTTTCACACATTGATAACGATTGTTAAGATAACTATCAAACCATTGCACAGCCTTGCTATCAAACCCATAATAGCTTAGCTTAGATAAAAGCAAGTTAATATTAATGGAGTCAAATGCTCTGGAATAATCCAACAAAACCAAAAGTGTACACATTCCTTGACTCTGTGAGCAGAGGATATTGTCGGTTACGTCCAGTAAAGCTGTCACAGTGCTTCTCCCATTCCTAAAACCAGACTGTCTCTCAGGTAGAATTGCATTTTTTTCCAGATATTCTGTCAACTGAATGCAGACAGCTTTTTCCAGGACTTTGGAAAGGCATGGAAGTATACTTATGGGCCTAATATCTTTTAACTCGACAGGATTGTCTATTTTAGGTAAGGGATGCACAATTGCCATTTTCCAGATGTCAGGTACTACTGACGATTCAATGGATGCATTAACTAAATTCAATATTGTGTCTAATGTATAAGGAAATGTCAACGAAAGCAAATTCAAATTAATTCCATCACATCCTACAGCATTTGACTTTAGGCTCTTAATGATTTTGCTAACCATATCCAAACTGACTGGGCCAATGTGGAATACTGAGCTACTGAATCTATTAAACTCAAAGTATGTTAATTGTGAAATTGATATCTCATTTGTATTTGGTAAAATTAAAAAGTGATTATTTAAAGCATTTAGATCGTAGAAACACATAGGTAAGTCACTTTCTTTCTTAGGTAATAAATTAGATTTAAGATTTTTCTACAGTAGTTTAGGGTTATGTATTTTGTTATTAATATTATATTTATAGTAGGCTATTTTTTCCCAGTAAAGTGCTTGGTTGACCACTGCTTTTAAAGATTTATAGTATAGTACATTACTGCAAAGACCAGTAAGTGAGCCTTCCTGGACGAGTATGAGGTAAAATAATATATGAGGCTTTTATACATCGAGTCCAGCATGTATAGTGCTTTACTCAAAAATAGAACAAGTATAATGATTTAAAAAAATATGTTAAAATATTGATGACCACATGTGCACAACCCTCAGGGCGCTAGTCCGACTCTTAGCCGGTCGCTTACCCGGTTTTTTTTATTTTTATTAACGATTCACAACTCGTCTTACCGGCCAAGATGTACTAGGCGCACATAAAACTGAGATGGTGCGGAGCAAGCGATGCTGAAATGAAGAGAAATCGCGCGATGTCTGGTCTGAACGAGATAACGCTGCTTTTGGTTTATGATGCCCTAGTACTTTTGGAGCTGAATGATCAGCTTTTCATGTAGTATAAGTAGCCTTTTTGAAGGCTGTCACAGGCTTTACAGATACAGTGTAAACTCTTTATAACGTCACTCGATTTAACGACAAACTCCTTAAAACGTCGAAATTGCTTGACTTTGGTTGGTTTGCCTTGTTTTCTATACAATAATACACTCTATATAGCGTCACGCTCACTCTTTTTAATGACAACAATACGGCATTATAAACCATTAAGCAGTACTCTCCAAGTTGCCAAAATAGATAAGAACTGCAGCTGTGTACGTTCTTTTGTTTGCAGTTTTTTTGTTTTATTATCTAGCACGTGTTTACTTCGACTTGTTCTTTTGTATGCGTTACTAACTGCACTACGTTTGCGAGTCCCGCTCCATAAGGCCGTGCAGGTGCGAAAGAGATGACCTGACTCGCCACTTGGTGCTGCTGATAGTATGTATACCTAGACTTTTGCCAAGTTGTTTCACGTTATCATAATCGCAGTTGCTTACAGATTTCCGAACTGTAAACATGGCGAGTAAACGAAAATCCTTGTGTATTGACGAAAAAGTTTTATTGATACGCTCAATAGAGGCGGGAGAAAAGATAAGTGACGTTGGAAGACGCTTTGGATTTAGCCGCTCTACCGTGTCTACAATATGGAAAAACAAAGAAAAAATTCTGCAAGCAGAGGAGAATGGAAAATCTGCTAAGAAATTAAAGAAACCTCAATACCAAGATCTGGATCAAGCGATGCTATCATGGTTTCATAGACAACGCCAGAATAATATGCCTGTCTCGGGACCGATCATGAAAGCTAAGGCGGAAAATTTTGCCAAAGAACTAGGATTAACTGCTTTCAAAGCATCAGAAGGATGGCTCGGGAAATTCAAGCAACGTCACCATATCAACTATGGTAAAATTAATGGAGAAGCAAAAAGTGTCGATACGAATGTGACACACGACTGGATTTATAGAGTGTGGCCCAAGTTGAAAGAAAATTATGCTCCGAGTGACATTTTTAACGCTGATGAAACCGGAATTTTCTTTAAGTTGACCCCCGATAAAACACTGAAATTTGTGTGGGAGGAAAGCTCTCCAAAGAGCGTATCACAGTGCTTGTAGCTGCTAATATGAGTGGCACAGAGAAAAAAAAACTGTTGGTGATAGGCAAATCCAAAACTCCGCGTTGTTTTAAAAACATCAAAGAATTGCCAGTGACATATAAAGCTAATAAATCAGCCTGGATGACCAGTCAAATTTTCGAAGATGAATTGCGAAGATGGGATGCAGAATTAAAGGGACGAAAAATCCTACTTCTTGTTGACAACTGTCCTGCTCACCCTCGTGTATCTAACCTCCGAAATATAGAGTTGGCGTTTTTTCCACCAAACACGACGAGTGTTTTACAGCCAATGGATCAGAGCGTGATTAAAAGTCTCAAAAGTCACTACAGAAAGAAACTCTTGATGGAACTGATCGAATCTGAGGGTACAACTTCTATTAATATGCTGCATGCAATAACATTTTTATCAAAAGCCTGGGATGAGGTGACAGCAACAACTATCCAGCACTCTTTTCGTTATGCCGGACTTTGTATCTGTTCTACGAGTGACGAAGTAGAAAAAGAACCAGAGTTTGAAAGTGAATATGACCTTCCATTAACTGAGTGGGTTAAGCAATTCAACCTGCCAAATAATTTAACTGAAAATCTACAAACCTACACAGAAGTTGACGACAACCTGGCAACAACAGCTTCACTGACAGATGAAGAAATTCTGGGTTCGGTGAGAAACACTGAGGAACAAGTGGATGAAGAAGATGAAGCAGACGATCCTGTCCCTCCACCAAGCATCAAACAAGCACTTGATGCAGCAAAACTATTAGAAAAATACTTTTTATATAATCAAGTTGATCCAGCAGTATCTCAAGATATGAGTAAAATACATAAGAAAATACAATTAAAATATTGGAGCAGCAAAAAAAATCAGACGAAGATAACAGAATATACGCAATGTATGAATAATAATGTTCGTGTGTAAAATGTGTACCACATTAGTAAATACATATTATTATAGTATAGTAAAATAATATCTTTTATTTCTCTCCATTTAACGACCACTCTCTATAACGCCGAAAAATGCTCAGTCCCTTAAGTGTCGTTATATAGAGTTTACACTGGTTCCAAATTCAAATAATATGATATGTTATGGAATTTCCATACTTACTTACTGGACACTTTTTGATTCCAAATTCGAAATTCCTCGACTTTACTGGACACTTTTCCAGTTGTCCAGGAACGTCAACCTATTGGCTCCTTTTTACTGGTGTTATGGCAAGATTACATAGCATTTTTGAGTAAAACTCTTTTACTGTCTGTTCCGGATCTGTGATATTCAGCTAAAGCCCTATCCCGCAACTGCATCATCGGTTTAACAGTAGCTGTTATCCAGGGGTAAGAGCGGTCTTTAATTGTAGTAAGCCTCTCAGGAGCATGCTGGTCAAACAAGGACAATATGCGTAGATTCAGACCACTAACCATATCATTGACATTATTAAAATCAGATATCAATCCCCACGGAACAGTCTGTAAATCTTTGTCAAAGTTACTAGGACAAATATTTTTTATTGGCCTGTATGTCACAGAGTAGGGCTTAAATTTCGTGCGCTTTATGCTATACTCGCATACCACAAGACAATGACCATGCAGCGACCTCACGTGATCCACAGTAATAGAAGTTGCCTGCAAGTCGGTACACACTACATCCAGTAGTGTCTGGCTGTTCTCAGTGAAGTGAGTAGGCTCTGTTACAATTTGAGATAGGCTGAAACTAGAAATGAAATGATTGAACTTAGTGACTTTTGCTTCGTGTATAGAAAGTAAATTTATATTGAAGTCGCCTAATAATATTAAATTGTCATACCTATGCAATGAACTAACAGAATCACTCAGAGCATCAAATAATAATTCAACGTCCATCCAGGGAGGGCGATATGCCGTGCCAATAACCAACTTCTTTCCGTTCAGGACCAACGTGGCTCACATTTGTTCCACCGATCCATGCAAAGGGTCCACAGGGTGGCGCCAAATATTAAGACTTTGGTTTGCTTTGTAATAGAAACCCGTCCCCCCACCTCGAGTACGCGGCCCAAGTGGCCTAGGGATGTGTCTGAAACGATACCCAGGGACTGTAGGTGCCCGCCCCTCCTCCCCCGCCCTCAGCCAGGTCTCGTTGATAGCGAGCACGTCAACATCATGACGTAAACACGCGGCGACAAAATTATCACCATTAGTGCCTAGTAGACCATCATTCCACAAACCAATTTTAACCTTACTTTTTACCATTTCTAGTTTGTAAATACATTATACTATCTATAATTTAAAATTGAAAAACCAGAACGGGATAAAAAACGAAGGAAGAAGCGAGATGGCGCCTTACAAATTTTAAGAACTTTGTTATCACGTTTCTCGAAAACAACGCACGTTACCTAAGAATAAACTATTGAAATCTATTCTCTAGACATGGGAATAGAAAAAAAACATAAAATTTACCGGTTTCGCTGCGTATTTTTTCTACAATCACGTAATGAAATCTCGATATCATTGACAATTTGAACCGTCGGCCATTGTTCGGAAATGTTCGGAAACGTTCGGATCGGTCTCGCCACAGAGTCTCGCTTAATACCTTACGTTTAAGTAGACGCTTTTGGTCACTAATAATACCTTAAGCCCTTTAAGGCCGACCGCATACATACCTACGTTTTCCGTATACACGAAAACGTATACGGAAAACGTATGTATGCGGCTGGCCTAAAAAATGAATTGAAGGAGTGCTCCGTCTTTTTCTCACAAGTGTAATACGGAGCTATAAGTTCCGATTTGCTATGGAAGAACTGCATGCAGGTTAAATTGGTACGTCTGGGACAGGTTTTATAGAGTCTGTCTAATGAATGATGAACCGGGCTTTTATTTGACTGGCAAGTCTGGCAACACTATTAAAATGACGTTTTGACTGTGACAATGACAAACAAGTTGTTATTGGTGTGAGTGTGTCAAATTAAAGATTTCTTTTGGAAATTTACGGACTAAACATGCGTAAAACTATCAAAAGTGGTGTGCGACAGATACTTTTTACCATTATAAACAAATATGAAGAAAAACAAGAGAAGAGGGAAGCATTGTTGAAACAAAAAACAGAGTGTTTAGATACGGTGACCGAATTTATAGGTTAGTTCAAGGTTAGTATGGCATGTTAATTTTGATACTTATTATTTCTGTATCTTCAATCCAAAGTTTCATAGAATATATACCTTTTTCTGTCCTACCTATCTTTTGAAATTGGTATTTCTTTTCCATTAAGAAATTAAACGATGTATTCCTTTCAGATAAGCTGGACGTGGATGGTGAAAAACAAACGGTTTGAAAAATGTTCAGCAGTTGAAAGAGTTGGAGCAAAACGATTTACTATGCCAGAGTCAGACGAAGTATTAAGAAGAATTATCTTCAATGACCGGTAAATACTAAAATTATTATTGATTTTACCTAAACCCAAATGTTCTTAGAGCTGTCGGACTGTACAATGGGGTTGTAGTCACAATGTATCTGTAAATGGTGTTCTGTTTAATTCATTCCTTCTTTCTTCTTACAGATATCAGTGTTTCGACATTGAAGAGAATAAATAATGAAGGCAAAGTAAACCATGGTGTCTTCAGTACCCCAGGAAAGAAGCGACCTCACAAGGCCACAGTATCCAACTTAGATAGTTTTGACATCCATGCCATCCGAAATAAAGTGAATGAATTTTATAATTTAAAGAAGCAAGTGCCTACACTCAGATGCCTATTAGCAGTTGATGCCTATTAGAGTTGAGAGAAAGCATCGGTTTTACCCTAATAATAAATAAAATCTTTTTACTTAATGACTAATGTTATTGATGATTTTATTTACTAAAAGAGCTCACAAATGAGAAAGCATGCTGATGCAAGCATTATTATGGTGGTCTGCATTTATTTTTTATAGATAGTTTTAAAGCATCAAATACTTCGTGACACCCAAAGTCACCAAATAGTTCGGTACAAGTTTGGCGACTTTGGGTGTCACTATCTATTTATTTAATGCTGACTATACGGGTCAATCAACTTTTCTTTGTAGTTCGTTGCCAGGGTGGCGTTTCCTGGGTCACTCATTAAAACTATGATTTAAAAGGATATAAGTCCACTACCATTCTTTTATGGCTTTTCTCCTGAGTGTGCTAGAAGTACACATTATAACATTTTTCCTAAGAAACTCTATCACTGTTGTCTCCTGGCCTCTCGAGACAAATAACAACAACAAAAAAGTTGATCCATACGTATTAAGTAATAAGACTCTTGGACTTCTATTAATAAACTGTACTTAAATATGATACCGTGTGTGGTCTTAATATGGACAATCGGACACTTGAGTGTGGTATTAGTGGATTTGAGTACCTTTAGTTTATTAATACAGGCCTTAGTATTGTGAAAAAGTACGCGGTTCCTCTTTTTTTTGCGCCCACCAAAATAAGCAAAATAAGAAAAGTATCAAATTCGTTTATTCCTACATTGATCGGTAATATCGCTTTTTCTCAGGTTCATCTTTCATTAGATAGACTCTAGCTTCGGCAGTCCGACGAGAGTTACGTTCTCTTCTCTGTGAACGCATCGTTTTGAAAGACATTAATACTCATAAACCTATTACAAATTCACAACAAAAAACACGATGAAATCTATTTAAGAAAATGAAGTGACAAAAACTGTGAAGTAAAATTTAATATTACCCAATAAAGACGTGGCTTAAAGGTCCCGCAACCTGGCCAAAAAATATTAAAAAAAAACAGTTTGCTGTGATGCCTAGAATTGTAAGTATAACAACAATCAATATTATTCTTTATTTGTCTTTTGATTGATAAATTTTAATTGAGTTTTATTATTGTTTAGATCGAGAGTCAGGGGTTTGGCAAACATTGCCAAGGTTGCGGGGAGTGGATAGTAAAAACGTTTGAGTATCGGTAACACAAAAGGAACTCTCCAGACAAATATTTTCGGACACTGCTTGAATAATTAAATAATTAAATACTATTCTAATATAGTATTTAATTATTGCATAGTTTGATGTTCTCTACCTACCTACCTGCCAATTTTTTTTTATTTCTTGAGATGTCACTAAAAGTGGCAATTTGAGAAATGCTCATCAAACCTACCAAGAAATGTCACTGTCACAAAAACATTTGTCAATGTCAGTATGACGGTCCAGATGGCACCAACAACACACACAACACGCACAACCCGTTTTTAATAATTACATACATACATACATTAAATCACGCCTGTTTCCCAGAGGGGTAGGCAGAGACCACTTCTTTCCACCTGCTACGATCTTGACAAATCTCTTTCGCTTCTTCCACATTCATACATTACTTTTAATTATCTTACTGAAGGTGGAAAAAATAACGAAAGTCTTTGTAGTGGTGTAGATAATTAAGAGAAGATACGTCCAAATTCAAATATAGTTTCCATTTTCCACAGACACTATACAATTACATAAACGTAGGGTTTCCGTTAATTTTGTCGCCTATACTACTTTGATTCCTAGATGTTTGTTACATATCGAAATAAACATTTATATTGTTACATATGTTGTTGTTGTTTTTAAAAAGGATTATAATTGTTTCGCTCTAATTAGTGAGATGGTTTAACGCCCCTTCTCCAGTTAGGATGCTACAGTCAGGATAATGTAATACGCCTTAAAAATAGCCAACACAACTAGGTTGGGGTTATTTTTTTTCGAATTTAGTTATTTTAGTTATAATAATTAATTAATAATATACGCACATTTTTAAACGATAATATTGTATCAAAACGGATACCAAATGTTATCGAGACCTGAAGTTTGCCATTGCAATATGAATATTTCTACCCAGAAATTGCAAAAAAAAATAATTACTGAGTTTCATGTGTAAATTTTAGCTATGTTTGAGTGTTGACATTTTAATAAATGTATATAAACAATTATATAATCTGAAAATATGTCATTTCGTTGCTAATCAGGGCTCATGAACATAATACAATTGTGACAAATACGTTCATATAATTCATTCACGCGGGTGGAGCCGCGGGCACGTCTAGTCAATATTAATATAGATACTTGCTGCTCCTACAATTATTATTATTTCTCTTTGTGTTTGTCCAGTAATGATGGTAGTTTCCTTGTTAGTTAATAAATTAAATAGTGTATAATAAAACATATAAGATAAATGAAAATTGTGAAACATATAAATAACACATTTGTCACCCTGTAGACACATATCAAACTTAACCACTAGAACAAAAAATAAACATATGTAACAATTGATTACAGCAACCCAGAGTTCAAACAGGATCGGGCCCAAAAACAAGCTGCATATCCGACTCTAAGCGGATGCAGAGGGCTCTGCCGAACGTAAACTCTGCCTCTCTTTGTCCACACGAACCTCTACTGCTGCTTCCGGGATGCTTCCCGGGCGCGGTAGAGCAGCAGACGATTCGTGCGTGTGAGGCGCTCGTTGACGTAGATGCGGCGCGGCGCGCCCGGCAGGCCCGCGTCACCAGAGGTGACATTGCGGCACACCCGGGCGGCCTGCAGCATGTCGTCCCGCAGCTGCCGCCGAGCCAGCCTCACGACGATGCGGCGCGGGCGGCTCGCGGCGACGTCGCTTGAAGGCATCAAGATTTGTGACGGTTCTTTGGTTAAATCAGTTTTTGCACTGTTCTTTAGATTATTGATTGCATTTGCAACTTGTATTTTTAAAGCGTCTGGTTCGTGGTCATGCTCGGCATTTGACTTCTTTAACAGCAAATGCGAATCTTATTCTGCATCAAATTGTGTTATAACACGCGAGCGTCAATTATAATTCTTGTTTTTTCGAAGGTCACATAACCAATAAAAGTTTTCGCCTATTTTTTTCGTAACTAAAACCGCCCACATTCAACTTAACACTCCCTCCACTAGTTGTAAACAGTTTGCAATAAACACGATCACATTCACCGTCATCCAACATGTTAGCAACTTCTAGACAACACTACTAAACAGCGCAAATAATTTGTACAATGCTGAACGCCGTCAACAGTATACAGTTACAATATTTGTTACCCTCTTATTTGTGCATACTGAAGTACCCACCTCAATTACACTGTGACCAGGAAGAACAGACAACGATGCCATAAACAATCTTATTCCACATAGGTTAAGGTTTAATTTTAACCAATTTATATCCCAATAAGCATTACGTTTTAAAATCATATTTACTTAACATTAAAGGGCGCCATATACGGTAAGATCCGTCGGTTCAGACCGGAATCGAGCGATGGATTGTACGCATGTGGCATTTTCACATCCAAATTTCAATCGAAATATGAATCGTCACGATGTCGATTCAGATTGATCGTAACGACGGATCTTTTCGTGTACGGTGCCCTTTATGCATAATACTATTTATCCTTGTATTATTCATAATAATTATAT
The DNA here is from genome assembly GCA_948252455.1 of Acleris cristana. Classification (NCBI taxonomy): domain Eukaryota; kingdom Metazoa; phylum Arthropoda; class Insecta; order Lepidoptera; family Tortricidae; genus Acleris; species Acleris cristana. The sequence continues at coordinate 45,055,374 of OX411771.1, read as the reverse complement.
TCCTTACTACTATAAGTAGGTATTTAATGTTATGACTAATCACGATAGGATAGAGAAAATAATGATGTAATAAAATTTTCGGGTTAAGATTTTTTCAATCTTGTAAGCGTTATTTGAAATATAGTACATTACTGCAAAGACCAGTAAGTGAGCCTTCCTGGACGAGTATGAGGTAAAAGCCCGAGCCGCCAGGCGAGGGCTTTTATACATACGAGTCCAGGATGGCTCTTAATGGTCGAAGCATGTATAGTACATTACTGCACAGACCGGGAAATAGGCCGTTGTGGGACGAGTAGAGTTAGCGTGGCCGAGACGCAGTCGAGGCCGCGCTATATACGAGTCCAGCAACCGCCCTTCCCGGTCGAGGCTTGTATAGTGCTTTTCTCCAACAATGCGACAAAATATAACACAAATTGTTAAAATATTAAGCACAGGTCAAAATTTCCTTGAAAAAAAAAGAACAGAAACACGTACGATTAAAACTACTGAAACAAAGCATTAAATAACATCACACATTTTAACGTAATAAATTCAATTTTAATAAAATATGGTTTAAAATACAACATTTATTACGCGTTTATGTTATTTCGGCAATTTGTATAAAAAAAACCTCAAACTATTTGATACACTTTTAAATACGCTGTAAACGCTGTTTGAAAATGTTTAACTTTTTAGTCTATGAAATTTAAAAAGTAAAATATACAAGGAAGAATTTTGATTGCACGAGTGTTTGGCTGTTTGGAGTTAGTTATCCTAGTCCAAACATGGTTTTAAAAAGTAAAACACCAGGTACGTAATGAAATTTGTATACATTTTCGCGGCCGCTGCCGCTGGTAAATAATAACTTTTTTTTTTAATTTTGCCTGGACCTGGAACTCAGAACTTCGCGGGCTGATTTTGCGACAGTAAGGTAGACATTTCCGAGCATGTGGGAGAAATAGTGCTTTACTCATAAATAGAACAAGGAGAATGATATAAAAAAAAATGTTAAAATATTGATGACCACATCTGCACAACCCTCAGGGTGCTAGTCCGACTCTTAGCCGGTCGCTTACCCGGTTTTTTTAATTTTTTTTAACGATTCACAACTCGTCATTCCGGCCGAGATGTACTAGGCGCACATAAAACTGAGATGGTGCGGAGCAAGCGATGCTGAAATGAAGAGAAATCGCGCGATTTCTGGTCTGAACTAGATAACGCTTTTGGTTTATGATGCCCTGGTACTTTTGGAGCTGAATGATCAGCTTCTCATGTATTATATGTAGCCTTTTTGAGGGCTGTCACAGTCTTAACAGATAGTTCCAAATTCAAATAATATGATATGTTATGGAATTTCCATACTTACTTACTGGACACTTTTTGATTCCAAATTCGAAATTTCTCAACTTTACTGGACACTTTTCTAGTTGTCCAGGAACTTCAACCTACTGGCTCCTTTTTACTGGTGTTATGGCAAGATTACATAGCATTTTTGAGTAATTAATATTTACTCTTGAACCAAGCCGATTACGCTCCTTGACAGCAGCAGAGCACTCGGCATCCCACCACGCCAGGGAGGGGATTTTGTCCCGCACAGCGTTTTTAAAGGAATCGAGTTATCTGTCGCAGCCAGTAGAGCCGTTGTAAACAACGAATTTACTTCTAAAAAAATCATATCAGTTATACTAGGTAAATCTTCAGTGGACTCCAGCATATAAGATCTAAATTTACACCAATCAGCCTGACGGACTCTGTATTTTAAAAGGGGTGCTTGGATAGAGCATGGGGAAATGGGAGAGTTTACAAGGGTGTGTAACGGTCCAGATATGCCAATAATATGTTCAATTCACAAATATAATTAGTGTTAGTTCAGGCTATAACGAGAGCTGATTAATATGCAAAATCTATGTTTAATAAAGTAACATCATTTTCAAAAAATATTTTACTCAAAAATGCTATGTAATCTTGCCATAACACCAGTAAATCAAAAGAGTTCAGTAAAGTTGAGGAATTTCGAATTTGGAATCAGTAAGTGTGTAAATTCCATAACATATCATATTATTTGAATTTGGAACTATCTGTACAGACTGTGACAGCCTTCAAAAAGGCTATTTACACTACATGAAAAGCTGAACATTCAGCTCCAAAAGTACCAAGGCATCATAAACCAAAAGCATTATATCGTTCAGACCAGACATCGCGCGATTTCTCTTCATTTACTTTTACGAGAGCATTGCTTGCACCGCACCATCTCCGTTTTATGCGCGCCTAGTACATCTTGACCGGTTTGACGAGTTGTGAATCGTTAAAAAAAAAAACCGGCTAAGCAACCGGCTAAGAGTCGGACTAGCGCCCTGAGGGTTGTGCACATGTGGTCATCAATATTTTAACGCATATATATTTATTTATCATTCCACTTGTTCTATTTTTGAGTAAAGCACTAAACATGCTTCGACCATTAAGAGCCATCCTGGACTCGTATGTATAAAAGCCCTCGCCTGGCGGCTCCGGCTTTTAACTCATACTCGTCCAGGAAGGCTCACTTACTGGTCTTTGCAGTAATGTACTATATATTTATTCACGAATGAGTGTAATAATAAGTGATAAAATGTGTACGCAACATGTTTGAACGCCTGCTAAAAACAGTCTGCAATCACATCATAACAAGTATGTTGCAATAAAAATCTAGAAGGACTCTCGCCGTTTTAGTAAGCTGTTAATCAAGTCGTCATGTTCTAATTTTGTAATCTTATTCAATTAAATATTCGCTTAATACTAGCTTTAGTACTATAAATTGTATTTATTTCTTCAATAAACAATGATAATGAAGATGAAATGGGAGTGTTTTAGTTGTTGCGTAATATGAACACAAGGGAGAGTAGGAAGGAACTATATAGGTTATGTCGCTTGAATCGGACCAAGCCGATTTCGTAAACGAACATCACCGAGTAGATGGCGGCTTATTATGATTCTGGTGGTACAAGCGGGCAGCGTCTGTCACGTTCGAATTGGTAGAATACGACAGTGATGGAAATGGAAAACGATAATAATGAATGCAAAGAAAAATATACTGTTTATTAAATGGCATAAGGATTAGTCTCAATTACCAATGTTAATTCAAATCACGAATCAGGTAATGTAGGATTGTAACGATTAAAATGACTTAAGCAACTGGAATTGAGATTTAAAGTATACCTTATATTATTTATAGTAAGGGATAATTTTGGAGTTAAGACCTGACCGGTACGAGGGGCTTGACAAGCACGAGAGGAACGAGAGGCTCGAGCGGCGCGAGGGGCACGACCATGATGGCCGCCGTCGAATCTATATATAGAGATTTCAAAGGGAATATGGGCATTATTTTCTGGGCATTCATCGCGGAGCATTCATATTTTTTTACTTCGCTATCAAGTCGCTCAAAAGGGGATAGGCTCGCTCTTTGTGGTTCGCTTTGCGTAAAATTAACTTACGGTTCGTAGTTATTTCAAACGTGTTGCGCCAGTTTATTTGCTTTATTTTGTGTAAATTTCGGTTAAATTATGAGTTTTATAGAGGAATAGGAGTACGACGTGTTTGCGGTTAAATTCATGATTCAGTGTTTGCTTTACAGTAAAATTTAGACTACGTAGTATTCGGTTTAGGATTCGCGGTCTTTTAAAGTGTTTTAAATTATATCATGTGTTTTTTACTTTGTCTTTAGACCTTGTACTTGTACGTGCGATTCATTAGGTAACTATTGTTTTACCGGCTTTAAATAGGTTTATATATCGCTTTGATAGTGTTTGAAAGACGAGATTTTACAGTTTAGCGTAGTAATTAAATTCTATTCGCAAAGGGTTAGGGAAAACGGTTTGCTTAGGGAGTAGGCAATAGGTATTATTGTGAGGGGAATGGTTTTCTGTCATGTATAGAAATGCAGCGCGAAAGCTCTGTATTTTTATGTATGAAAGGTGTTGGTTGGGGGTTGTGCTTTAATCATAAGTCTTTGTTTTTCAGGATAACTCCAGTAGACGGGTCTTGGGAATTTTATATTTGAATTCGGTTTAATTTTAAATTTTTATTTGTACTTTGGTAAGGAACTTTTGGTTTATTTATCTCTTGCTACTGTTAATCCTGGCATACATAGCTTGGGTTGCAGTTAGTGTGGCTTTCTACTGTATGGTTGTATTTCTATTGTTTGTATTGGTGGGTAGAAATCCTTGCTGGGCCAGTACACCCGTAGCTATCCACTGTGATCAGAGTCCGAACACAGCTGGCAAGGTTTCCCAAATACCAATACGTGTACTAATATTTCCTTCTGTGTACTTTTCAGATACTTTGGGCTGGTTATCATTCGTGTCTGGTACAATACATTAATTAGCTGTAGAATAAAGAATATTCCTTGTATAGTCGGGAATTGTTGTTAAGTTAAGCTAGATTAGCATACATTTGTACCAGAACAGTGATCAGCCTACCACTAGTAAATGTCTGACAAATCCGAGGAAGCCTAACGGAGCCTCTGATTTGGAACTATTAGAGTCTAAAAGAGCCTTGGGCAAGCCGGGATGTCTCTTTACCAACATAGACATCCGAAGAAGTGCCTACTTAGTCTCAATGTCAGCCTTTAAAGAACAAATGAGGACCACAAGTTGGCACGCTGGCGAGCACTCACGAAAGCTTTATTGCATTTGAGCCTGGGTCCCGATAAATCTATTATTTATGTATATATACTAAACCACACAATAGGGCACCTTACTCTCACTGTCTTTTAGGACTACGATTCACCAAAAGTGAGGGGGGAGGTACACACAACACGAGTGTTTAGGTTGCCTTCTCAGCCGACTCAGCTGAACTTTCCAGATTCCCTAGGGACCTAGCTAATTACTGGGTGAGGTAAGCCCATAGGAATAGCTCGTAGATTAGGACCTTTTTAAGTAGGAATAGGGTAGCTTCAATGTAGGGAAAGTAGGAAACTAGGATATAAACCAATAGGAACTCAACTAGGTATGTAGGTATTGAGGTGAGTAGGATTAATTCGTGAAAATTAAAAGTTATCTTTTAAACTCATCCGTGTTTGGTCTTAAACCGCAACTATATAGGGAAAGTTGTAGGAAGTTAAAATTAAATATGTTATCCGCTATAACTAAAGAAGCTGAGGAATATACTATTTATTCCTATATCTGTTTTGACCTAAGGGGATTTCAGTTTATTGAACATTGACTTATCCAATAATGTTCATGCAAGTTTATCTGGAAGTAAATATTTCTAGTCTTTAACTGACAAACAACGTTCTTAGTAAATATCAAAGTCATATTTATGAGTTGGATTGTCTTCCCTCATTAAATTTTCAGAGGCAGATAAATTGCTGTACATACTGAGATTCCTCTCTATAGTCACTGCTTACGGGCACCGGTTAGTCACTGTTTAGTTAACTCAATCAGCCATTCCCACGGGAATTATGCATAAAAACATGCACTACAATGACCGAGGTCACTCCTTCTAGTAAAATGTACTTAAAAATATCAAATCTGGAAAGCTTTACAATATCTTCAAATCTATTTTACAAATGTTTAAATGAGATTTAGTAAACTGTTTTCTCCTTCGAATAATAAAGTAACTATCTACTGCAAAACCCACTTCTGTTAAGTTATAATATCAACAAAACAGCATGTGCAAAGTAAACTGCAATTTGTAAATAGTAATAATGAAGTAGATTGTTCATTGTATACCTACGACAGTTCCAGTATGCCTAAAGCTTCAGCAAAGTAAGCTAATGATACGTGATTATTTCTAGTCTATGGCAGATAGCCAAATATTCTACAACATTGACAGATTTCAATTTATATTGAATATTTTACATCAAGTGATTTCTCTGTTTACGCTATGGGTTATGCACCCTGCCTGGTTGTTCTCAAGGGAAAACCGGCCTTATAGTCTGTGTACAGTAGGAACCACTATTCCATTCCTGCGGGAATATAATTCAGCTTTTGTCAACAATTTATGATTGAAATCATCATCAGAACCAGCATTCGTCAAGACTAGAAAGTTTCACTATCATTTGAGAATTTACCATGAGTATAATTATTTTAAATAAAACTCTTCATAAAAATTGCAGTGTAATGATAAAACCTCAATCTTCATTAACTTGGTATTTTAGGGTGCGCCAAAGTTCATATAATATTGCAACTCCGATTATTGGAACTCCGAAATTTTTTCTCATAACATTTTACATCATAATGATCACTCCTTATAATCTTCATAAAAAATGTTTATACTAATGATCGGAACTCATAATCATCTGAACTTATAACGCCAATATTCATGAAACCGTACACTTTTCAGAATTTCTTAAATATCTTACGTGTAGATAAAATTAGGTTAGGTTAGGTTAGATTTATAACAATCCTCAAAAAGTAACAGTTTCTTAAAGGAATTCATTATGAGTTCCGATAAGTATGAGCAAAATTTTTCGAAGAAATGAAGTATGAGGAAATTTTTTCGAAGAAATGATGAGTATAGACACAAATCGTTATTTGTATAAAAAATCTAAAGACCAATTTTATATGAGCCAATATGGACCCGGTATTTTATGACTACTTACTATTACTATCTACAACCTAACAAACTTGGTCTTATATGGCTAATTATCACTTCAATCTACATCCTGACAGTTCGACTTTGACTTCTTAATAATTCAGCTCCTAGTAGATCTAATGTGATATAGATACAATGCCAAATGTCTATTAGACTATATTTCGCTTTTGCATTGAGTAAGGAGCGTTTGAAAGCCCTCTTGTCCCTTTGTTGACTGATGACAGACTACTTTTGAGCAATTTACTACTAAAAACTGACAAAGACTGTAAAGTCAATAATTCCCACCTGGAAAGAGAAGAAAAAAGTGATAGGCGCTGGAGGGATGTCCAGTCAGGTAGACGAGTCCCACAGTCATGAGCGGGGAGTCATGGGCTCTGACCTTAGGCGCAAAATAATATGCCTTAAGGATACTTTCCAGTTACAATCTAACAACCTTAACTAGTACCAAAGACTATGACAGACCTATACATTTATTTTATAAGTTCAAACACCAAGCTTTCAGGTTTAAGGAGATTTAAGGTGCATTTCCACCGGCGAGGCGGGACGAGGCGGCGCGCGACGATAATTTTAATTTGTATGGCAAAATTTAATTTCTCTCCTAGCGCATCTTTGGTGGAAACAGTATGGATTGGCGAGGATGTGCAATACGAGAATTGAAATTGTTGTTATTGTAATAATGAACCGTATTGCTGCGTACATAGTGTTTATTAACTCTGCAACGGAAACACGATTGTCGCTTGTCATCGCGCCAGCCCGCGCGGTACCGCGCTGGCCCGCGCTGCGTCGCGCGTGCCCTCGCTGGCTCGCAATGCTATTTCAAGGTCTCTGCATACGTAACGTGATTTTACACGGACGGGACGGGGAGTATTTACAATATCGTTTTATAGAAAATGTATCGGAATGTGCGTACGTACCTATGTGTGTGGCAATATCGCATCGAAATTTCAATCAAAGAAATATAAATCGTCACGATATCATTTCAGATCGAACGTAACGACGGATCGTTCCGTAGATGGCGGCCTTTAGGGCCCTTACACAGTAGCGGCGTAGTCCGGCGATTTCTCAGCGATTTAACAGGCACCACGCTCGCCACGAGATCGCGGCGTGCACGTGGCGAGCGTGGGGCACGTTAAATCGCCGGACGAATCGCTAGTGTGTAAGGGCCCTTAGCGCGCGGGCACGCGCCGGGACGCGCGGGCAAGCGCCGTGACGCGCGAGCTCGCGCGGGCTCGCGCCGGCAATTTTTGGTGGAAATGGGTCGGTGTACACCCCACCGATGAAAGTCCTGGTTACCCTTTGCTACACCCTAACCGGAGGTTAGTAATTTTGCCTTACCAGCATTTCTTTGGGATTGAGAGCATTAACGCTAAAGCGACACGTAACTCCGTAAATATTGAACTCATGTACAATACGATAAATGAATCGTGCAGATAAAAACAGAACATGATATGTTACTCTTTACAGCTTCCATTTTCATTCAAAAGAAAAAAAAGTTATGACAGTGAAAAGACAAAAAAACATTGAATATGCTTTTTCTCGAAATGACCCTTTTGGATGTTAGTAGTTTTGCCTTTTCAGTGACGATATGTAAGTAAAAACTCACTTTGGGCTATTGCGGCTCTGAGGAACATATAAAACGCGGTGCACATTGAGGAAATGATTAGAAAAAAATACTTCACGGGAAATTTTCAAACTATTGAAAAACATCATAATCGTATTCATATGATTTGATTTAAATTCGCACACCATATAAAATTCGCATTCTTATCGGGATCATGCATGCTACCACCCGCGGTCGGCTGGCGTTTGCTGCGATTACATTTGACAAACTTCCCGTTTTTTATATATAAAGTGCGAATCATAAGAATAAGTGCCATGTTTAAATTTTCACGACTACCTTAATTTACCCCGAAGTACAGTCTATAAAATAATGAAAAATACATGTTCCATAATTTGCCCCAAAAGTGCAAAATAAACTAGGCGTTAATATTACATCAAAACCAACTGACTGAAATATCTTCGAACCGTAATCTAAGAAAAACAAATAACTTAAGTTTCATACATAGCACACCTTTTTAATCAAGGTACGTGTACCAAAGGGGCCTTTACACGTGGCTAAACTTGCACCAGATATTTTTTAACACACTCCAAAACTATGGCACTTTAAAGTTTATAACTAACATTTAAAGGCCTTCTGTACATAATAGAAACGGTGCAAACCCGAGGAAACCATCTAGTTGGGCCTTGTGATGATTCCTAAAAAACCAAGATTTACTTCCATACTTTTTGCTATTTGAGTATACTAATAATATAACGTTCAACATACAACGCGACGTAAAACTCTGCGCGAACGCACGATCAATAATAGTTGGACATTACCTCTCCAAGCTCACCGCGATACTGTCCGTCCATCGGGGTGTACGCTCGGGTGGCGGCGGCTTGCCTTTATATCGCGAGCGACACGAGAGTATAGCGCTATCCCACTCTATTTGTTGTTACTTACCGAGCGGCAAAATTGCGTATATTTATAAACAATTTAATACGTTCGATAAATTATTTTGTATGTATAGTTATGTAATTGTTATTAAACAACCGATATACATCAAAATGACGTTTGACTATGTACGAATTCAAAATAAATTCATATTTTATTGAAACAAAAGCTTATGCGAATTAACAACGGATAAGTCTTCTAAGTTCCGCGCAGAAAAAACGTGTAAGTTGACTTATGCCAATGTGTAATTGCGCAAGTAAAGATAAGAATTTTAAGTGTGAAAATGTCTCCAGGATTAAGGGCGTAACTTTACTAACACAATTTTATTTTTTTGAGTAGAACTACTTATTAAAGATAAAAAAAAAAGATAAAAGAAATTTATTTAGTAAGTAGGCCGCACGGGCACTTTTACATGTCAGGAGTCTACCAGCGCTTCCCAAGAGGAGACCACTGCCGAGAAGAAACGCCGCAAGAAACTCAGCAGTCAACCATTTTTTAAACCATATTTCTTATTACAATGATACAACTTAGTCTAGTATTATATAAAGCTATAAATATTAATTTAAATATAATATCAAATATCATGCGTAGTTCAGCAGGAAAACATGACAAAAATATTAGGAGAGATATAGAGGGAGAAAAAGGCAAAAAACAAAAAAAAACAACAAGACGACCACATAAAAGTTTCGACATGTTTTCCTACATCTACAGTGTCCCCTAGACAAGATAAAGGTTTTACATTTGAACAAATTATTATTGACTAAAGATTTAAAGATTATAAAGATTTTTAAAGATTTTAAAGATTTTTATTGAACATGCATATTTTAACAATTAAGATCGTAAGCAGCTTACTAAGTTTTGAGTTTAGGCCATGCATTTTTGTCTGCTAGATAATCCTCGACCCTATAATACGCTTTAGACATTAACGACTTTTTCAAATAATTTTTAAGTGCTGAAAAGGGTAACTTTAAAACTACGTCAGGTAATTTATATTATAGAAATGAATGCATTGACCAACAAATGATTTATGTACTTTACGGACACGGAATTTTCGAATAGCGATTTTATTTTTATTTCTAGTATTTAAATTATGTATATCAGAATTTTTGGTGAACAAATCTAAATTCTTAATAACATAAATAATATTCTCATAAATAAATTGAGACGCTACAGTTAAGATATTAATTTCTTTAAAAAGTTCTCTTAAGGAGTCACGTGAATTTAAGATATAAATAGAACGAATGGCCCTTTTTTGTATCACAAATATAGTTTGTATGTCAGCTGCCTTACCCCAAACCAGAATACCGTACGACATAACACTATGGAAATAAGTATAATAAACTAAGCGAGCTGTCTCAACATTAGTTAGTTGTCTAATTTTTACCTGCCAGTACAGCTATATGGGGACTCCATTGCAAATTTTGATCTATTGTTATGCCTAGGAAAACTGCCTTATCTACCATTTGCAGACACTCGTCATTTAGAAAAATACTTGAATCTACCGATTTAACATTAGGCAAAGCGAACCTAACACATTTAGTTTTCTTAGCATTTAGTAGCAAATTATTGCTAGTAAACCAATTAAGTACTTTATCTAGTGTGGCGTTTATCCTACTGTAGTCTACGGATTTTCTATCTACCTTGAAAATAAGTGAAGTATCATCAGCAAAAAGTACAATGTCACAAAGTTTATCTATTGTTGGTGGTAAGTGATTTATATAAACCAAAAATAAAAAAGGACCTAAAATAGAGCCTTGAGGCACTCCTATTTTTACTGTAGCTCCAACAGATTGCGTTTTGTTTACAACAACTGTTTGAGTTCTATCACTTAGATAAGAAGACATAAGATTTAAAGCTTTATTGGACAATCCATAATGTTCTAATTTTAAAATAAGGGTCGCATGATCTACGCAATCAAATGCTTTAGAAAGATCACGAAATATTCCTACTGCATCGCAAGATGTCTCCCAACTGATATATATATATTTAACGAGTACAGATGCCGCATCAATTGTTGATCGACCTCTGGTAAAGCCGAACTGGTTATTGCTAAGTAGTTTATTTCTATTAAAGTGACCTAACATATCATTCAGCATTAATTTCTCAAAGACTTTACTTAGAACTGGTAGTATGGAAATGGGACGGAAGTTCGTTAAATCACTCATCTCGTCCACATGCGTCCAAAGTTAATGACGCATTGGCGTGGAATAAATATGCAAGTCTATTTACACTTTTTATTCATACGTCGCGCTTCTTAACTATAACTTACATCGTTTTTGCCAACGAAGATTTTTATAAAAAAATGACATACTGTTGGTTTATTTTAGCGATAACTTTCTTAATTTTGTTTCTAAAAATCTGAAATTTTCTGAGGTTATGTATTTTTCAATCCTTTATCAGGACTGAAATAATGGCAAACTAAAGTTTACGTCTTTCTTCCACAAATGGTACGATGTGTCTTAATTGGCCTAACAAAAAAATATTTCACTTTAAAATAGTAGAATCAACAACTAGACACTTGAACCAACTAAACTGCTTTGTTCAAATACCATTAAAACGAGGTTAATTTAACGATATATTTCAAGTAGTCTTAACAATATTCCAAAGGTCTACACTGTAGATTGTGTTAAACCAAACCCTATTTCAAAATGACAATTCAACAATATAATCTCATCGATACAACACGAAGACGTTTATTGGCTCGAAAAAATTGCTTTATTAAAAGTAATCATTGAATCGAGGTTAATTAAACAGTGCAATTCATGTAGATCTAACAATTTTAGATAAAGTTGATTCAACATTGCAGCTCTGTTAACCTAACCCCTACTTCAAAAGTCAATTTAACATGAAAAACAAGTAGATGCAACACGAAGAAACTTATAGAGTCAACAGAATAGCAATGTTAAAATTGCTATTAAATCGAAGTTGACCTAACGATTAATTATGGGTAGACCTAACAAAAATAAAAGTTGGTGCAACATTGCTACTCTATTGATCGAACCGCTGCTTTGTAATGTAACGTGTTCGTCACGTTTACATGTGTCTTCTTGCTTTTAGACCTGAAAACATTAAAATATTTCACATAATTCTGTATTTTGGTTTCTTTGACAGCTTTTGTAGTGACAGCTCGTAAAGTCACATATTAAACAAGGTAAGGTATCAAACCGTTTGAGGTTTGATCGATGTATTTTCGATTTTTTTTACAGATCTTCTTATCTCGTTGTATGTTGGTCACCTGCTTTGGATTTGACGTTTTGTTCCGTTTCGAATTAAAGACGATAGAATAAACGGCCTTTTCCAAGTTGTCCACACCCCCTTTGTCCACACTGTGGATAACTGGGAAAAAAAAATCCCAGTTGTCCACACCCTCGAAAACAGGTGTGGACAACTGGGAATAAAAATTGGGAATAGGAATTTTAAATAGATATATTCCTATTTATATATTTTTAAAGATAAGATTATATATTTTTAAACTTGAGTTTTCGTTTTGTTAGCTTCTTTTTCTCCGTCTAAGGCCGTATTTCACCAAGCTGGAATAAGACTTACTCCGAGATTAGTCCATACAAATTCGGCGTTTAATCTTGGTATAACACCTTATTCTCGCTTGGTGAAATCCGCCATAAGACTAGCATTGAGCTAGGTCTATATTTTTCTATTAAGCGAAGTCGCTTGAATTTATGATATTATTAATACATCTTTGAGTGTAATTCACTCCTATTTTAATAGCAGCGGTTGTGTTCGCTGTTATTTTGGTTAGTTTTCTTTGTTTTTTCAACATTTTTCAAACTTGCTCGCTATTTGCGGCCTGTTACTTTTACAATTCGTTATTTTTCAATGTTCTATCTCCTCTTTTAAGGTAACTTCGATACGACGTTAGACCCTTCAGGATTTCCACGATGTGAGTCTGTTTTTTTTTAACGAAAAGACCAGCGAGTTTTCTCCAATATGTGCCGGGATTTTTCAAGGAAAAAGCCGTAAGTTTTTCTCTTTGAATTTTGGGTTCGCTCTGATGGTGATAGGTCTAGACCAATGTAGAAAAAAAGTCTAAACCTATCTTTTGTTTCTTTCACAGCTTTTCGCTTTGACAGCGTCTACCAATCGGCTTCTCCGAGGGTTACGTCTCATCTCTACGTTGACGTGCCGCCATGTTTTTTGGCTGGATTCTTCACGTCTAGGATGTAGTATTTAAATGTTTAACTGCTTAACTTAATTTTTTGCCTCTTTCTAAGAGAGCTTTAATATGTGTTACTTTTCTTAACAGAGTTTTTCACTCTTTCATTTTTGCTGGATTATTCCTGGATGCTCATGGGAGGATTTTTTACTATACCAACTTCGCTTTGCACTCTGGCTTTAGAATTTTGCCTTACTAATAGCACCCCTTTCCCGTGAGGCTTTGGTGATAACTTCAAATTTCATCGTCCATTTGACCAGACGTTAAACCGGGTCTGTTTATTAAGCCAATGGTTGAATATTTGACTCTTAGTTGGGCCAATGGGTTAATAACTTTTCCTAGGACCTTCTTATGTTTTCAGAGGCCTAGATTTTCATATTGTAGCTTCCAAATTTCACCGTCCTTTTGACCAAACGTTAAATTGTGTCATATTATTAAGCCAATGGTTAAATACTTGACTTATAGTTAGGCCAATGGGTTAATAACTTTACCTAGGACCTTCTTGTGTTTTTAGAGGCCTAGATTTTTATTATAGCTTCCAAATTTCATCGTCCATTTTGACCAGACGTTAAATTGTGTCTTTTTAGTAAACTAATAGTTGAATTCTAGACTCTTAGATGGGCTTTTAGGTTCCTAAATTAAGATATGATCTGTCGCTACATGCAGTGACCTATTTGTTTTTTTTTATAACTATAATTTCATTTATTTTTCCCTCGTCTTAGGGATTTAAAAACTTTAACTTGAATTTTATCAAAACTGGTTTAGCCAAGTTAACTTTTCATTCAGTTTACTGCAAGTTCTTTTCCAACTTAACTTCACAAGGTTCTATATAAGGAATATTTGTTGTTTCTTGGAGCCGTACAAGCTTACCTTGATACGGACTTCTTTTGTTTTGATGCTTTATGTTATGGTTAAGATCTATTTAGGTTTTTGATTAGAATAAGGGAACTAACTCACAATAAGAAAACTTAGCATCTGATGTTTACGCCTGTATTTGAAGAGATTTTTGAATAGAAGCAAGACTATGAGAAAAACTATTTTTTATTGAAATCAATCCCTCCTTTGAGATTAAAGGGACAATCCTCCACTGAGGATCCGAGGTACTTTTGTATACTTATAAATTTTCTTTCAATTATTCCTGGCGCCCGATATTTATTTTACCTTTTATAAATTCGGACATTAATTATTTATTAAATTAAAAACCATTTCTATAACACAAACCTTTTTAATAATTTTTCAAAATTTATTTATAATCAATGGCCTTTCATTTCATTACCATTGGTTATAAATATTATAATATTACAGTAGGTTAATTCAAAATTATAATCAGGTGGATCCAAAAATAAAACTCTTATTAGCTCAACAAAAATTATTTACTAAAATTACTCTTCAATCGAGGTTAATTTAACAGTATGATTCATGTACACTCTACTATTCTTGCAAAAGTTGAATCAACAGTGCAGCCTTGTTAGCCCAACCCCTACTTCGAAAGTGAATTTAACATGAAAAATGGGTAGATTCAACAACGAAGAAACTTATCTAGTCAACAAAATGTCAATGTTAAAAATGCCATTAAATCAAAGTTGATCTAACAATTAAATATCGGTAGCCCTAACAAAAATACAAGTTGGTGCAACATTGCTACTCTGTTGATCGAACCTCTGCTTTGTAGGTTAATTCAACATTATAATCAGGTAGATCCAACAATAAAACAATTATTAGCTCAACAAAAATTCTTTATTAAAATTACTATTCAATCGAGGTTAATTTAACAGTATGATTCATGTACACTCGACTATTCTTGCAAAAGTTGAATCAACATTGCAGCCCTGTTAGGCCAACCCGTACTTCGAAAGTCAATTTAACATGAAAAACCGGGCAAGAGCATGTCGGACCATGCTCAGTGTAGGGTTCCGAAGCAGACCTCGCGACAAACTTAACTTTGCCGTTGGAAAACTGTTATCACCATACATCGACATAGGTCGCGGTCAGTTTACCAACACACCGTAAATAAGTTTTCGGTAGGTATAAACATTTAAACCATTTGTAACACAAGAACCAATTAAGTCTACTTAGTCGTGATAGTTTTCCTATTAAATTCACTATATGTGCTTTCATTTAAGATATTTTTCAGTTTTTTAGTATGTGTAGTTTTGGCTGTAAGGAGGGGCGGGGGACAACGACACTTGACTCTAACAAAAATTAGCGATTTCAAGCTTAATATTTCATAATGATCCCTTAATCGAAAAACTGTTTTCACAAACCTCGAGATTTTATTTTACCACTTTGTTGGCGTGACTAATATGCATATTCATGCCAAATCACAGCTTTCTAGTACTAAGAGTCTCTGAGCTAGACTGCGGACAGACGGACGGACGGACATGGCGAAACTATCAGGGATCCTAGTTCAACTACGGAACCCTAAAATGGGTAGATTCAACAACGAAGAAACTTTTTGAGTCAACAAAATGGCTATGTTAAAAATGCCATTAAATCGAAGTTGATCTAACAATTAATTATCGGTAGACCTAACAAATATAGAAGTTGGTGCAACATTGCTACTCTGTTGATCGAACCTCTGCTTTGTAGGTTAATTCAACATTATAATCAGGTAGATCCAACGTTACAACAACTATTAGCTCATTAAAAAGGCTTTATTAAAATTACTATTGAATCGAGGTTGATTTAACAGAATGATTCATGTACACTACTATTCTTGCACTTGGCTCACGAGTATCCAGCCCACGAAATCTTCATGATCTAGCGAAAGATGGCAAAACAAAAAATATTGTAGGTATACAAAAATGTATTAAACTAGATGACGTTATCCAATTCAATTTCTTTTGAAATGTAGAGCTCAATATTATATGTATTTAAAAGATCATCCTGGCCTGGGAGGACGTTAAACTATAAAATTACCTACTAAAAACACTTAACTGCGATAAACGAGTTCTACGCGGACGAAGTCGCGGGCAAAAGCTATAAGTAAATAAAAGTACAAAATAAAAAAACAGCTCTTTATCATACCGGTGTGAAGTTAGCGGCCAAAAGTTTGCGGCCGATTGGCGCCAACATTTGGCCGCCAACTTTTGGCCGCTAACTTCACACCGAAATTACCCTACCAAATAAAGAAATTCTATAAGAAACTGTTTCGACATAACAACAAACGATTCATTATGCGACTGCAGTGAAAAAACTGGATCTAATTATTCAAATCTATCTGACTTGGGTTCCATTAGTTTAAGTTCAAAAGATGTGTATGTTTGTTTAACAGCGGCCTAATTATTTTGAGAAAAAACCGATATAAATGAAAAATGGAATACTTAACACTCTGGAATGGCATAAAATCAATGCAGTAGCACGAGAGCTTTCTGTAAAGGCATTCAGAACTCACTTACCAACATTACTTTTGACACTGTGCCTGTTTAAAAGTTAGCGGCCGATTGAATGAAATTACAAAATTCTCAATAAATCATAAAAATGAAAAGATAGTTTAATTGTGTGATATTAATTAAAAACAATGATAAATGAGCTTTTGATAAAAGTTTAAACATAAATACTTTAGTAATTAGTTCAAAAGATGTGTGTGTTTGTTTTACAGCGGCCTAATAAAAAAAAAAAACCGATATTGATGAAAATCTAGAATACTTAACACTCTGGAATGGCATAAAATCAATGCAGTAGCATGAGAGCTTTCTGTAAAGGTTTTAAGAATTCACTTACCAACATTAGTTTTGACACTGTGCCCGTTTAAAAGTTAGCGGCCGATTGAATGAAATTACTAAATTCTCAATAAATCAAAAAAATTAAAAGATAGTTTTATAGAGTGATATTAATTAAAAACAATGATAAACGAGCTTTTGATTTTAGTAATTAGTTCAAAAGATGTGTGAGTTTGTTTTACAGCGGCCTAATAATTTTGAGACAAAACCGAAATAAATGAATAACTGGAATACTTAACACTCTGGAACGGCATAAAATCAATGCAGTAGCACGAGGCTTTCAAAAGTTAGCAGCCGATTGAATGAAATTATGAAATTCTCAATAAATAAAGATACTTTTATTGAGTGATATTAATTAAAAACAATGATAAACGAGCTTCTGATAAAAGCTATAAAATAAATATTTTAGTAATTAGTTCAAAAGATGTGTGTGTTTGTTTTACAGCGGCCTAATTATTTTGAGAGAAAACCGATATAAATTAAAAACTGGAATACTTAACACTCTATAATGGCATAAAATCAATGCAGTAGCACGAGAGCTTTCTGTAAAGGCATTCAGAACTCACTTACCAACATAACTTTTGACACTGTGCCCGTTTAAAAGTTAGCGGCCGATTGAATGAAATTACGAAATTCTCAATAATAATAAAAAAAGATAGATTTATTGAGTGATATTAATTGAAAGCAATGATAAACGAGCTTTTGATAAAAGCTTAAACAATAATATTCTAGTAATTAGTTCTAAAGATGTGTTTGTTTTAAAGCAACCTAATAATTTTGAGAAAAAACCGATATAAATGAAAATCTGGAATACTTAACACTCTGGAATGGCATAAAATCAATGCAGTAGCACGAGAGCTTTCTGTAAAGGCATTCAGAACTCACTTACCAACATTACTTTTGACACTGTGCCTGTTTAAAAGTTAGCGGCCGATTGAATAAAATAACGAAATTCTCAATAAGTTTTCGTTCTTAAAAAAAAAAAACCTGGTTTGACGGTCATGGCGGCACCATAAGGTCGAAAACTTCGATCGTTAATAATGGCTAAATCTGTATAGCAAACCCAAATGTATGAATTCCTGTCATTTTTCAAGATATTTTGTTAAAGTAATTTTATGGGCTAAGATGTTTTTTAAAGTTTTTAATATAATTATAACATACATAACACGACTTACAAACAAAGCCTAGGGTGAATCATTGGCGCTGAATGCGTTACACGTGGCGCAACCCGGTACCAGGCTGCGAGGGAGCGTCCCGAGCACCGCACTCAGTTCCCCTGTGATGCACAACCTCTTACGACTGCGTTTGCATCCCCACCACACACGCACCTCCAGCATTTCAGCGTCTTTGATACTTACAAGCTTTGATAATCTGAATCAAATTATAACCACGTTTTACACAAAACGTAAATTTGCTTTTTGTCCCTAAAAGCATAGATACCAAATGTAAACCCTCAGAAATCTCACTACATGCCTTCTATTTACAAAAATTTTAGCCTTCGTAAACTACGGATAAAAACACTTCTTCTTGATTAGAGGACACTTAAATAAGCTTGAGTTTCTTGCGGCGTTTCTTCTCAGCAGTGGTCTCTTGCGAAGCGCTGGTAGATTATTGACGTGTAAAAGTGCCCGTGCGGCCTACTTACTGAATAAACATCTTTTATCTTTTTTTTTTATCTTTTACGATGTTGATGGTGCAACACTATAGTAAACTTAGCTACAAAGAAACCTAATTTTAGTCACCTACTTGGCCCTACTTTGATCTATAATCATATTAATCATAGTAATTTTCATACTTTACACAAACTTAAACAAACTTACTTAGGTAAAGTATTAATATTGTTAGGTACCTAAGTACGAAATTTAAATTATTTTACTTACATACTTTTATCAGTTGACACTAAATATTAATAATGTTTAAAGGATGTATGTTTTCGGTGGGATAGGCGTCGTGAGCATTGGGCTGCTACCTATCTAGGAGAAGGAAAACTCCGAATTCAAACCCGGCGGGATAGGCGTCGTTAGCATTGGGCTGCTACCTATCTAGGAGAAGGAAAACTCCGAATTCAAACCCGGCGGGATAGGCGTCGTTAGCATTGGGCTGCTGCCTATCTAGGAGAAGGAAAACTCTGAATTCAAACCCGACCCTGCAGTATGGACCATGCTAGCACTATTTCAACGGATTTTACCCCAGGAGATTACTGGCAATGCCAGAGAATCCCTCCCCAGGCCTAGCCTGGGCAGCCCTTCGTACTCTGGGGGGGCAAAATAGTGAAAGGATGTTCAGATCCCTCCGGGGATCGGAACGGTGGCGATGCCGTTTGCCACGCGTCACGCCGTGTTCGAAGGGGGATTGGCAAAAAGCGGGCCGCAGAAAGCCGCCTTGCTACGATGAATGTTTGTGTAGGAATGGAACATAAATTAGATGAGGTATGTATGATGATGAAAGAGAGAAAAATAGATATTCTATGTGTGACTGAGACGAAGAAAAAAGGGGTGAGTACGTCCACACACGGAACCTTGACGGCATTGTGGTCCGGGGTTCCGGTATCCGAGCACGGTCGTCAGGGAGTTGGTATCGTACTCACAGAGCGAATGGCTGAATGTATGCAAGAGCATGAATGTGTGAGCCCAAGACTTCTCTGGGTGAGACTCAAGGTAGGTATCACC
This sequence comes from Acleris cristana, assembly GCA_948252455.1. Lineage (NCBI taxonomy): Eukaryota > Metazoa > Arthropoda > Insecta > Lepidoptera > Tortricidae > Acleris > Acleris cristana. The sequence goes on along the minus strand of OX411771.1, from coordinate 45,035,766 downwards.
CGTTTATTCGTAATTGGGGCTTATGCCCCCGATACGAATAAATCGAAAAAAGAGCGGGAGAAGTTTTGGGAAAGTCTGCATGAGGTTTTAACAAAATGCAAGGAGAATGAAAGGATTATTTTATTAGGCGATTTTAATGGTTGGACAGGCGTGCAAAGGGATGGTTATGAATCGGTACTAGGAAAGTATGGTGATGAGCGAGTGAACGAGAATGGCATATGCCTTCTCAATGTATGTTTGGTTAAGAATCTCTGCGTGACAAACACTTTGTTTGATCACAAAGAGATTCATCAGTATACGTGGAGACGTCAGAATGAGAAGTCTATGATAGACTTGATGATTGTGGATGAACGTTTGCGTAACAAAGTCGTAGATACCAGAGCATTTCGGGGGGTTAGCGTAGGTTCAGATCACTACTTAGTGGTAACACGAGTAAGGGGTCTGTTCACACGTTGGCGCCATCGTGTTCCCGTACCGACAACTGCGTTAGAGAGGATAAAAGTAGAAAAATTGAATGATCAAGTTATAAAAGATGAGTACGTAAGGAAGCTGAAAGATTGTTTTAAATGTGTTAATAAGATGAATGACAGTGAAGTTGAGAATAATATAAATGATGTATGGGAGATTATGAAGAATGGAGTGGTTAAATCGGCCATTGAAGTATGCGGTGTAGTAAAGAAAAGAAAGAGCAAGAATGAACGTCCGGAATGGTGGGATAAAGAGGTAGATGGTGCAGTGAAAGAAAAGAAAAAGTGTTGGTTGGATTTTATAGCTGTAGAGTCAGCACAAGATCTAAGCAACAGAAAGAAAGAAGAGTATAATAGTTCAAAGAAAAGAGTGAAAGAAGTTGTAGCTAGAAAGAAAGATTTACTGAATGAAAAGTATGATAGGAGTTTCTCTGACAACTTCCGGTCGAATATTAAACTCTTTTGGAGCTTGATAAAATCGGCTCGGGGGAAATCAGAGAAAACTAAATTAAGCGCGGTGAGGGATGAGTGTGGAGACTTGATATGTGCGGAAGGAAAAATGCTTGATAGATGGAAAAGTTATTTTGAAAGTTTGTTTGAATGCGAAGATGTTCCTCTTGAGCCAGAAAACATGAGTAAGGATGCAAGTAGCGAAGATGAAAGTGTGATTAACATGAGTGAAATCGTGAAAGCTTTAAAAAGTATGAAAGCGGGAAAGTCGGCAGGTTGTGATAGAGTGTCGATAGAAATGCTGAGGAGAGGGGATGGCGTAGTGGGTAGTCTATTGTACCGCCTTTTCAATGCATGTTGGAGTAGCGGCCGAGTCCCGGAAGATTGGGTCAAAGCCCTTATCGTCCCTCTGTATAAAGGAAAGGGGTCACAGCAAGACTGCAAAAACTACCGCGGTATCAGCCTCCTTAGTGTTGTCGGCAAAGTATATGCGAAGATTTTAATTGAAAGGGTATTGAATGTTACGAATGACAAAATCTGGGATGTACAAGCGGGATTTCGAAAGGGAATGGGATGTACGGATCAGGTCTTTTCACTACGGTCTATCACAGAAAAGTTCTTGGCTGTCAACCAAAAGGTTTTCTGTGCTTTTGTGGACCTGGAAAAGGCCTATGATAGGGTAGATAGAAAGGAGTTGTGGAAGATGCTGTCTATGTATGGAGTGAGCAGCAACCTGGTGCAGGCTTTGAGGTCCCTTTATGAGGGCTCCAGAGCCTGTGTCAGGATCAATGGGGCATACTCTGCCTGGTTTAATATCTCTCGAGGTGTTAGACAGGGGTGTGTTGCCTCACCATGGCTGTTCAATCTATTCATGGACAGTTGTATGCGAGATTTTAAAGATATGAGAGAATGATAAGGGTTTGCGTATGCAAGAGTTGCTAATCAAATGCCTCTTATATGCCGATGATCAAGTTATACTTGCTCCATCGGTACTTGAGTTGCAGGAGATGGTGACAATGATGAATGAGGGATTTAAGCAAAAGGGGATGAAAGTAAATGTTGCCAAGACCAAGGTCATGGTGATAGAGAAGGATGAGGAGATGACAGAGTGCGTAATAAATATAAATGGTGAATTAGTAAAGCAAGTGAGTGAATTTGTGTACCTGGGAAGTATGTTTACAAGAGATGGTAAGTGTGAAAAGGATGTCGAGAGGAGGGTGAATGCGGGAAATCAAATAAATGGGGCCCTGTACTCTTTTGTAAGCAGAAAGGGCGTTTCACAAAAAGCCAGACTGGCTGTTCACAATGGAGTGCCAGCCCCTACACTGATGTATGGTAGTGAATGTTGGGTGTGGCAGGACAAGCATGAAAGTCGTATAAATGCAGTTGAAATGCGCTCTTTGCGTAGTATGTGTGGTGTGAAACTGACTGACAGAGTAAGAAATGAAGAAGTCAGAGAGAAATGTGGACTAAAAGAAGATGTAGTGACTAAGATTGAAAAGGGCATGCTTCGATGGTTCGGTCATTTGGAAAGGATGGATGAAAGAAGATTGACGAAAGAGATATACAGAGCTAAAGTGAGTGGAAGGGTCGGAAGGGGCCGCCCTAGGCGTACTTTTTCGAATCAAATCGGAGAAATACTGGAAAAGGGCCGAATTTTAAGTACCCGAAACCGACGTGCGTGCATGACTCGATGTATGAATGTGGAAGAAGCGAAAGAGATTTGTCAAGATCGTAGCAGGTGGAAAGAAGTGGTCTCTGCCTACCCCTCTGGGAAACAGGCGTGATTTAATGTATGTATGTACGTATGTATGTTTAAAGGTATGTGATGCTGATGTGATATGTAAATTCCTTTTCGACCTTTTGATAATGCCGCTTTCGCGCAAGGCGGCTTCCTTTGACTAGGTACTTACCTATTATTGGCGGCACGCGCCGCCGCCGCGCGTCTTTCTTTGAGCATTGGCAGCTCGCGCCGCGCGGTATTACACAACATTGAATAAATATCTGAATAATAATGTCACGGGAAAATCTTACACAAATTGACCTAGGTAGTCCCAAACTAGGTTCTAGGCTTGTACTTTGGGTACTACGTAACGATAAACATACTTACCTATGTAGTGACAAATACATACTTAATATTACTATATAGGTACATATAAAACACCTAAGACTCTGAAACATATACCTACTCGCACTCATCACACAAATATTTGCCCTGACCGGGAATCGAACCCAGGACAGCTAGCTTCGTAAACAGTACTTAGTCACTAGGTCACTACCATATCTACCTAGGCCATCCACGTCGTGACATGTTAACTGACACGTCACACTCAATAACTTAAATTACCTACTTAATACGTATTTATTTCACCTAATTAGTTATCTATAGGTATCTACAGGCAAGCCGGTACGAAATACCTAATTAATTGAGTAGTTATTTACATTAATCACTAGCAGCTTTTATTAAATCTGGATAGTTGTACCTACCTAAGCTAGGTTTAGGGCACAGTTTAGGTGTTTTGAAACGAATGAAAATGTCAAGCTGACAATAAAATAGATTTAACAAAAGCTGCAAGTGGGCTGTAAGCTATAGGTAAATATCAAAAAATAAACAGCATTCTTCACAACACAAGCTCTAAATAGGCATGTAGGTACCTTTTCGACTCAAAAGGTATGTTGAAAAACGATAGCACCGGATTTCTTATACCATTATTTAAACACCCGTAAACTGAACAATATTTTCTACTTTTCGGCAAAGACATTGTCGCTCGATGTTTTAATTTAACGCGCACTACCTACAAACAACCAAACGTGACCGAACGCAATGACGCCGCGACCCCGTCTAATCACCTTACCCGCACCTCTGCTTGTAGTTTCGTGTGCGACGTTCGCCCCGCCCACAGCCGTACGGTCAGCGTAACGCACACGTGCAAGCCGCGCGATGTACCTTTGTTTGAAGACGAGCTACTTCTCTATTTATACTATGCTTCAAACGTCATGAATAATGCGCCACAAGCAAGCTTTTAGCATAGTATAAATAGAGAAGTAGCTCGTCTTCAAACAAAGGTACATCGCGCGGCTTGCATGTGTGCGTTACGCCGACCGTACGGCTGTGGGCGGGGCGAACCTCCCACACGAAACTACAAGCAGAGGTGCGGGAATGGTGATTAGACGGGGTCGCGGCGTCATTGCGTTCGGTCACGTTTGGTTGTAGGTAGTCATTAGCATCAGTAACATCGAGCGACAATGTCTTTGTAGAAAACTAGAAAATATTGTTCAGTTTACGGGTGTTTAAATAATGTTTTAAGAAATCTGGAGCTATCGTTTTTCAACATACCTTTTGAGTCGGAAAGGTACTTAAATACCTATTTAGAGTTTGTGTTGTGAAGAATGCTGTTTATTTTTTGATATTTACCTATTGCAGCTTTTGTTAAATCTATTTTATTGTCAGCGTGACATTTTCTTTCGTTTCAAAACGCCTAAACTGTGCCCTAAACCTAGCTTACTTACAACTTAGCTTATCTTAGCTTAGCGGTACTTACAACTATCCAGATTTAATAAAAGCTGCAAGTGATTAATGTAAATACCTACTCAATTAATGAGGTATTTCGTACCGGCTTGCCTATACCTATAGAATAGATACCTACTTAAGTGAAATAAATACGTATTAAGTAGGTAATTTAAGTTATTGAGTGTGACCTGTCAGTTAACATGTGACGACGTGGATGGCCTAGGTAGTTGGTAGTGACCTGGTGACTAAGTACTGTTTACGAAGCTAGCGGTCCTGGGTTCGATTCCCGGTCAGGGCAAATATTCGTGTGATGAGTGCGAGTAGGTACCTATTTGTTTCTGAGTCTTAGGTGTTTTATATGTACCTATATAGTAATATTAAGTAAGTATGTATTTTTAGCTACATAAGTAATTATGTATCGTTGCCTAGTACCCAAAGCCTAAACCTAGTTTCGGACTACCTAGGTCAATTTGTGTGAGATTTTCCGGTGATGTTATTATTTAGATATTTATTAAATTTTCGGTACATTAATATTATTATTGTTCACATCACATTGTATTTTTTCTTTATCCATGTTGAGTAGCTATAGACTGGGAGCTACTCCATGTTTTAGTACTTTATTTATTTAAAATTAAATACCTATACTCCATTTAAACCCCGACAAAAAAGAGGGACCTTACAAGTTAAACGTGCATATCTGTGTGCTTATGTGTGTATATACTTCGGTACCTAACAATATTTATACTTACTTACTTTAGGTTTGTGTAATTTATGAAAACTAATATGATTATAAATCATAGATCAAATTAGGTATGGTCAAGTAGGTGACTAAAATTGATAAACATGTTCGGACAACCCTGACGCCCGAGCGGCAATAGGTATCAGAATCTCCTAAAGGGCCGGAGTCGAGCTACTTGTCTATTTATACTATGCTTTTAGTGAGACTAAGGGCCTCCCCAGACCTGTCAACGCGGAATCGGCTTGAGCCGGTTAGAAAAAGTTTTATGTCCGTGCAGTAAGAGTGAAAAAGGCGTCGCTCGATTCGGCGTTGCGAACGAAACAACGTCGTTTTCGCTCTTATTGTTTGGACATAAAACTATTTCTTACCGGCTCAAGCCAATTCCGCATCGATAGTTCTGGGGATTTAACATAATCTGCATGTGCTGCTTGACTGCCGATGTCATCGTTCCGGTCATTGACTTGCGCCGATAAATTAGAAACCATCCCAATGGGGAATAATATTAAATATACGTTTAGTAAATAATATTTATTTCACTAAGTTACCCGAGAAAATTGGCGATTTTCAATTATAACTTACCTTACCTTTTACTGCCATTGAAAATAAAACTTTAACTTATAGAAATACCTTAACCTACAAACTCATAAAACGTCATTTTTACTAAAACCTTAAATACTAATATTATAATACTAAGTTATAATCAACATTATAGTTAAGGGGGCACCACATATACCCACCACACATACTACGGAATATTAACTTCAATCATCAACCCTGGCACTCATGTGAATTCCCCTGCCGTAAATTAACAACAAAATAAGTATCTTATATTTACAAACATCAAATGAAATTATTTATTAATAAACAGTGATGGTATGTAGTTACATAGGGATTAAGTTACTTATAGAATAAGTCACACTGTGTAAGGATGAGCAGATAAATACTTGCTTATGACACCTACACTAGGCGGAGCCTGTTTTGTAGAGTGACACTAGACACTACACACAATTGCTCAAACAGATGTGCGAGCGTTAAAGTAAAACTCAAGTGTTTAGAACATACATGCGGAAAGATAAAAATAACAAAAGGTTAAATAAATGTTAGGATATGAAGGTATAGGTGCTAATGATCATTTGTGTGTGTGTGTTGTGTCTGTGTGTGTGTTATGTCTGTGTGTGTGTGTGTGTGTGCGTGCGTGCGTGCGTGCGTGCGTGCGTGCGTGCGTGCGTGCGTGCGTGCGTGCGTGCGTGCGTGCGTGCGTGCGTGCGTGCGTGCGTGTGTGTGTGTGTGTGTGTGTGATACAACCATATCAGTTTTGATCAGTGGATAGCTCTTATCTTGTCCTTTTTTATATTTATTTAACTTACGTACTAATGGAGGGAAATTAACGATTGAAAAGCAAAAAGGCGCGCAAAATCATATAATCTAAAAAAGGTTAATCCTGCGCATTGCTTTTAATGACCTCGTGGTTACTGTACTTTAGGAACTTAGAGTAACTTTTCATTAAAACTGATATTAAGTTGTAATTAAGGTTCAAATAGATTGAGATAGATTGAAATGTTAGCAAATGTATAGAGCATAATATAATTTCTATTGCGCCTAAACCGTACTTCCATGTTTGTGCATAACTTAAAAATGCAATAATTTTGCTCAGGACCTTTACATCCTACATAAACTTAAAACGTTGAAAAAAACACACGACATAAATGTATAACTCCGCAAAATCGTCCTTTCAATATCTATGTTATCTACCTAATATATTTAACAAAATAAAAAGACGCAAAAAAATATAAAAGATTAACTAAATAAAATTAAACTGTGAGTAATATAATAGGATAAAACTGTTTAAAGATCAAAAGATTATGAATTAAAACTAAGATTAATTAATATATAACGTTCGAATTGTAAGTTGTTTTTATAAACGCCGTAAACTTTACAATTGCTGAAACAAACACAAATCACAATTAAAAGTATTGCTGAAACAAATCGTATCTTCGATGTTAAAGAGTCACATTGATTCCCTTTAATAATCTTCACGAATCAACTCGCAAAGCTAACTTTTGCATAACCGTTACTTTTAGTTACCATTGCCATCAATAAATTTGCATAAAGCATAATATTATGTTACAAACTTGATTCAACAGTGTAGTTTAATATAAATACACAAATGTGATCAATGAAAAGGTTAAAACGAAGAATTGGGTGTTAAAGTACCTGTGAAAAATGCATTTAGTGCCAATAATCGTAAGTATTGGTGTGGAACTACAAAGCCTAGGGTGAATCATTGGCGCTGAATGCGTTACACGTGGCGCAACCCGGTACCGGGCTGCGAGGGAGCGCCCCGAGCACCGCACTCCCCTGTGATGCACAACCTCATACGACTGCGTTTGCATCCCCACCACACACGCACCTCCAGCATTTCAGCGTCTCTGATACTTACGAGCTTTGATATTCTGAATCAAATTATAACCATGATTTACCAAAATCATTCATTCAGCTTTCCTACCCTGAAAAAATACCGACTTTCAACCGATAGACCATGCATGTAAGGTACCTAAAATCTAAGATAGGTATAATTACAACAAAAAGCATTGCTACAGATTGTACATATTTAAATTTAATACCTATATTTACAATAAAATTTACAATTTAAGTAAGTACATCTCAAGCTTTTTCCGTTTATACATACATACATAAACTCACGCCTTCATTCCCAGAGTGGGGTAGGCAGAGCCACAGACTCACCAACAACTCCAAAAACTTGTTGATAATTCTGTGACCACATTTTGCACAACCAGGCTAAGATGTTATCCAGTGTATTAGTGACAGGTTGCAAACCCATCGCCTAACAGCACTACACAGCCTTAAACTCCGGTTACATACGCGGCCGAAGGGCTTTAGTCCCTTAGTCGACTCTTACGACATCCACGGAAAGGCATGGAGTGGCAACATTCTAAACCTGGCACCACACGGTTTTTCCGTTTATAATGATGATTAAAAAGCGTCTTTACCTTAACCTCATGTCAATCATTTTATCGTATCTGTTTTCTTTACTGTAAGGATAAGTTTTTCCGGACGTTATTCAGAAAGCTAGTCCTAAAACAAACAAATCAAACAAAATTATTGTGCTTAAGTATGTGCTTAATTGTGTTATATATTTGACGACGTAATGACCCGAAGCAATCCTTGTCTTTATTATCATCTAATGATCTCGGTCACTATAGATCCCGCTAATGATCTCGGTCACTATAGAAACAAGCACTGAAACAAACAGTATAATGATTAAGATTTTGTCCTACTACAACACATGTCAAGGATTTTAAAGTGTTTCATAGATTGGCTATACTGACCTTTGCGTTCACAAAATAACCCGCTAATTTACCTTTTGCACAACCATTACCTCCAGTTACCATTAGAAACGAGCTAGGGCCGCCGGAGGGACTCTTCAAGAAACGAACACTTGATTTTCGAAGTGAACTTTAATGTCTCTTAACAGTATTCTTTAAGGTGCAGATACAGTGAGGTTCATATAACTAACTTAATTTATTGATCCAGATCGATCACACGACCTTACGCTACCGCGACGGAAAACATAAGACACTTGCGGCACCTGGATTCTCACCAAAGTCGATAATGTTCACTCAGCACTTTCGTGGGAGTCCGGCAATCGGTTATCGGGAAAATTGGGTGACTCAGTGAGTCACGTTGTCGCCGTGTGGGAACCGTATGGCGTAACACCTCCCCTCCTAGACGAGCGACTATTTGCCAATGCTTAATGCAAATGTCGCGGCTCGACGTTCCTCCGGAGTTTGGGTACCAGTGTCCATTCTCGGGAGTTCTATCTCAGTCTGAGTTAAAGTCTTCGGCCGGTGTTGGTAGTAGTAATAAAAGATAATCAGTAGAGTTGCACTGAATAAAATGATGCCATAAGTGGGTATCGTTGTGTGGTATAAACTCGAGAAATTTGGTTCGTCTGTCACAGCTGGTTGCTGTACTGACCCCCCCCAAAACATCACTTTTAAAATAATTCTATTTATATATTTAACTATACAAGTATTTTTACTTATATTTAAGTTGGCCTCATGATCGTCTAATGTCTAAGAACCCTACATTGTGAACCGAATAGTAATCCAAAGAACTTTAATGAGCGAGAGTTTATCATTACTAGTCTATTTTGAAGTACCTAATTACTCCTTTCTACTGTTTACTATTGAAGAATACCATTAAATTTGCAGGCTAATATATTTATATTGTTAAGTCAAAACTAAAAGTATTAACTATTCAATAAAGAATTATATTAATAAAATTCCTAATTGAAACATGGTTCAAATTATTGTAATAGTCTATTGGAAAGGATTAATTAACCTAACATTCTATTATTAACCAAGGAACAGAGTTATGGCAAGCATGAATATAGAAATCCTAACATAAAATATAATCATTCTACTGTTGAAACATAATATCTATTAAGCGTCTTAGAATATTACTTGAAGCTTCAGATATTAACTATATAACTAAGAACAAACTCTTGATTTAATTCAAATATTTTACTAGATATACCTATATAAAATGGCAATAATATATTAGCGGTTAAAGGAATGGCTCCATCTCTCGCCATTCCGCTGCTCTTCAACCATAACCTCAGAGCCCGCCCACTAATATATCTTTTATTATTTAGTATAACACATTATTTTATTAATGTTAAATTTAGTAGACTAATTCTAATCTTAGGTAAACTTGATTCTACTAGTCTCTCCAAAAGGATCCTTTGAGAAGAGAGACCGAGACAAACTCAAAGGATTAAACTATTTAATTCAATTATTCATTTTACTTTTGAACACAAAATAATATATTAGAACAATATAATATCAATGCTTAATTTTAGGCTTTATTCTTATTTCCTAGCCTGTTACTTCTTACTTATAGAATTAACTCAATATGACTATGACAAACTTTGTGTGTCTTTCTCTATAATTTGTAGTCATAACTACCAAACTATTTAGTAGTATACCTACTGTAATTATCATGTAAATGTAACCCTACTAAGCGGGTTCTACAACCTTTATACTCTGGATTGTAGTATGAATTATTGAATCACTCAGATTACTATAATTCAATTTCAGTACTGTATCCCTAGTACATAAACTGTTTAGTTTAAAATTTAATAAAATAATGAATTAGTGTTTCCTCACCATTCATAACTTAGTCTGAGACACTATTGTGTAAATTTTACATATACCATTTACTTCACTGAAGTTGCCAACACTAAATTATATCTAAAATTAATTAGCCCTAGTAAGTAGCCCTATAATTGATTTAATGCGCTTTCAGATATCCTGTTTCAACACTTAATTTAACTAAATTAGTAGTCCTTTGGTTTTATCACTAAATAACTTCTTTAATAACCTTAATATTCTCACAAAGGTGGTGTGTTCTTGAACCACATAGTGTATACTCAACACTAGGGTTCCTTCAGACAACAACTAAGCATATGTGTAAGTACAGTGACCACTGATTGTCCTTGGACAGAGACAGTAAGCCGTAGCTAGGTATGTACCGCACATCTATAGCTGTTAAAGGTGTATTGAAAGGACAGACCAACTCGTAAGTATCACTTTGAATTTTACCTATACAAAAGGACTACGTTAACCTAGTTTTATTTACTCTATCTGATGTTTAAAGATAATGTATAGCTTATAATGATAACGATTTAATTCTTACAACTAGAACCTCTTCGGAATAATATCTAAATATGATAAGCCTAGCTTATCTTTTAGCAGGTATGTAACCGTACTTATTTATCCTTACTATCCTAGAAAGTTAATAATAATATCATAGACTCTCGTTTTGCTTAGATGACTTCTATGACAATAACCTGGTGTAAATACACATAACTAACTAATTACTTTTATTCGTTTGAGACAGTTTTAACGTGAACTCTTTAATTTACCCTTACTATCCTAGAAGGTTAATAATAATACCGTAGACTAATAAGTTTCGTTACGTGCTTAGATGACCTCTATGACAACAACCTTGTGTAAATACACATAGCTAACTAATTACTTTTATTCGTTTGGGACAGTTTTAACGTGAACTCTTTTATACACACTAACTGATAAAACATGTTTGCGGGCGTCTCCCTAGTTAGCCGTCTAGGTTTATCACTAAGGTTAGACGCGAATGCTTCTTAAACTTAGACCTCTACCTATCTGCTAATTATAACCACTACAATACCTTTCATGTTAAACGAACTCCCTAATCATACCAACACGGGTTTATCGGACAACATACATACTCCGCAGCCTATAGAGCTTTATTTATTTTCTAATTAGACGGACAGTCTTAGAATTTGACGTTTCTGACAGGAATAGATAGACCTAACCACAGACTATCAAGATTACATTCAAAAAGTAAGTTTCGATACCCTAGATTGAATATTTGCCTAATATGAATTTAATTTAAAAGGAGGACTTTTGTAACATGAATTAATTATTACTAGTTCCTAATTTTCCTATTGGCTTTAGAAGGCTAATTTAAATCTTCTTCGTTCAATAATTATATTTCTTACGTCGACAGAGCTTGTTTTACTATGCCAGTAGTAGAACAAACTTTGTCTACATATACCTAGCTAGTCACATTACGTGTTTATAAGCTTCCCTCGGTGTAAAGGAAAAGCTACTGACTACCTATAACCCCAAACCACCTATTAATCTATTGTTTTAGAGCAATTAAAAGTCCAAAATGACTTTTACAGTTACGTTAAACGTGTGAGTAGTGTAAAGGAATTCCGGTGTAAGAAAACCTTTGCTAGACCAACTAAGACCTAACATAACCTCGATTTCGGAAGTAAAACTCCCTGTGTGTAGTCCTAAGACCCTTCAACCGGCTATTTCTAGCCTTTAGTTGGCTTCCAGGTGGGGAAAATACCTACGGTGGTCTATATATACATATATAAATAAGGGGATCAATGCCAAAGGTACTTTAGATGGCCACACAACAATCGCAAACTGATTTCGGATCCACTTCTACGGGCCCTGAAGAGGAGACATAAAAAGTACCATTCAGCAGAGCCTGATATACCGAATAAAGGTATCAGGAAACCTTGTACGCGTACCTTCCAAACTCACTCAGTTAATGAGTTAAAACCGTCCATTTCCTGATTGTGGAAATCTTCAGGTCTCAACTCACAACCAAAATGTGAGTGTAGGTATTCATTTTCGTAAACTACAACTGCCTGGAGCTCTGCGTAACCGACTACCATTTGTGGCGTCGTTACAGAGTTCTGGAAAACAAAAGAAGGTTAATAAACATGTTAAAACAATCCCGGAACACACAAACACCAGTTATTAAAACATTCTCACAATCCTAGCAAAAGAAAGTCAACTACAACATTCCTGTGTAGCGATAATCGTTAACTTGTAGCGTTACTCGAACGCAACGTGAAGCGACACCCAAAATAATATCACCTATAATATACGAGCACAACACAAATAAATAAAAACCAACAAGGCAAAAATGGACGATACGTGACACCTCTCAGCAAAATATCAACTCACCCCTTCGACGACCGGAATAAAAAAGCCCCGCTCAGACCCTCGCCAGACTTTATATAGAAAACCCTGAGCATGCGTAGAAACCCCTAATTTTCGGCCCCGCTGTATGAAACATGCGTATAAGATCGCTTGGGTGCGTAAACTTTTCCCGCAAAAGAAATTTCAATTATTCAACTTTAGTGTCTATTTCATCATTTCAAGTAGCAAATAAAGCTCACTTTCGTTTGAACTCATCTCTCCTCATATTAGCGTCTCTCCAGCGTCTCTGCGTATTAAGAAGCTTGGATGCGCAGAAGTTTTCCCGCAATAATGCATTTACTCTTCTAATGACAATGATTATTCTAACATAACATGTAACAAACAAAGTTCATTATCCTTTGAATTTGACCCCTACTCATTTTAGCAACATAGCGGTCATAATTCTTCTTTTTTTTTTTTTCAACTTCCAGCCTATTCGATCCTTATTTATTAGGTTTTACAACTATAATGTTACCTCAATACAAAATAATTTGTGTAAACCTTCCCTCTTTAATTTATTTTACTAACATAACGAAATAAATCTATTTATTTCCTAAATTCTAATTAGAATGATCTGTTTTTATTTAATTTCAACCATTTCCTTTGCTTGCACCACAGCGCCATCTAGGTAATTCAAAGTGAACCCATTTCTCCGCTAGTCGCTGAGAATTAACCTGTCAATTTTAAAAGTCTAATGGTTTGTTCATTATACTTTGAACTTGTCTCCTACTCTCCTTAGCATTATAACCGTCATTTCTTTTTTAATTCAACTTCCAGCCAATTCTTTATTACAAAATAATTTGTGCAAACTTTCCCTCTTTAATTTATTTTACTAACATAACGAAACAAATTTATTTATTTCTAAATTCTAATTAGAATGATCTGTTTTTATTTAATTTCAACCATTTCCTTTGCTTGCACCACAGCGCCATCTAGGTAATTCAAAGTGATCCCATTTCTCCGCTAGTCGCTGAGAATTAACCTGTCAATTTTAAATGTCTAATCGTCTAGTTCATTATACTTTGAACTTGTCTCCTACTCTCCTTAGCATTATAGCCGTCATTTCTTTTTTTATTCAACTTCCAGCCAATTCGATCTTTCTTTATTAGGTTACACAACTATAATGTTACTTCACTACAAAATAATTTGTGTAAACCTTCCCTCTTTAATTTATTTTACTAACATAACGAAATAAATCTATTTATTTCCTAAATTCTAATTAGAATGATCTGTTTTAATTCATATTATTAATTTCTTTTATTTCACACCTCAGCGCCATCTAGGTAACTCAAAGTGAACCTATATTTCCGCTAGTCGCTCAGAATTGATCTGTCAAATTTTAATGTCTAATCGTTTAAATAGTTGTCAATGTTTTCCAGAGAGAGCGCTGTTTTCAGTTTGTTTAGAAAATCTAATGACTAATTTCTAGCTGTCTGATGGCGAAGATTAACCTGAGTCTTAAAATGGATTTTAAAAAAGGACACTACACTCGTGTTCCAGTACAGCTCACCCCCACAATGACTAAGAAAGACAACATCTTTGATGTTATCTGTAAGAGACATTGGAAAACAAAAGGATGACCTCCTTTAACTGGAACCCTATATCAAAATTTTCAATTCTCAATTCTTTGATATATTCACCAATTAGAAATAGGTATGTATTTATCATAACTAATTTTACACAATGAATCACGTCCTTTCTATTTTATATAATCTGTCCTGATGTGTGTTAATAATTTGCATAACTCAAACTACACCTATGTAGTTAGAGATATAATCACATTGTTCCCTCATATGTTCTTATACCTCCATCACTGCACCGATTATAGGAGTAAAAGAAAATACCTTCAGACTCCACTTTTTCAATTAGAACTTAGTCACATTGCCCGACTATTGTTCATATCCAACATTGCTCTGGTAAAAGAAACAGTTGAGTCCTCTCATACAAATCGATAATACCTTCCCTATGGTGTTTACCTTAAAGTACATGATTCAGAATGTCAATTATAGTCAAAGTTCTTTAATCTTATCATTTACCTTTTTTTTTTTCATTATTCTCAAATACCAATTTCCTTACCCTAACCTTATATGGGAAACCAAATCCGTTGATATCTGTTCCGACCACTATGCTTTAATGTGTTGTGTATTTAACCAATCACAAGACAAACATACGACACCTTAGGTAGAAGCTTGGATCTATGATTCCTAGTATTAATTTATGATGATATGTTCCTCTAATTTTATTAGTTCGCAAAAGTAGCACTTACTTGTGAGATAAGTGTATTCTAGTAATAATTTTCCTGGGAATCAATCGAAATCTGTACGCTCTCATTGCCCGAACTCAAATTTCTTTTCCACAATGCCCGGAATAAGAGATTCCTCCGAGAAAATCTACTTGCAAACTAATATAATGTTAAGCAAGTACTAATATCTTCAAAAGTCAAAACCAAAAACCATTCCTCACCCCCACAAAATTAGTCATCTGTTATCTCCTTTTTGGTGCATGTGTTACTTTCAACAACTAAATAGTTCAACTTCAGCTATATTAGCACACTCAATATTGTGACTATTAAGCATGTCAATACACCCAGATACCTTTTTTTTATTATTATTATTTAACATTTAACTTTGAACCTTTCATCACTGAAAGTAGGTGTGTATTTTTTTGTTATAACCTTCTTACACTTGTATAGTATTAATTATCAAGAACTACCCCTTCCAATGGGTCGAATCGTAAATACGATTTTAACCTAACACATAAATTCTTGACAATTAGTTGTGTATAATTCCCCTCCCAGAGGTTCAGATATCGACAGATCCAGCCTGGTTACAATTCAAGAACGTCTACTCTAAAATGGTCCCATTATAATTAAACCTCAAACCATACTTCATTCTCTGAATTCATCTCAAACCATGATACCACACTCTCATTTCACTTTCTTTCCACTCTCTAAGGAAATTGTGTTCCTATAATATCCATAACCAAATTTGAGTAGTCGTCCCTATAAATTCTTAACCAGATTTCTTTGCAAGAAATCTCCCTTCCCTTAACCTTATTATTCATTAATTAATTTCACCTTATTATGATACAAGTCATTTTCGCAATTAAATTTTATTTAACTATAACCTCTCCCTATTCCTCAAGTTAATCTCGCCAGTAAACAACCTAATTATTTTATTATTATTCTAGTATGCTTAATCGCCTTATTCTAAAACTTCATTTTATTTATTTTTATCCGTTATTTAGATTTTCTGTTTTTAATTTACAATTTATTTGTCCTACTTATATTAAATAAGAAAATCCACCTTCATACAACTACTTCAACTCTAGATCTACTAATACCACACTATGTCCAATTTGAATTTAATACTCAAATAGTTTCATAATATTATGTCCAGTACATAATTCCAGTGTTTCCCTAAATATTTTAAAAGTATAAAAACACTATACTTGGCGTATATTTTCCACCATATCTAACAAGTGAAATTACTATTATAGTTATTCATATATACATCTAGTCTGATTGTATATCTCTCAGCGGATCTAGCATGAGATTCTCAAAGTATATACATAACGTCCGATGTATATTTCTCTGCGGATCCAGCAAGAGAAAACTTCGATAAATGTATGAACTATTCATATTTACATATACATTGTCTGGTATATATTTCTCAACAAGAGAAAATTCAGTCATTTACACTACGCGTAAATCAGATGTAGTTACACCGCGAATTTAGCATGGAAAACTTTGATAATAACTCGATAGTTTTGATCCTTTAACCTAATGTGTACTAAATACCATTTAATTTAACTTATTCGAATACAAAACCATAAACTTACATTTTATTATTATACCTAACCACTGACAGTCAAACCTTCAAAGCTAATAACTTTTGACACTAACTTATTATAAAAACATACGCCATGATTACCAAGTTATATTCCCGGCTCGCGTAATTATTTTTGCACTATATAAAAGTTTCTTTCACTAAACTTTGAATAAAATATTCATAACTAAATACATTATGACAGATAAACACAACAAACTCTGACAGCTCCCTATTTTGACATTGACACCTATTACGATGACATGTCACATTGACGGTCCAACTCGCAGGCAACAACTTTAAAAAGGGATTTTATCGTAATCTGTATAAAGGTACGGCCACACATGTTTTATTATTCGTTGACCATCCTTGCCTTAAATATCTCCGCATCCATCATAACCAATAAAAATAAAGTTACCGTACGTAGTGATACATAGCAACTATAGCTAAATAAATGTGAGATTATTATTATTATGTTTTCACTCAACATTTTCAGACCTGTTTTTTTTTCGACTTGAACGTGTTTAGGTTTCTGAACGGACAGAGACGCGCCTTACATTATCTGTGGATGCTACTGCAAAATATGACAGCTAAACAGCTTTGTTTGAGCTTATTGTTCGTTACCAACTCTATGACTAATATTGTCTGTTTATCAAAATAAAACAGAAGTCCCGTGTTTTACGTACTTAACCAAAATCGAACATTCCTGACATTGGCACCAGGCTCTGAGATTGCCATTAAAGAGAAGAACAAGAAGTTTTATATAGCTAAATTTATCACCCGGTGTGATTAGCAAACCAAATTGGCTAATGTGTTCCTGCCTGTTAATAACTTGGACCATATTACAACCTAGTGGAGAAAACTGCTCATATTACGTAAGTATACAATCCTATTCTATGTATATGTGAGTTATACCTATAACTTATTTATATTAACCTTAGTTCATGTCGATGCGCATAACTCCTTTATTTAGCATAATTCTAAACTTAAATTTACTAATAAAGGTACCCTAGTCTTTCTAGTAATAAATATAGTTGTTAGATATGAAGTTTACTTAATGTTGTTTCCAGTAACTAACGGAATATTCTGCTTTTATTTCAGCAATATTAAGAGATGACACCCTCTGCAGTTATAATAGAGTTCATTACCCTGCTAACATAATGTCTAATCGCCTGCAAGTTTTAACCAATCTAGCAGTAACTATTCTACATGTGAAACCATTGCAAGCTACCCGGACCGGCTCCCTGCTAAGTGAACGTTTGTGATTTGTGTTGTGCTAAACCTTATTTTCCTTTCTACTAATCCTGTGTTATGTACTGTTCATGAATTACATAATAATGTCTTATGATTTACTTATTTTACCTTGAACCAAGCATGATTTGTTTCTTTTTATGTATCAGCTGGGATAAGTTGATGCAATTTTGTTTACCGCTGGTTTTATAAATAAAATCTAGTTTTACTTTAAATTTCTTCCTGACTTAAAGGTTATGAATGATTCATGATAATGTAAGCTTTACATTATTTTTAATTACTAAAAATACATCAAAACAATGTTTATGCCTAACTTCTTATACAATATGACTAAATATTGCCTGATGTTTATGTTATGATCTTAGTTCCTTACTAACAAACAATTATCACCCCCCCATATGCAAATCTCTTAATCAGTTTTAAATTTGTCAAACATATCTATAAGGTGGGTAAGTATAGTCCATTTTATTAATCTTACCCAAAAACCAGCTTGGTCTTGTAAATTCAAATAATATACCAGCTTTTACTTATTACAAGTTAAATTCTAAATATTTTCTAATTTATCTCATCTAACCAATTCAAATATCTACCTACCTACCTATATATAAACGTTTTTCGGGTCCAGCTATGCGATTTGTTTTTTTTTATTTCATTAATTTAATAAGTATAATCGATACGATCAAATAAAGTTCTAAGTATACTTATGGAATGAATGTTATAGAATTCTAATTACTAATTTTTAACTTAGAATCAGTAGTTATAACCAACTTGGGTATTTAACATGTTACATGTCATACAATTATTTAATAGTATTTGTATGTCTAAATAATTTAATGATTTTAAATTATTTCAAGTGACTATCGAATTTCCAATCATCGAATAAATCTCCCGTAAAACGTAACGCAATATTTATTTATTACATTATCTATGAGCCACACGCGACTTTTTCTTTTAAATTACTCCTAAATCCGTCATATGGCAAGTAATTAGCCTTTTACTTAAAAACGTATTATATAAAATTTAGGGGCTTTGATTCTAAAAATTAATATACTCGTATGGAACTAGGTATTTACAACTTTTTATGAGACGAAGCGTGTATAATAATCATTTTGTCTTCGCTTCGTTTCACTTTATAAAAACGCCCCTGACTACTGTCAATGCGATGACCACAGATTGGTCAAATAGATGATAAAGATAACGATTTCAACCAATCCTAGCGTTCAGTGAAGTTAGACGATAGGACAACGTAACACGGTTTTATTAAACGTTTTTAAACGACCACCGAGTTCGTAAATTGTAACATTACTATCTATGTATAACATTACTTTTCAACTCACTACAGGATCTCATTAGTGAAAAGATCAAACATACATTAACTCGTTGAAATTTTAATACAGACTTGTAAAATTATAATTAACATGAAGTCATGAAGTTACCGAGTCACGTCCAACACTCCACATCTCTAATAAAACCCGGTTAAGTTCTAGTGACCCTAAGAACAATCAGTGATTATAAGTGAAAAGTGCGTTACAAAATGTGATTTAATGAAAACACGGTGCCTCAGTGAACTCAGTCAAGTGCCATTACGCTGTCGCGGGCAATCGTCATGGACGTATTTTAGTGAAATTGCGGACATGCATTTCAGAACAAAATGGATCGGATAGCCTGCATAAAATTCACCTATAGATTTAGCTAAATACTTCGATTAGACTTAACCTAACCTATTGTAATACAGAAAATTAAAATTAATGATATTCAATTTGTGTTGTTAAGTTATTTACCTAATGAAACGACCTCAACTAAGTTAGGTATAAATAATAAACTCAAGCTCACTCCTTTTACACGTACAACAAATTGTGACGAAAAACATAGCATAAATATTTATACTATATCTAAGGTCACATAATAAATAATAATTTAGGTTTCACATCCTGGTCACGGCACCAAATTGTACTGACCCCCCCCCAAAACATCACTTTTAAAATAATTCTATTTATATATTTAACTATACAAGTATTTTTACTTATATTTAAGTTGGCCTCATGATCGTCTAATGTCTAAGAACCCTACATTGTGAACCGAATAGTAATCCAAAGAACTTTAATGAGCGAGAGTTTATCATTACTAGTCTATTTTGAAGTACCTAATTACTCCTTTCTACTGTTTACTATTGAAGAATACCATTAAATTTGCAGGCTAATATATTTATATTGTTAAGTCAAAACTAAAAGTATTAACTATTCAATAAAGAATTATATTAATAAAATTCCTAATTGAAACATGGTTCAAATTATTGTAATAGTCTATTGGAAAGGATTAATTAACCTAACATTCTATTATTAACCAAGGAACAGAGTTATGGCAAGCATGAATATAGAAATCCTAACATAAAATATAATCATTCTACTGTTGAAACATAATATCTATTAAGCGTCTTAGAATATTACTTGAAGCTTCAGATATTAACTATATAACTAAGAACAAACTCTTGATTTAATTCAAATATTTTACTAGATATACCTATATAAAATGGCAATAATATATTAGCGGTTAAAGGAATGGCTCCATCTCTCGCCATTCCGCTGCTCTTCAACCATAACCTCAGAGCCCGCCCACTAATATATCTTTTATTATTTAGTATAACACATTATTTTATTAATGTTAAATTTAGTAGACTAATTCTAATCTTAGGTAAACTTGATTCTACTAGTCTCTCCAAAAGGATCCTTTGAGAAGAGAGACCGAGACAAACTCAAAGGATTAAACTATTTAATTCAATTATTCATTTTACTTTTGAACACAAAATAATATATTAGAACAATATAATATCAATGCTTAATTTTAGGCTTTATTCTTATTTCCTAGCCTGTTACTTCTTACTTATAGAATTAACTCAATATGACTATGACAAACTTTGTGTGTCTTTCTCTATAATTTGTAGTCATAACTACCAAACTATTTAGTAGTATACCTACTGTAATTATCATGTAAATGTAACCCTACTAAGCGGGTTCTACAACCTTTATACTCTGGATTGTAGTATGAATTATTGAATCACTCAGATTACTATAATTCAATTTCAGTACTGTATCCCTAGTACATAAACTGTTTAGTTTAAAATTTAATAAAATAATGAATTAGTGTTTCCTCACCATTCATAACTTAGTCTGAGACACTATTGTGTAAATTTTACATATACCATTTACTTCACTGAAGTTGCCAACACTAAATTATATCTAAAATTAATTAGCCCTAGTAAGTAGCCCTATAATTGATTTAATGCGCTTTCAGATATCCTGTTTCAACACTTAATTTAACTAAATTAGTAGTCCTTTGGTTTTATCACTAAATAACTTCTTTAATAACCTTAATATTCTCACAAAGGTGGTGTGTTCTTGAACCACATAGTGTATACTCAACACTAGGGTTCCTTCAGACAACAACTAAGCATATGTGTAAGTACAGTGACCACTGATTGTCCTTGGACAGAGACAGTAAGCCGTAGCTAGGTATGTACCGCACATCTATAGCTGTTAAAGGTGTATTGAAAGGACAGACCAACTCGTAAGTATCACTTTGAATTTTACCTATACAAAAGGACTACGTTAACCTAGTTTTATTTACTCTATCTGATGTTTAAAGATAATGTATAGCTTATAATGATAACGATTTAATTCTTACAACTAGAACCTCTTCGGAATAATATCTAAATATGATAAGCCTAGCTTATCTTTTAGCAGGTATGTAACCGTACTTATTTATCCTTACTATCCTAGAAAGTTAATAATAATATCATAGACTCTCGTTTTGCTTAGATGACTTCTATGACAATAACCTGGTGTAAATACACATAACTAACTAATTACTTTTATTCGTTTGAGACAGTTTTAACGTGAACTCTTTAATTTACCCTTACTATCCTAGAAGGTTAATAATAATACCGTAGACTAATAAGTTTCGTTACGTGCTTAGATGACCTCTATGACAACAACCTTGTGTAAATACACATAGCTAACTAATTACTTTTATTCGTTTGGGACAGTTTTAACGTGAACTCTTTTATACACACTAACTGATAAAACATGTTTGCGGGCGTCTCCCTAGTTAGCCGTCTAGGTTTATCACTAAGGTTAGACGCGAATGCTTCTTAAACTTAGACCTCTACCTATCTGCTAATTATAACCACTACAATACCTTTCATGTTAAACGAACTCCCTAATCATACCAACACGGGTTTATCGGACAACATACATACTCCGCAGCCTATAGAGCTTTATTTATTTTCTAATTAGACGGACAGTCTTAGAATTTGACGTTTCTGACAGGAATAGATAGACCTAACCACAGACTATCAAGATTACATTCAAAAAGTAAGTTTCGATACCCTAGATTGAATATTTGCCTAATATGAATTTAATTTAAAAGGAGGACTTTTGTAACATGAATTAATTATTACTAGTTCCTAATTTTCCTATTGGCTTTAGAAGGCTAATTTAAATCTTCTTCGTTCAATAATTATATTTCTTACGTCGACAGAGCTTGTTTTACTATGCCAGTAGTAGAACAAACTTTGTCTACATATACCTAGCTAGTCACATTACGTGTTTATAAGCTTCCCTCGGTGTAAAGGAAAAGCTACTGACTACCTATAACCCCAAACCACCTATTAATCTATTGTTTTAGAGCAATTAAAAGTCCAAAATGACTTTTACAGTTACGTTAAACGTGTGAGTAGTGTAAAGGAATTCCGGTGTAAGAAAACCTTTGCTAGACCAACTAAGACCTAACATAACCTCGATTTCGGAAGTAAAACTCCCTGTGTGTAGTCCTAAGACCCTTCAACCGGCTATTTCTAGCCTTTAGTTGGCTTCCAGGTGGGGAAAATACCTACGGTGGTCTATATATACATATATAAATAAGGGGATCAATGCCAAAGGTACTTTAGATGGCCACACAACAATCGCAAACTGATTTCGGATCCACTTCTACGGGCCCTGAAGAGGAGACATAAAAAGTACCATTCAGCAGAGCCTGATATACCGAATAAAGGTATCAGGAAACCTTGTACACGTACCTTCCAAACTCACTCAGTTAATGAGTTAAAACCGTCCATTTCCTGATTGTGGAAATCTTCAGGTCTCAACTCACAACCAAAATGTGAGTGTAGGTATTCATTTTCGTAAACTACAACTGCCTGGAGCTCTGCGTAACCGACTACCATTTGTGGCGTCGTTACAGAGTTCTGGAAAACAAAAGAAGGTTAATAAACATGTTAAAACAATCCCGGAACACACAAACACCAGTTATTAAAACATTCTCACAATCCTAGCAAAAGAAAGTCAACTACAACATTCCTGTGTAGCGATAATCGTTAACTTGTAGCGTTACTCGAACGCAACGTGAAGCGACACCCAAAATAATATCACCTATAATATACGAGCACAACACAAATAAATAAAAACCAACAAGGCAAAAATGGACGATACGTGACACCTCTCAGCAAAATATCAACTCACCCCTTCGACGACCGGAATAAAAAAGCCCCGCTCAGACCCTCGCCAGACTTTATATAGAAAACCCTGAGCATGCGTAGAAACCCCTAATTTTCGGCCCCGCTGTATGAAACATGCGTATAAGATCGCTTGGGTGCGTAAACTTTTCCCGCAAAAGAAATTTCAATTATTCAACTTTAGTGTCTATTTCATCATTTCAAGTAACAAATAAAGCTCACTTTCGTTTGAACTCATCTCTCCTCATATTAGCGTCTCTCCAGCGTCTCTGCGTATTAAGAAGCTTGGATGCGCAGAAGTTTTCCCGCAATAATGCATTTACTCTTCTAATGACAATGATTATTCTAACATAACATGTAACAAACAAAGTTCATTATCCTTTGAATTTGACCCCTACTCATTTTAGCAACATAGCGGTCATAATTCTTCTTTTTTTTTTTTTCAACTTCCAGCCTATTCGATCCTTATTTATTAGGTTTTACAACTATAATGTTACCTCAATACAAAATAATTTGTGTAAACCTTCCCTCTTTAATTTATTTTACTAACATAACGAAATAAATCTATTTATTTCCTAAATTCTAATTAGAATGATCTGTTTTTATTTAATTTCAACCATTTCCTTTGCTTGCACCACAGCGCCATCTAGGTAATTCAAAGTGAACCCATTTCTCCGCTAGTCGCTGAGAATTAACCTGTCAATTTTAAAAGTCTAATGGTTTGTTCATTATACTTTGAACTTGTCTCCTACTCTCCTTAGCATTATAACCGTCATTTCTTTTTTAATTCAACTTCCAGCCAATTCTTTATTACAAAATAATTTGTGCAAACTTTCCCTCTTTAATTTATTTTACTAACATAACGAAACAAATTTATTTATTTCTAAATTCTAATTAGAATGATCTGTTTTTATTTAATTTCAACCATTTCCTTTGCTTGCACCACAGCGCCATCTAGGTAATTCAAAGTGATCCCATTTCTCCGCTAGTCGCTGAGAATTAACCTGTCAATTTTAAATGTCTAATCGTCTAGTTCATTATACTTTGAACTTGTCTCCTACTCTCCTTAGCATTATAGCCGTCATTTCTTTTTTTATTCAACTTCCAGCCAATTCGATCTTTCTTTATTAGGTTACACAACTATAATGTTACTTCACTACAAAATAATTTGTGTAAACCTTCCCTCTTTAATTTATTTTACTAACATAACGAAATAAATCTATTTATTTCCTAAATTCTAATTAGAATGATCTGTTTTAATTCATATTATTAATTTCTTTTATTTCACACCTCAGCACCATCTAGGTAACTCAAAGTGAACCTATATTTCCGCTAGTCGCTCAGAATTGATCTGTCAAATTTTAATGTCTAATCGTTTAAATAGTTGTCAATGTTTTCCAGAGAGAGCGCTGTTTTCAGTTTGCTTAGAAAATCTAATGACTAATTTCTAGCTGTCTGATGGCGAAGATTAACCTGAGTCTTAAAATGGATTTTAAAAAAGGACACTACACTCGTGTTCCAGTACATTGCTCCATAAGTACTTGATGTTGAATATTGTGCAAGGTGTTCAAGTCGATTGTAGTTAGATTGTAACGAAGTGATTGTTTCGTTGAAGTCGGAAAAAATACTGATTTGGGTAGCGTCATGATTTGGACAGCGTATCCTCGGGATTTGTCGTCCATGTTTATAATTGTGAATTCGGGTGTCCGTATTTTGCAATTTCGTGGGATAGTAGCCAAGAAACTTCCTTTAAGAGTACGATGTTCCTCCTGTCTGCATGATATCTGTACTTTAGTTTCTGCCGGAAATGAAATTATATAATGTTGACTATCAAGTTCCAAAAGGGCTTCTTTAGTAAGTGATACGGGCGTGGGTGTGCATAGCGTATCCATTTCTTGTTCGTGTATAAGGCGGGCGATGCAGTCTCGTTGAGTCCGGGTCTGGTGGATGGTTTTTTGCTTGCAGATGTACCATGTTTCAATCTTAGGGCATTCAGCCTCCATGTACACAAATTCCTTGGAATTGGTTGCCATAAAGGGAGAGGGCGGTATAATGATTTGGGAATATTTATTAGGTGCAGGACATAGTCTAAAAAGATCGTAATTTTCTGGGGACAGGATGGGAACTTTAAGTACGATTACAATCTTGTGATCAATAAAATAAGAGCCTAAATTAATCATATCATAGTAATGTCTTATATCTATGTCTAATATAGAGACAGGTCCGTAAAGAGCCTTTATCTTACTTATCATATTTCCTAAGTCATTTATCGTTAATAGTGAGTGGTGCATGGAATTGGTGCGACTAAAAGCTAATATATTTTCTAACCTAGTTAGTTCAGATAATAGATCTTGAACATTTTCACTGAAAATACTAAATATCTGGGACAAGTGAGTATACTGAATAAAAAGGTTACTAGTTCCATTTGTGCTATTGATTAAATGTGCAACCGCTTTTTCTAGCCTATTTTGGTTGTAAGTTAAATTATTTAGAATGTGAGTTTGTTGGATAGTCAAATCTTTGTACAAACTGATGTGTTTATTAAAACTTGTAGAAATTGCTTGATTATCTTTTCGAAAGATAGCCAAAGCATTTTCTAATCGTAATGCGTCATCGTTATCCAGGTTACCAGTCACACTTTTAATAAGGGTACCGAGAGGATTAAGGAGACCACGTTTGATACGTTTCGGTTCAAAGGATTCTAACTGTAGCATAGTTTTATTTAATTTAGAAAATAAGTATAGGATTTGGGTTTTAAAAAGCGGGAAATTTTGGTTAGGGAGTTTGTTTGCAGCTTCCGATAATTGGATCTGTACCAGTTCTATTTGTCTTTGAATTTGGTCAAGGTCGATTTCTTGTATGAAAACATGGTAATGAGATATAATTTTCGTTGATCCCAATTTGAACAGTAAAATACCAGGTCCGTCAGAGAGGCTGTCAAGTTGTATTTTGTCAAGTGTCGGTGGATGGCCGGCTCGGGCCCGGGTCAAGGTTGCCACGAGAGTTAGTGTCCTGTAACAATTTAGAGTTCATATATTTTTTTGTCCGTTTAAGTCTGTTTTTCGCTATTGGTCCTCGTTTTCGGGAGGTATATATATGTATGGGTGAGTTAGATATGACCTTGTCGCATGTATAGCGCGGTGCTAATTTTTGTCTAGACGCAGAGGGATTTCTTATATATATTTCTTGGTTCTGATCGTAATTTGTTTCCGGTTCTCTATTGCTATTCCGTCTATTCATCATTTCAATGCGGTTAGAAAATGATTCATCGTGAATAATTTTGTATACAGTTTCCATTTTTCCTTTATGTTGTTGCATGTACTGTTGTAAAAGTCTCTCGGTCAAGTTCAAGTCAGTCGGGTTCCTAGGGTCAAAATGTCCGGATAATAGATCGTAAGGTCTGCATTTAGTTACGCTGTGAATTGAACTGTTGTACGCAATAAGTGCGTAGGGGATTAAATTTTGAGCAGGCTCATTCTTATGCTGAATTTTAAGTAATCTCAGGTGTTCCAAAAGTGTATTGTGAAATATTTCTATCATCCCGTTTTCATTTGGTGTATGCGGGGCTGTAGTATGATGTTGAATATTATGGAATTTTAGAAATTCTCCTACTAATTGGTTCGTGAACTCAGTTCCATTGTCCGTGGTTAACGTTATTGGAAAACCATGGTGAGTACCAAGTGTCATGAGTGATTTGACAATATTCGGAGCCGTGCCATCAGGTAGACGGTACGCCTGTGCGTACTTCGAGAAGGCATCTATGAATGTTAAATACTTTTCGTGGTCAATTGTCAATACGTCGGCATGGACAAGTTCAAACGGTTTGGAGGGCGGGGGAACAATTTTAAATTCAGGTCTCATTGGTACGCGATCATACTTAGCGCAGTTACATATAGCGCATTGATTTATATGTTTTGTAATTGATTCTTTTAATTTAGGCCAATAATAGCGTTGGGATAGGGCTAGGTAGGTTTCATTTATACCTCTATGGTTGGTTTTTCCAACATGGTATTTGGAAATTATGTCTTCTTGATTTATGGGTTCGGTAATATCTTGGGTTTCATGTTTTACCATAATTAGGTTCATGGAAGAGTTTTTGAAGGTACGTTGCAAAATAGGGACAATTGTAAACATTTTATCGATAGGTTGAACCAAAATGGCTGTGCGAATTTTGGGGTTGACGTGTTCCTGAATGATAGAAACTAGGTCATTCTCCAAATTAGTTTTAGAAACACAAACTATCGTTTTCTGGAAAGTGTCAAAAGGTGTAATTACTTTAGGTTTATTTCTGATGATACCTTCCATTATTTTTATGATAAGCTGTCGTTTAAATTTGTTCAATGGGTCGTCTGAGATGGGAATATCTAAAATCGGGTGTTCCACGCTTGTATGTGCTGTAGATGCAGGAAAGATATTTTGTATTTCGTTGTCGTCTTGTGAGCTTGTAAAGAGGGGTGGACTAAATAAATTAGTTCTTGGGCTAGGCGCAGTGTCAGTTGAAGAATTACTTCGTAAGGGTCTTAGACTGGGGGCAGTATCTGTTGAAGACTGACTGATAATGGGTCTATCGTCAGGTGCCGTAATAGTTGATATAGAGGATCGTCGTGAAGGGGAATTAACTATCATTGAATCTAGTTCTTCATTGTGAATTTCTATTCGAGATAGGGCATCTGCATTTGTATTATTTTTACCTTTTTTGTAAATTATGGTAAAGTCGTACTCTGATAATTTAAGTCTCCATCTAGTGAGCCGGGAATTTGGTTCTTTGAGATTTAACAGCCATTGAAGGGGCTTGTGATCTGTAACAACTTTAAATTTACGACCGAAAAGGTAAGGTCTGAAGTATTTTGTAGCCCATACTATTGCTAATAGTTCCTTTTCAATTGTCGAATAGTTAATTTCACTTTCATTAAGTGTACGAGAGGCGTACGATATTGGTCTGTCTGAACCTATTAGTCCTTGGGAAAGAATGGCTCCAATGGCCAAGTTCGAAGCATCTGTAGTCAAGATGAATTCTTTGGAAAAGTCGGGATATTGTAGAATAGGGTCATTAATCAAAAGGGTCTTACAGTGTTCAAAACATTTTACATAGTCAGGTGTAAGTGTTATCCTGGCGCCTTTTTTGAGACATGA
Source organism: Acleris cristana (assembly GCA_948252455.1). NCBI lineage: Eukaryota > Metazoa > Arthropoda > Insecta > Lepidoptera > Tortricidae > Acleris > Acleris cristana. The sequence goes on along the minus strand of OX411771.1, from coordinate 45,007,308 downwards.
CGTCATTGGCTTTGTAAGACGAGCAAAATCCGGGATAAAGCGTCTGTAGTATCCTAGTAGTCCTAGAAATCCTTTAATTTGTTTGGCCGTCTTAGGGATAGGGTATTTTAGTATTGCAGAGATTTTATCTGGATTTGGCTTCACGCCATCTGGAGTGATAACATGTCCTAGGTAAGGGGTCTCGTGTTTCAGGAATTCCGATTTGTCCATTTGAATTTTAAAATTTGATTCTCTAAGCCTATCAAAGATTTTCTTAAGATTTATCATGTGTTCCTGAAGCGATGTGGAAAAGACAAGAATGTCGTCTAGGTAGACTGTACATATAACGTTTTGTAGACCTCTGAGAACATTATCCATCACTCTTTGGAATGTGGATGGACTATTTTTCAGTCCCATAGGCATACGTAGGAATTCAAAATGACCATTTCCATCGCAAACACTAAAACCGGTTTTATGGATATCGTCTTCATGCATTTCTACCTGATAGAAACCACTGGCTAGATCTAATGTACTGAAATATTGGCATTTCCCAAGTTTATCAAGAATATCTGTAATATTGGGAATGGGATATCTGTCATCGACTGTTTTTTCATTGAGTTTCCTAAAATCTACAACTAATCGCCATTTAATTTTTTTAGACGCATCACTTTTTTTGGGTACAATCCATATGGGTGCATTCCAGGCTGACGATGAAGGCCTAATGATGCCTTGATCGAGCATTTTCCTAATTTGATTTTGAACCTCATGCCTATGTACGTACGGATATCTGTAAGTTTTACTATGTACGGGAATTTCGTCAACTGTCTTAATTCTGTGTTTAATTTTACTCGTAAAGGTCAATGGCTCATTGTCGAGATAAAACACGTCGGCATAATCTTTACAAAGAGTAAGCAAATTGGTTCGCTCTTCGTCATTCATATGATCCGTGCGCAAGTGCGATAGCACTTCTCGGAAACGCTCGGCCTTGCCCTCGCTGTCGGCAAGTGTTACATTCGGTATCGGACAACTTCTTTCGCTAAATATATGTGCGTTTAATGGTTTTGTAAAATTAAAACTAATCTCATCCTGGGTGGGGTTAAAAATTTCTAATAAAGCATGATTCTTATTTGCGGTAGTTACACAATCCAGTATGTAACATCCACACATAGTTTGAAAGTCTATGCAGACGTCACCATGAGAAATATTAACTGGCACTTCAATCATTTGACTGGACTGTGCGGGAATTGTAACTGTAGTTAGCTTTAAGTTATGTGACTCATACATACAAATCGGATTGTCAGCAAATTCTGTTCGTAATGAGCGGGAATTGAGATCTATTTTAGATCGCCATTGTTCTAATAAATCGAGACCAATTAATCCGTCGAAATATTCGTGAAATTTGTATATATACAATTTTATGGGTTTATTATCATTGATTTCAGAGAAACAGGGAACTATAACTGAAAAATCATTCTGGGTTGTTGCGTGAATGTTTGTGACAACAAAAGGGTCATAGTTAAATGGGTGATTTGAGAAAAATTGTTCCGCGGCTTCTGGGCTAATAAAAGATTTATTCGCACCTGTGTCAATTAATAGCTTTAAAGGCGGATTGGCAATTTGTATGTACGGAAGCTGTCGCTTATCTTGTAGGTTAAGTTCTATTTGGGGGATGTCTGTTGAGGCTTCGAAGAAAAATTTTCCTGTTGGTTTTCATCAGTTTCCGAATTTTGATCGGAAGTTTCATTTTCGTACAAGGTCGCGTGCTGGTCACAAAAATCGTCATAGTAATAGTCGGGGCAATACTCGTCGTCATTATATTGGTAGTAGGGGTCAAACGAATCATTCATATTAATTTGATATTGTCCATTTTGTGGGGTAGGGGGCAAATTTCTAGCAATTGGATGACTGACGCCACTCATGGGTTTTGGATAATTTTGTTGAACACCTGGGCGAGGCGGGACTCTAAACCCGGTGGTCATATTCGATCGTGGTAAAGCTCGCATCATTTGTTGGGTCCTTGAAGGCCATTGCCCATAAGGAGCAACATGGGGCTGGGAAGGCGGGGTAAATTTAGATACACTTGGGTTTTGATTAGCAGGGTATTGAGAATTGAAGTTGGAATTATTGTTAGATCGTGGTGGGTTGAAAATATTCATCGGAATTTGCGGGTTATTGGGCATCATTTGAGGGACGTTAAATCGATTAAAGTTAAATGGTTTTAAAAATTGAGCCGGTTTTGTAGATGTAAAGGGAATCTGAGGCTTTTTGTTTTTTAAGTAAAGGACATTTAACTCCTCCTGTGCAAATTCTAAAGCTTTTTTTAAGGTTTCAGGTCGCATGCATCTCACTCGCGACCCGAGGGGTTCATGTAAACCTCTAGTGTACGTTTGAAGGGCTAATTTTTTGTACAGTTCACGCTTGGCGGAAACCGTAGTAGGTAATGTTTCATGTAACTCACAATAGGTCATTATTGTACTTAATAAATTTTGAACTCGTTCGTAAAAAACGTGGGGGGTATCGGAACCTTGCGTTAACATGGATAAGTCAGTATACAGAGCAGATTCATCTCTATGATCTGAAAATGAATTTATTAATGCATTTCGGATGCCATTCCAGTTAGTTGGAATGCCGTTCGCTGTTAAAGTAGTGGCGGCACGACCAGTTATTTTATTTAATATCCCATTTAAAATGGCTGAATTGTTAAGGTCATTCCCGGGGGTTGTATCAGAATACGTTAAAATTAATTTGTCGCATATGTCTAAAAATCTGATAAGTACATTTGAATTTCCATCAAACTCTGGTACTAATCTCAAGGCTTTCCAAATTTGATCAATCTTATCTACATTGCGTTCAGTAACATCGTTACCTGAGTTCGCCATCTCTACGCTTTCGTCTTCTAAAATATCTCCTAAAGGTGATAGATCTCTATGGAATCTGTGCGTTCGCCACGAATCGGGCTTACTAACACGATCTGCGCGTGGGTGAAAAATTTTGGTTAAAATACTACTTGCTATCTAGGACAAAAGTAACTTAAAATAGGGCTGCAAATGGGTTTGACAGCTAAGTTAACTAGGATATCATAGGTGTAGCTGATTGGGTTGGCTACCAATAGGATTCATGTAACTTCTTAATTCTAAACTCACAGTAGGTACAAGTATCTGCATCGCAAGTGGAACTTGACGGATCGATGTGTGATGCCGTTGTCCGCTGCTGCTACCGGTCACTCGGCCACTCGTAGGTTCTCCTTGTAGACGTTGCGTCGACGAACGACTCTCAGCACAGCACAGCACTCGAAGTTGGAGGCACGCACTGATAATGTCCACAAGAACCGACTGCGCCAGAAACGAGCTAGGGCCGCCGGAGGGACTCTTCAAGAAACGAACACTTGATTTTCGAAGTGAACTTTAATGTCTCTTAACAGTATTCTTTAAGGTGCAGATACAGTGAGGTTCATATAACTAACTTAATTTATTGATCCAGATCGATCACACGACCTTACGCTACCGCGACGGAAAACATAAGACACTTGCGGCACCTGGATTCTCACCAAAGTCGATAATGTTCACTCAGCACTTTCGTGGGAGTCCGGCAATCGGTTATCGGGAAAATTGGGTGACTCAGTGAGTCACGTTGTCGCCGTGTGGGAACCGTATGGCGTAACACATTGAAAAACATAAACTTGCATAAAGCGTTATTAATAAACTTAAGGAAACGGTGTACCCACTGTAATAAAATGTAGGTATATAGGTGGTAGGTAGGTAGGTGTATTTAGGTGCAGGTTTAGGTGAAAACTTATAAATGACCTGGGTTATAATACATTTTAAAATTTATTTAGTGACAAGAAGGCTGTTAGTTTTGCGAAAATAAATAAAATGAAATATTATTTTAAAAAGACGGAGCCTATGATTCCCCTGATTCTGAGAGATCTGCTGTAACAGTAGCGCTGCATTTTGATACATAAATTTTAAATAGGAAAACCCTGGAAAAAACACGAACTGTTGATAGTACATAATATAAAAGTAAAGTTAGAAAAAAAGCTGCGGGTATACCTATAAATAATTATGTATATATGAAAAAAATATATTTCTTTAAATGTAGCACTATGTCTTGTCATTGCTGTAGGTACGTAAAATATTTTGCAAGGCGGTTACAACCAATTACACAAATTTTTAATTGGGAAACCCTGAAAAAAAAACACGAACTGTTGATAGTACAAAATACAAAAGTAAAATGCAAAAAACTGCAAGTACCTATTAATAAAATATTTATGTATGAAAAAATATATACTTATTATAACACCTAAAGTAACATGTTAGTTAAGGGAGCACTGCGTTTTTCTGTGCTGATTGGCAAACTTGCGTCTTCACCACCACAATCACATTCAAGCTACGCGTATGTCATCGAACCGGCCATTTTTTTTTTATTAATTATATAATATCCAAATCAGAAGATATATGTACCCGTATACTAAAATATATTTATTCCACTTTCGTACCCTGGAATGATAACAAACATTAACCATGAACACGCGTTTAAGCTAAAAACCTATAAATGTTTATTGAAGAAAAAACTATAAGTTCAAATTCAAATTCAAATTATTTATTGCATTTTTCGTTGAAGGTACATATTATTAAGGTCTTAAAGTAAGTAAGTCTAGCGTCAACGTAAACCCCGGCAGGGCATAGTAATGATAGTAGAACATGCGCAATTTTATAATTTAGGTTGGTAGAGTCGTAACTATTAAACTATATAACATCAACTTAGAAATAACAAGTAAAAATCAACAAACTCAAAAAAACTACATTTTTACTAAACCTTGTATCCATTGTCAGTATTATCATCCTTTGTCTTGAGTGCAGCTGTAATTAATACTAAATTATAATAACCAACATTATAGTTAAGGGGTACCGCACCCTACTTTGCTGCTCGAATGCAACACTAATTTTTGACTTCTCTACTAGAGTCACGTAATACTATGCATATTTCAACGTTTCGGCCATTGACTTGCACCGATAAATAAAAAAAAATCGACTCGGAAATAATACTAATGTACCTACTTATACATATTTAGCTTTTTACCCTGTAAAATCTGAATAATGAAAAGTATAAGGGGGATCATCAACGGGTACTTTGCGTTGCTTATAACGACCCATTAGTTGGTAAAATATGCTTAAGTAACCCTTGGGTTAGTTTTTAAACCTAAAGTAGAGTTCTTAAAAAAACTTCTTAAAATAAATTGATCCAAAGGCGAATTGTAAATAGAAATATGGTATGTTTTGTGTTATGTTATGTATTATATTAGCATAAACCGTTAATGGGAGAAGGTTATCTTTGTTGGGTGTCCTACATACTCCTCACGAGCATCTAAATGCAATAAAGGCAAGGTGGTAGATTTTATAACGTTAATTTGCTCTTCGCTTAAAAGTTTTATGTTAAGTGGAAAACATATTTCTTGTACATAATTCGGGTGATCTTTTTCGTAAAGATATAAATCTAACACGTCATTTTTTGACCTGTCATTAACAGCAAGTGCCTCCGATCTTATTTTTCTAAGAGTGGTATCAGATTTAACTGATTTAAGGTTTTTAGTTTTGTGTAGCATATGCTCTTTAACTCGTAATAGACTTTCCTTTTTTAAAGAAAGTGGCTTTGTTTGAAGTGATTGATTCCTTAATATCGTCCTTTCGACTCCTCTAACTTGGTGTTTAAGAAGCTGGTTGTGGGAAAAAATAATATGGGAACTTAACATTCTGACGGTACAGTCTTGTAAATAAATTTTAAATTTCTTGCAACCTTTATGTTTGCATTGAGCACTAATCAAAACCTTTTGGTTAGTCAGATATTTTTTGTACTTAAAAATAATTAAACAGGTATTATTAATATGTCTCTCAATTGTGGTTCTAAGAACATATGGATAAAGATAAAGATAAAAGTCATTTATTCAGTAAGTAGGCCGCACGGGCACCTTTACACGTCAGGAGTCTACCAGCGCTTCCCAAGAGGAGACCACTGCCGAGAAGAAACGCCGCAAGAAACTCAGCAGTCAGTCATTTTTTAACCATATTTCTTACTACAATGATACTACTTAGTCTAGTATTATTATAAAGCTATAAATATTAAATTAAATATAATATCAAATATCATGCGTAGTTCAGCAGGAAAACATGACAAAACATTAGGAGAGAGAGATAGAGGGAGAAAAACAAAAAAAAAAAAAAACAACAAGATAACCACATAAAAGTTTCGACATGTTTTCCTACATCAACGGTGTCCCCTAGACAAGATACAACTTTTGCATTTGCACAAATTATTAATGAATGACTAAGTTTCGGGTTTAGGCCAAGCATTTTTGTCTGTTAGGTAGTCCTCGACCCTATAGTACGCTTTTGACATTAACGACTTTTTTAAGTATTTTTTAAGTGCTGGAAACGATAGCTTTAAAACTACGTCAGGTAGTTTATTATAGAAATGAATGCATTGACCAACAAATGATTTATATACTTTACGTACGCGGAATTTTCGAATAGCAATTTTATTTTTATTTCTTGTATTTAAATTATGTATATCAGAATTTTTGGTGAAAGAATCTAAATTTTTAATAACATAAATAATATTCTCATAAATAAATTGAGATGCTACAGTTAAGATATTAATTTCTTTAAATAGTTCTCTTAAGGAGTCACGAGAATTTAAGTTATAAATAGAACGAATGGCCCTTTTTTGTAAAACAAATATAGTTTGTATTTCAGCTGCCTTACCCCAAACCAGAATACCGTACGACATGACACTATGGAAATAACTATAATAAACTAAGCGAGCTGTTTCAACATTAGTTAGCTGTCTAATTTTCCTAACGGCATAAGCTGCCGAACTTAGTTTACCTGCCAGTACAGCTATATGGGGACCCCATTGCAAATTTTTATCTATTGTTATGCCTAGAAAAACTGCCTTATCTACCATTTGCAGACACTCGTCATTTATAAAAATACTAGAATCTACCGGTTTAACATTAGGCAAAGCGAACCTAACACATTTAGTTTTCTTAGCATTTAGTAGTAAATTGTTACTAGTAAACCAATTAAGTACTTTAACTAGTATGGCGTTTATCATACTGTAGTCTACGGACTTTCTATCTACCTTGAAAATTAATGAAGTATCATCAGCAAAAAGTACAATATCACAAAGTTTATCTACTGTTGGTGGTAAGTCATTTATATAAACGAGAAATAGAAAAGGACCTAAAATGGAGCCTTGAGGCACACCTAGTTTCACTGTAGCTCCAATTGATTGCGTTTTGTTTACAACCACTGTTTGAATTCTGTCACTTAGATAAGAAGACATAAGACTTAATGCTTTATTGGACAATCCATAGTGTTTTAATTTTAAAATAAGGGTCGAATGATCCACGCAATCAAAAGCTTTGGAAAGATCACAAAATATTCCTACCGCATCACAAGATTTCTCCCAACTGTTATATATGTATTTAATGAGAACAGATGCCGCATCAATTGTTGATCGACCTCTGGTAAACCCAAACTGGTTACTATTAAGTAGTTTATTTCTATTAAAGTGACCTAACATATCATTCAGCATTAGTTTCTCAAAGACTTTACTTAAAACCGGTAGTATGGAAATGGGACGGAAGTTCGTTATATCACTCATGTCGCCCGATTTAAAAAGAGGTATGACTTTACTATATTTCATGAGATCTGGAAAGGTCCCCTCTGATATGCAATTATTGTAAATTAATGCTAGGTGGGGTGCAATTACATCTATGATATGAAAAACTACTTTAACTGATGTGCCCCACAAATCCTCAGTCTTTTTGGATATACGCCTACCTTCAACTTATTGTCAATAAACATTGAATTCTATAAATTTTCCTCCATCCGAAAAGATCCCTCATTAACAGAGCATTTCCCAGCTCCTAAAGAAATCATATTTTCGGTTCCTAAGGGGAGCAAAACGGCGGAAGGTTCTGTGCTAGAAATATTTAGGATAATTTTTGGAACTTTTTGTAAATCTGGGGATACATCGACTTTGATTGTCTGTTGCTCATAACAACCGTTATTATCCTGAAAGGAATATGAGTCAGATAATGAAATATCGCTATCATCAGCTTTACTTTGGTTAAGCATTACATCTAATTGATCAGTTTGCTATTATCTATAGAAGATTCTGTGTTTTCACAAAATTCATATTCAGGCGAAGAAGTACGACAATATTAATGCCTGTTTCTGTGGTTTGCTTATCATTGTCCTCGCAAGAATCAGAGTCCGCCGGCCTATCGCCAGGCTTTACTATCAACACACGCATCATTATATTAAACAGTTTGTTTACTGTCGTTGAAATTTTTACGTGAAATTTAAATAGTTTTAACCATATTGTGTAGATTTTCACACGGTTTTTATTATTATTCGATATACCTAAATAGTTAGTAATAATCTCGTACTCAAATAATTTTCTGGGCGAGATTGGTTTTAGAGGTAGTTTGAGTGTATTTAACGCTCTTTTTATGTTATATTCTGAGAGTTTTCCTTCATGAGTGGTGTTTTCCTTTTTACCAAAGTGAACATTTCGAAATCTCTTATTTTTGTTAATAAGCTTATATAAATGGCTTGGGTATGTGTATTTACACGTGGTTTGTGTTAAATTTTGTGCGATTATTTGGCAATCGTCTATAGACAATACTTCGTGTTCTTGAAAAAACGGTAAAAGTTTGTAAATTTCTGCTGAAATCAGCTGGTATGACTTGAGTTTGTGTACATTCATTGTTGTTTTAATTAATATTATACTCTCCACTCAAACAAAAACTCCGAAGCTTTCGTTATGGTGTCCCAAAGATTCCGTTATAATTATATTAACCTACATGTGTACTGGGTTAAATCCCGCTTAATTTTAAAAGCTTAAGCGGGGGTTAAATTTTGCACGGTCATGATCACACTTATAATAAATAAAACATACTTAATTACTTACTCCGTCAAATATTCAATCCGTAAAATGTTAAACACACACAGACTCTAAATTGCACTTAGTATGACTAATTATTCACTTATTAATTAAACTTAATTAAAAAGAAGGTGTAACTTAGTTTGAATATCTTATACACTTTGAAACGATGTTATGTTAAAAAAAAGCAATAATAACGTCTTAATATAATTGTAAATAGATTTCTATAAAAAAAAGAAAACTGAGTTATAAAATTTAAAATAATTTAACGCATTGACTATATGGAAACTGAGAACCTAACTAGGTAGGTAAGTACGAGTAATAGTCCAAAATGGCAGAGTGATCGATGTTCTCTCACTCGGTGCCATAATGCAACTGACATAAATATATCGCAGAATACATTTTACAAAGTTTTAAAAAGATAGAGCGAGAGAGGTATCTAATAGAGCGGTTTGTTGTAGCACTACGCCGGCCACTGTTTACGGCGGAGTTGATTGTTCTCGAGGAACGCTGCCGATAAGATTCAACTGGCCGGCGGCGGCGGCGAGCCTAATCCCTTTATTATTTGCAAGTCTTTGTCGGCGGATTACGAGTAGTTTGTGGAGTTTTTACCTTTTGGTTGAATAAACGGATTTAAAGACCGCGCCGAGCATACGCTGAATGTAGAGTGATGCTCTCAGTAGGTACTATTATTGTGTTCTGTAATAAGCTAAAGTTAGTCTTAGAATTGAAGACTGGTTTTTGTTGCACAAATAATTTATAGCATTTGATAATATGATATAGTTTAATAACCTTTACCTTCGTGTAGTCAACTTAACAGAAGAAGCGTTGTCTTCACCCAGTCACACACATCTTTTGAACTAATTACTAAAATATTTATGTTTAAGCTTTTATCAAAAGCTTGTTTATCATTGTTTTTCATTAATATCACTCAATGAAACTATATTTTCATTTTTTTGATTTATTGAGAATTTTGTAATTTCATTCAATCGGCCGCTAACCGTTAAACAGGCACAGTGTCAAATGTAATGTTGGTAAGTGAGTTCTGAATACCTTAACAGAAAGCTCTCGTGCTACTGCATTGATTTTATGCCATTCCAGAGTGTTTAGTATTCCAGTTTTTCATTTATGTCCGTTTTTTCTCAAAATTATTAGGCCGCTGTAAAACAAACACACACATCTTTTGAACTAATTACTAAAATATTAATGTTTAAGGTTTTAGCAAAAGCTCGTTTATCATTGTTTTTAATTAATATCACTTAAATAAACTATCTTTTCCCTTTATTGATTTATTGAGAATTTTGTAATTTCAGTCAATCGGCCGCTAACTTTTAAACAGGCACAGTGTCAAAAGTAATGTTGGTAAGTGAGTTTTGAATGCCTTTACAGAAAGCTCTCGTGCTACTTCATTGATTTTATGCCATTCCAGAGTGTTAAGTATTCCAGTTTTTCATTTATATCGTTTTTTTCTCAAAATAATTAGGCCGCTGTAAAACAAACACACATATCTTTTGAACTAATTACTAAAATATTTATGTTAAAGGTTTTATCAAAAGCTCGTTTATCATTATTTTTAATTAATGTCAGTCAATTTAGCCGTCTTTTCATTTTTTTGATTTATTGAGAATTTTGTATGTTTTTGTGTGTTTGCCGTGTGGTGCCGGGTTTAGAATGTTGCCACTCCATGTCTTCCCGTGGATGTCGTAAGAGACGACTAAGGGACTAAAGGCTGTGTAGTACTGTTAGGCGATGGGTTTGCAACCTGTCACTAATACACTGGATAACATCTTAGCCTGGTTGTGCAAAATGTGGTCACAGAATTATCAACAAGTTTTTGGAGTTGTTGTTGAGTCTGTGGCTCTGCCTACCCCACTCTGGGAATGAAGGCGTGAGTTTATGATGATGATGATGATGAGAATTTTGTAATTTCATTCAATCGGCCGCTAACTTTTAAACAGGCACAGTGTTAAAAGTAATGCTGGTAAGTGAGTTCTGAATGCCTTTACAGAAAGATCTTGTGCTATTGCATTGATTTTTTGCCATTCCAGAGTGTTAAGTATTCTAGATTTTCATTAATATCGGTTTTTTCTCAAAAATATTAGACCGCTGTAAAATAAACACACACATCTTTTGAACTAAAAACTTAAATGTTTATGTTTAAGCTTTTATCAAAAGCTCGTTTATCATTGTTTTTAATTAATATCACTCAATTAAACTATCTTTTTTTTTTTGATTTACTTATTGAGAAATTCGTAATTTCATTCAATCGGCCGGTAACTTTTAAACAGGCACAGTGTCATAAGTAATGTTGGTAAGTAAGTTTTGAATGCCTTTACAGAAAGCTCTCATGCTACTTCATTGATTTTATGCCATTCCAGGGTGTTAAGTATTCCAGATTTTCATTTATATCGGTTTTTTCGGAAAATTATTAGGCCGCTGTAAAACAAACACCCACATCTTTAGAACTAATTACTAAAATATTTATGTTTAAGCTTTTCTCGAAAGCTCGTTTATCATTGTTTTTAATTAATATCACTCAATAAATTTTTCTTTTCATTTGTTTGATTTATTGAGAATTTCGTTATTTCATTCAATCGGCCGCTAACTTTTAAACAGGCACAGTGTCAAAAGTAATGTTGGTAAGTAAATTCTAAATACCTTTAGAAAAAGCTCTTGTGCTATATTGCATTGATTTAATGTCATTCCAGTGTGTTAAATTTTTCAGTTTTTCATTTATACCGGTTTTTTCTCAAAATAATTAGGCCGCTGTTAAACAAACACACACATCTTTTGAACTTATTACTAAAATATTTATGTTAAAGCTTTTATCAAAAGCTCGTTTATCATTGTTTTTAATTAATATCACTCAATAAAACTATCTTTAGATTTTTTAGATTTATTGAGAATTTAGTAATTTCATTCAATCGGCCGCTAACTTTTAAACGGGCACAGTTGCAAAAGTAATGTTGGTAAGTGAGTTCTGAATGCCTTTACAGAAAGCTCTCGTGCTACTGCATTGATTTTACGCCATTCCAGGGTGTTAAGTTTTTTATTTATATCGGTTTTTTCTCAAAATAATTAGGCCGCTGTTAAACAAACACACACATCTTTTGAACTAAAACTAATGGAATCGAAGTCAGATAGATTTTAATAATTAGATCCAGTTTTTTCACCGCAGTCGCAAAATGAATCGTTTGTTGTTTTGTCGAAACAGTTTCTTATAGAACTTCTTTATTTGGTAGGGCCTAAATCAAAGCCCAAATCAAAGCCCCATTTTAGAGTTAAATATAAATTATATCTATTAAGCTTACAAAAATTACTATCCTGATTCTTCCCCATTACACTATTTTATATACTTTGTTATACTTCAATATTAAATAAGTATGATTAATGATTATCTTTTAACAATATAAATTAATAAAATGTATGAAGGTATTAAATCAGATCTTACGCACACTCGTTTTTGACAAATCCATTAATTTTTAATTTTTATTTTTAAATATAAGGTAGACTTTACCCGCTCGTATAATTAGGTTATAATGGGCACGTCTTTACATTACATAATAATGCTAGCGTCACTACTTCAAAGGTTCTGGCAGAATACCAGTGCTGCGGGTCTCCGCAGTTTTATGCTGAGCCAGCGCCTTTTTTTCGCAGCATCACATGGCTCTTTTTCAAACGTAATGGATTACTTACTTTGCTTGATAAATTACTTTTTAGTTTTATGATATTTATTAGTTAATTGGTTAATTGCATTTTTTTGTAATTTTGATTTGGCTTTATCAGCCATGTGCATGTTTGTGGAAAATAAAGATGTTTATCTATCTATCTATCTATTTAGGGTAATTTCGGTGTGAAGTTAGCGGCCCAAAGTTGGCGGCCAAATGTTGGCGCCAATCGGCCGCTAACTTTTGGCCGCTAACTTCACACCGGTATAATCATGTAGGTACGATGATTCTGAAGTCACTGTTTAAAACCGGTAGACAATGAAATTGGAAAACTGTGATGCAGTAATCTGATAATTTACTGAAAAGTATTCAATGATAATTATCAAATAACACGACATTGCTGTTGCAGTAATTACAAAAAAAAATATCTTGTGACATAATTTTGCAGCCAAAGAGATCTGTTTCCCTGTCACCAAATATTATTTTATGATGACTTGTGCCACACACTAGTAAGTATGTTACTCTGCCCTATCAACTTTGTACAGTCAACGTCAAGAGTAAGCGTTTAAAATTTCAAAACATGTTCTAGCATGACGCCCCAGATATAACAGATTATACCAAAGTATCATTTTCCACTGAATATTTAATTAGTTAAAAGAAAATGATCATAATAAAATAACACGGAAGCAAAATGACAAATCAATATGTCAATGCGAAATAATAATACACGATGTCATAACTGTCTCTTTACAAGAAATTTGAATAAAGAATGATGAAATTAAATCTGTACCTAAGTGTCAACAAGAAGACAATTTACTTTTATGGTAATGGCTGAATGCCCACTTCTGTTTTCTTTAAAATATTTATTGAAGTTATTTGTCAGGCCTGATGACCAAAATGATGATTCAACGACGCCTCACCCTCATTTTCTTGCTATTCTATCTCGGTCGGTAAACTTACCAGCACGGCTAGCACATATTGTCCGCGACTTGTCTGTCGCTCGGATCTCCCTTTCTTTCTAGTCCGTAACGATAGAGACGCACAAACATCCGTAACGACAAGCGAGAAAATACAACTTGTGCTACCCGTGCTGAGTCAAACGTCACACATAATACGACCATGAGTTTACAAACATAAATAAGATTGCCGACTGCATTTCAACATTGCATTGCAAATATCTTAAATGAAAGCACATATAACGAATTAAAAAGAAAACTATCACGACTAAGTAGACGTGATTGGTTTTTGAGATACGGCAACTAAAATGTTTATATCTACTAAAAATTATTTAAGACAGTAAAGTGTCAAACAATAATCTTCAAATGACAACCAGGGTGATCACAGCAGTTAAAAAGGATTTATTCAAAACTAGCTTTCCGCCCGCGACTTCGTCTGCGGAGAGTCAGAACTTCTGTTACAAGTACCTACAGTTATAGATTACATCACCTTCAAAGGCTTTTTAAAAAAAAGTCTAGAACGTCAATTTTAAGTAAGTGGTTTGCATAAACAACTTTAATTTCATGGCTCTCTAACCTTTAAAACAACAAAATTGACATAGTAGTCTTAAATTAGATCCCAAGTTTTTCCCTTTAGTTATTTTTTATTGATAATGGATTTGTTCTTAACTAACTACCTATTTATTCCTTTAAGGTGCAAATGTTGAAAAAACAGTAAATATGTTTTAGATGCTATAATTCATGTACCTGGCTAAAAAACCAACTCCTCGCATCAGGGATTGTTTAAAAAAAATATATTTGTAGGCAGGTAGGTTTTTTATAGGAAGGTAAACATTAGGTTATCTTAATACCAATTTCCACATTTCTCACTTCAAAAATGACAAATTTCTACCAAAGTTCTACCCCCCATTTAACCACCTTTGGGATAGTTTTTTCTAAATCGCCGAAAGTTTTTTTTGTTTATAAAAACATAACACATAAACATAACATAACATAAACTCACGCCTTTATTCCCAGAGTGGGGTAGGCAAAGCCACAGACTCACCAACAACTCCAAAAACTTGTTGATAATTCTGTGACCACATTTTGCACAACCAGGCTAAGATGTTATCCAATGTGTTAGTGACAGGTTGCAAACTCATCGCCTAACAGCACTACACAGTCTTTAGTCCCTTAGTCGTCTCTTACGACATCCACGGGAAGACATGGAGTGGCAACATTCTAAACCCGGCACCACACGGCAAAAACAGTAGCGTAAATATACATTTCCACATTTTTTCCTTCAAAAATTATCATAATCCCTTACAAACTTCTACCGCCAATTTACCCCTAATTGTTTCCAAAATCGCCGAAAGCAATATTTTTAATTTTTAACTACAGTGGCCGTTACATTTTCCACGTTTCTCACTTCAAAAATATACCATACAATTTTCTACCCCCCGTTTGGTAAAACGGTCCTCAGAGGTAGTTTTTCCTGAATCGAGCATTTCTACCAAGTTTCAAGTAAATCAGAACATAAAAGTATTCATTGCAACCCCGTTTTATCCCTCTAGGGGTTGAATTTTAGTAATCGCTGAAATTGAAGAGCATTTCTACCAAGTTTAAAGTAAATTTGAGCATACCAAATATTTTTTCCAAAACAAACTTTGCAACCGCCTTTTATCCCTCTAGGGGTTGAATTTTAGTAATCGGTGAAATGCGTGTCTCATTATTTGCATTTAAGAGTATTCCTACCAAGCTTTAAGTAAATTTGATCATAAAAATATTTTATCTATAGGTACACACTTTGCAACCCCCTTTCATCCCTCTAGGGGTTGAATTTTAGTAATCGCTGAAATACGTGTCTCACTTTTTGCATTGAAGAGCTTTTCTACCAAGTTTCAAGTAAATTTGATCATAAAAATATTTGATCTATTCAAACTTTGCCACCCCCTTTCATCCCCCAAGGGGTAGAATTTTAGTAATCGCTGAAATACGAGTCTTCTTATTTGCATTTAAGAGTATTCCTACCAAGTTTCAAGTAAATTTGATCATAAAAATATTTGATCTATTCAAACTTTGCCACCCCCTTTCATCCCCCAAGGGGTTGAATTTTAGTAATTGCTGAAATACGTGTCTCACTTTTTGCATTGAAGAGCTTTTCTACCAAGTTTCAAGTAAATTTGACCATAAAAGTATTTTTTCCCATACAAACTTTGCAACCCCCTTTCATACCTTTAGGGGTTGAATTTAGAAAAATCCCTTCTTAAACGACGCCTCCATTACAAAACCAACTTCCCCTCAAAATTACAACTTTTTATCTTTATGGGTTTGGGCTGGGCGTTGATATGTCATCCGGGACATTGCCTTTTATATATATATATATATATATATATATATATATATATAGATAGATAGATAGATGTTGCAAAAAAGGGAAATGAGAGGTGTTATAGTTGTTTCGTGTGTTTTTCTTACAAATATAACCGACATTAATCGAAAGACTGACTTGTATTCCGAGCTGGTCTTGAGAGGTCATGAAGTCCCAAAAATTCGTGTCCACTTACATATGAAAGTTTGGTAGTATTACTGACTATTGATATTTTAAAGAATTAGTCCAATTTGAAACACTCAGTAATGACTTTAACTGTTTGAATGGAATGTCACTTAATTATGACACATTATGGGTTCATTTACTTAATGCTAAACCAATAATCAGTGACATCGGACTTAATTTATTGATTATACTATTTTAAGACCCTATTTCATCAGTTCCTTTTTAACCGACTTCAAAAAAGGAGGAGGTTATACGTTCCACTGTATGTATTTTTTTTTATTTTTTTTTATGTATGTTACGATTACTCCGTCAATTGTGGACCGATTTTAAAAATTCTTTTTTGGTTTGATAGAGTATACTTTCGAGGTGGTTCCATTGTCAGCAAATCTGAATCTGATGAAGGGATCAGTGAGGAATTGAGGGAACTCCTCAAATATTGTATGCAAACATATAGCGATTTTAGTATTTTTAGTAACAAATTAAGCATTTGCATTCAGAAAGTGTCACTTGGTGAAGCGGAACTGATGATGAAGACCACAGATGGCCACCGGAACTCCTCAACGGTACCGATTTCAAGGGTGACGATAAGATATCTCGATTAAGATAGTTGAGCGACTACAACGAAGCACATTTAATTGTTTTAAAATGACTATGATTTTCCCGCGGCGTTGCTTGTATAGAATATTTCCCCCTTTTATTTACAAACTTTTTTTTAAAATATTTATTACTAAATACTATGCGTACCTACTAAATTGGCTATAGTAATACATACTCTGTGAATTTCAAGGGTCTATTTATTATTATTATTATTATTGGGGGGGTTTGGATGGGCCTTGTGTGTCACTTCGACCATTGCTGATCTTTTGTAACAGCCCTTTGTTTAAAGTTCACTGCAAAGGCCCGTTGCGTCTAGGAATTTCCAGATGCTTTGGGCCGTGAGAAGTTGTATCTCCTGTGGGTCCACAATATGTCGCCCTAGGTAGATACTTCTGTTACGCATTAGTGGTCCGCAGGAACAGAGGATGTGCATTGCTGTCTCCTCTGTTTCCTGACAGAACCTGCATGTCGGTTCTTGTTTCATACCCATTAGAAAC
The DNA here is from genome assembly GCA_948252455.1 of Acleris cristana. Lineage (NCBI taxonomy): Eukaryota > Metazoa > Arthropoda > Insecta > Lepidoptera > Tortricidae > Acleris > Acleris cristana. The sequence continues at coordinate 44,990,126 of OX411771.1, read as the reverse complement.
AGATGTTTGTTCAATTTGCAGTGGCCAGTTAGAATTCTAGTCACTGCGCAAGTCTTTTCTCTTTTGAGTTGTAGAAGCTCTTTGGAGAAGTTGCTTTTGAACCCTGTAATTAATGATTTCGAGTGCTTTTGTCCTTTCGTGGACTTCCACAGCTCGATCGCCCTAGATTTATATAGGTCGTTTAGCAGTGAATAGGATTTCCTTTTTGTGATACCACAAAAAGGCTCCGGGCCAACCAGGGGGTTGTCAGCACCTTTCCTAGCCAGTTCATCTGCTATTTCGTTTCCATCAATGTTGGAGTGCCCTGGTACCCATCTAAGTATTACTTTGTTGGAGTTTCCTAGGGCATTCAGGTTTTCTTTGCAGTTTTGGACTAGTTTAGAGTTTAACTCCAATGCGTCTAGTGCCAAAAGGGCAGCTTGGCTGTCCGAGTTGATGTAGATGTGCTGGTGCCTACGGTTCTTCTCAAGGTTGATTTCCGCGCATTTGTTAATGGCGAAGACTTCCGCTTGGAAGATTGAGGCCTCCGTACCCATGCTGACGCTAACTTTGAGTCTTGGTCTCTCACCGTAGATGCCGCACCCCACATCGTTCCCTTTTTTGGAACCATCTGTATACCAAATGTGGCAGCCCTCTTTGTAGTCCAGCTAGCCTTTCAGCCATTTGTCCCTGGAGGGTATCTCCACTGAGTATAGTTTTTTGTAGTTATATTCAATATGCATGTCATCGGTTGGCATGCATAAGGTTTTGTGTTCAAACACCGATGCCATACGCTTGGTCAGTGCTTGAGAGCTCCATTTCGTCCTTGTCGTGGTGCAGATTCTGTATATACACTGTTCAGCCTCTTTTTGCACTTGTAGGTGCAATGGTGTTAGGTCTAGCAGTGCATCCAGAGCTGCTCCCGGTGTTGAGGATAGAACTCCTGTTGCGATAACGCAGGCTGTGCGTTGCAAACTGTTTAGGGTGTTTATTGTTGTCTTTTGGTTGGTTTTTGAGCACCAGACAGCGGAGGCATATGTAATTATAGGCCTTACCACTGCCGTGTACAGCCAGAGGGCAATTTTGGGCTTTAGGCCCCATCTTGTCCCCGCCATTCGACAACTAGTCCACATAGCCATTTTGGCTTTTTGGATTATGTTTTTTATGTGCGAGTTCCATGTTAACTTTTGGTCTAAGGTGACCCCTAGATACTTTACTTCACTTGAGATTGGAATTATTTGTTCGTTAAGCTTAAGATTTAGTAGCTTTTCGAGCTTTCTTTTCTTTGTGAAGGGAACTATCACAGTTTTGCTTGCGTTTATGGACAATTCGTTTTCTTTACACCATTTATTTATGGTGTTGAGAGCTCCTTGCATTAGACATGAGATTGTGTGGAGGCTGGGGCCTTTGATTATGACTACAAGGTCGTCGGCATATCCCTGTGTGTCATAGTCTTGGTCCGTCATTAATGCAAGTAGTTGATCCACTGCTAGGGTCCACAAAAGTGGGGAAAGGACACCTCCTTGTGGACAACCTCGTGTGGTGTGGAATTCATGCGAAATTGCATTGAGAGTCAGAGATGCCACCCTGTTAGAGAGCATATTCTTGACCCAGTTGATGGTGGTGCCGTCTATCCCCTTTGATACCGTTCCGTTTAAAATGGTATTTGTGGGTGTGTTGTCGAATGCACCTTCTACATCAAGGAAAGCACATAAGGCCGTTTGCTTATCCTCTAAGGTTTTCTGCACTTTGTCGACCAGATCGAGGAGGGCAGTTTTCGTGGATTTCTCTTTTTGGTAAGCGTGTTGGTTTAAGCTGAGGGGTTTAGCTATTAGGTATCTAGCTCTAATGTGCTGGTCTATAATCCTTTCCATAGCCTTGAGTAGGAAGGATGTGAGACTGATCGGTCTGAAGGATTTAGGCTGAGAGTAGTCCTTTTTCCCTGCTTTTGGTATGAAGCGTACCTTGACTCTGGTCCACGGTTCTGGTATTATGCCCCAGGCAAAGCTTGCCCGAAATATTCTTACCAGATGCGGGAGAAGGATGGTATCTCCCTTTTGAAGAAGGGCTGGAAAGATCCCATCTTCTCCCGCTGATTTAAATGGGTGAAATTTCTCAATGGCCCATTTAACATTGTTAGGCCTAAAGATATTTGTGGCCTTGTTCCAATCCGCTCTATGCGCCCTGTGATCTGGGTGATTTCTTGGGGTACATCGTTGGGTATCATCGGTGGTGTACGATCCTGGAAAGTGGGTTACTCTGAGAAGTTCAAGAGTTTCCCTCTCTGTGGTCGTAAAGGTATTATCTGGTCGTTTGAGTAGGCCGAGATAATTTGTGGGTGTCTTGGCGAGTATTCTGTGAATTCTCGCTCCTTTGTGTGTTTGGGCTATATCTTCACAGAATCGTCGCCAAGACGCTCTTCTGGCTTTTCTGATTTCTTTGTTATACTCCGTCAAAGCTCTACCGTACTTTTCCCAATCTTGCGGCCTAGAGCAGTGATTGAATATGCGCCGTGTGGAGCTGCGAAGCCTTTCCAGCTTTTTGTTCCACCACGTCGTTGTGTTGTTTGTTTTAGATTCTTTTAACGGGCAGCTCATCTCGTAGGCTTTGTTAATTCCTTCTGAGAGTTTCATTACTGCGCAGTTGAGAGAATCTGGAGTTTTAACATATTTTGGGAGGTCCGTTAGGTATTTTTCTAGATAGTCTCTGTAGGTGTGCCAGCAAGTGTTTCTTGGGTTCCTAAGTTTTTGTGGTTCTTTACCTAACGGACTTGTTACCTCGAATAGGATATGTTTGTGGTCCGACATTGAGTTTTCGGAACTGACATGCCAGTTGGCTAGGCATTTGGCTACTTTTTCAGTTGCGAATGTTATATCAAGTACTTCCTGCCTAGCTCTAGTAACGAAGGTTGGTGTGTTGCCCTTATTTAGCATGTATAGGCAGTTAGTAAAGATAAATTCAGAGAGTAACTCACCTCTTCTGTTGATTCCAGTGCTGCCCCAGATGGTATGGTGGGCATTCGCGTCGCATCCCACGATCAGTTCCGACTTTTGTCGTTGTGCGTAGTCTACGACTTTAGTCAGTTCTTTCGTGGGGTTCTGTTTCTCTCCGGGCAAGTAGGCCGAGCAGACTAGGACCTTCGATGTTCCACGCCCTTTGAGATCCACGTAGGCGACGACTAGGTCTTCACTGCAGAGTTCTAAAATAGGTAAAAAGCTGATGTTTTTGTTAAACACGATACAGGCCCTTGGTTTTGAGCCTTTTTCATGTACCAGAATCTTACCTGCATTACTCATACCTGCTACCATGGAGTTGGCGTTGATCCGTGGTTCTTGTATGAGGGCGATGTCGAGGCCATTTTCGCCAAAGATTTTCTCGACGACCGCTACGGCCGCGGTAGCGTGGTGGAGATTGGCCTGTAGGAACACCGCCCCCTTGGTCCGTGGTGCGTCAGTGATGAGGCTGGCGGTGGGCACCGGGGTGCCTTTGCCAGCCTCTTTGCGTCCCCCTGGAGCGGTTGGCGCCCCTGTTTGTCCCCCTGTTAAGGGGAAACCGCTGTCGGCCCTCTGCTGGTCCACTGGTTGTTGGGTGGGGATGGGCATTGGTAAAGGGGACTGCCCTCTTTGATCCCCTCGGGATCTTGCGGTTGGGCGTGGGGGCCAGCGCGACCGATGTGTCAGGCCTGGAAGGCCCTGGCTGGTCTTGTGGGGCGTGGGGACCATGTGTGGTGGCCGTCGGTGTTGGGGTGGGAGGAGGGTCCAGTGGTGACTGTTGGGCACCTGTGGCCGGGCCCTTTAGTCTAAACTGGACCTCTCGGAGGCCAAGACTGGCCTTTAGGTTCGACCTCCGAAGGGTCTCCACAGATAGGTCGTCTAGGGAAAGGGTTAGTGTCACCCCTCCCTTTTCGACCTTTGTGTGGAGCACCTTCCAGTACTCAGTGTGCAGCCCCTGGTTCTACACACTAAGCAGAGACAGTGTTTGCCGGGTCTTGGTGGCATCTATCTCTGGGATATATACCATCCCTATGTTTGGCCTCGGAAGTTCGCTCTCACGTAATACGGTGAGGTTCGCTTCCGGCCATGGTTTTAAGGATGGTATAATTCCCTCAAGCCAGGTTTTGGACCTTTGGTCGCTGCAGGTTACAAGCAACCATCCTGGCTTGTACGAGTAGCCTTTGAATTTTGGCCCCTCGCCTTTCACCAAGTCGGTTATCTTCTGCACGATGGTGTCGCAGACTAACCCCAGTTGCGTGTCCGTCATCGGAGTGGGGTTGATGATACCGACTCGGATCATGCTCAGGACCTCGTTAAAGGCTAAGGGCGTAGAGGTCGGAATAGGTGGTATGGGTGGTATGGGAGGGGTCTCACTTACCTTTGGGGCTTTGGGTATATGCCCCTGCGGTGATTCCTCTTCCGAGCGGGGCCGTTTTACCGGCTTTTGCTGCGGTTTGGAGTGTGAGGACCCGAATTTGTACCCCAACCTCTTAAGTTCCGCAAAGCTCTTTTGGGCTAGTTCTACCGCCTCGGAAGGTGGTATTCCTAATCCCTTCAGAGCCTTGTAGCGGCCCTTTGCTGAACCTGCCAATTTCTTGGCAGGTTGGTCGTTGGCGGAGTGAGGCTCCCCAGACAGTGAGTTTGGGCCGTTGCCGGCCCTTTCCACCGTGTTGGTGAGCTCCACCACCTCCATCTGTTGCTTCTGCGTTTGGGCAGATTGCTCCGCGCCTACCGTCAGGGGCAGTAGTTCCTGGCATAGGTCTTCCAGGGTACCTTCTATGTTTTTATTTTTTAGCTTCTCCATTCAAGTCCCACGAGTAGCTGGGGAAATAGTGGTCCATTCCGGCAGAGCCCCGCTTGCCGGAATAAGGCTGCATACACCTCGAGGTCGCCTGGTATCGAGGGTACACCGTTAGTGACTGAGCTCCCCCTCAGTCACGCACCTATAGGCACGGTACGAGTGACACCTGTAGGTTGGGGTTTTTGGGGTCGAGGTTGTCTCCTCCAGGATAGGATAGGTAGGTAGATAGGTAAAAGGATGGGAAGTTATATGGATATTTGGAACACGGGAGAGAGACTTTCGTACCAGGTATCATCCTCCATACTTAGCTGCTGAGCAGTCCGGGGTAGATGGTAAATATGCGACGCCCGTTTCTACCGCTAGCATTTCCAGGGTGCACGACCCACTACGTAAAATGAGTAGGTTCGCCCCAGGTCTGTACGGCGGCAGAGCCTGGGGCGACGTGGACGTGTATGAAGGACTTGGTGGAGTGGGCCTGGTAGCTCAGCGTCGCATACCTGGGCGTACCCACCCCCCCTGCACCCCAAAGGCGTTGCTTACGGCGAGCTTGAAATGTCTTAAAGTTTCATATATCAACTAAGAAGTGGGACTACATAAGCTTATAATGATCACTAAAAAGTGTAAAATAAAATAAATGTTTTAAAAAACAAAAAACCGCCTTCAAAAATGCAAAAAATAACTTCTACTATTAGGTACTTAGTAGTAGGTACCTAACCTATCCTATTAGGTTAGTCTAACTGAAGTCGGCGACCACAATATTTTCAACAAAAAACAGGCGGTTTTTTGTTTTTTAATGCTGTTGACTGTCCTTTAGTATACATTGGTCATGAGATCGATAAATAAAAATACGCTATTAAAAACGGCCAAGTACGTTATGGACGTGTGATTGATGAAGTAGCGAAATGTTGCCTGGGTGTTATATAAATAACCATTCAAGTGTTGTAAGTACCAACAACAAAATAGGTTACGCACCTACGTAGGAATGGATAGGTTCCTAAAGGCCATGCTATCCGAGTTGTAAAATGAAACAAAGGGCCATGCAAAATTTTGCGCTACAATATATCATGAAGTAGGTAAGTATACAAAAGTGTTTACCTAATTATGTGAACAAAAAAGTGTCAAATGCTAACAGACACTAAACCGATGTCTATTTCATTTGTGAACGTTTTATGTTATCTCAGTCATAACACTCACTCAATTAGTTGAAATGGAAGCTGCAGAAAAATAAAACCTAGCTTAAGTTACTCGGGGGCAATGTAGCATTCAAATAATAAAATGATGTTTGAAATCGATCCATTGGTTTTGAGTTTATTCGTTACAAACATACAAAAATACAAATCTTTCCTCTTTATATTATTATTAGTGTAGGTATACACGCAAGTCAATGACAGCTGTCGGGAAGACTTTGAGAGTTCACGACTTTGAGAGTCCTTCCGCACTTCGGCGCGGTGGCACCGTAAGGTTGTTATTCACATTGGATGGGCATCAGGAGTGCAGATCATACAAAACTTAAAACTGTTTGGAAAAAAAATGTGTTTCCATTATAGGACACTATAATATGGTCTCGCCAATACGCTTTAAAAGCTATAATGACCACGCAATGCTTGCTAAAGCACGCAAATATTTACAATGCTTGTTAAAGCACGCAAATTAAATAAAGCTTATAGAGAGCACGCAAATATTTCTAAATACTACAAGGCTATTGCAGTTGTTATACTGTTACTTAATAAGTATAAGCCATGCAATTCTGACACTACATTATGGTCACGCCAATATACTTTAAAAGCTATAATGACCACGCAATGCTTTTTAAAGCACGAAAATTAAATAAAGCTTATAGAGAGCACGCAAATTAAATAAAGCTTATAGAGCGCACGCAAATATTTACAATGCTTGTTAAAGCACGCAAATTAAATAAGGCTTATGGAGAGAACGCAAATATTTATAAATATCACAATACTATGGCAATTGTTGTATTGTTACTTAGCAAGTAAAAGCCATGCAAAGTATATCTACGAGTCCTAAGCCCCAATATGACTCATGCATGTCTTTGCTTCCATCGCAGCTGAATACGCTAAGGAGCAGGGGCGCGCTAGGTACTGGCGTGCACAAATGAATAACTATCGGCCGGTGCTAAAGATAAACGTTACTTATTTTCCTTCTCAGTTCATTAAGATTTAATCGTAAGAAACGTATATATAAAAGGCTAAACTGACTGACTGACATATCAACGCACAGCCGAAACTACTGTACCTAGAAACTTGAAAATTGGTACATGGGTTCCTTTCATGATGTAAGTGAGCACTAAGAAAGGATTTTCCGAAAATCGACCCCCAACTGGAAGAAATGGGGGGAATAGCGGGAGACTAATTCTACGCGTACGAAGTCGCGGGCGTCCTCTAGTATTATATATTATGTAGGTGACACTGAAAAGAACAAATTGGTAGGCAAACGGCGTTCATACTTGCACTACCTAACACACGAGCGTATTCTACAACTTGCAATCACTAAATAATTAATTAATATATACAATATTTTGCAGTCATAAATATAATAAGAAACAAAAAACATTTTAGAAGCTAATACTTTTGAATGTTTCAAAAAGCTAGTTTTGCCTGATGATCTAAAACCAAGAACTAAAATACCAACTGTATGCACTAGGTGTGGTAAACCGAATCAAAAAGCTGATAGCCAAAATAGTCACAGATAAACCCTGCAAAAAAATGCGGGAACATTTGGCTCAGTGTAAGCGCAAGGTTTAGCGGAGAAATGAGAGTAATCTCTTAATTTTAATATAATTTATTAATTGTAACGTATTTTCAAAATGTTACTGCAAAGATTATTTTAGACGCCTATTCCTCGAAATGATTTTTAAATGTTCAAATATCGTTGAAAACAGGTGAATTGCAATTGCCATGTAAGTACATATTGAAAAAAAACGTGTGTGGTGTTTGTTAAGACATTTAATTTTCAACACTAATCCAGCAAACAAAAACTCGAAGAAAGTTTTCTATACCGGCTAAAGATGTGATAGGTACTTATATACTTATGAAATTATACATAGGTATCTAATTATGAATACCATCAGGTTTAAAAGCAAGTGAACGATCCCTAGTCTTCTTCTATTTAGGATTTCTCTCAGATGAACAAAAATAAATGAAATGATGAGTATTTAGACACAGTTACCTGATAACCTGTGTATTTAAAGATAATTCGAGGAAGAGAATAAATTGAGTATCCAAGTGGATATTGCTCTGATTTTTTCCATCTGAAATTACCTACTATTTGGAATGGGGATTTTTTATTTGCCACGTATATTGTAGATGTTTTATTGTGTATTAACACAACATAAATCTGTGTGTTAATTTATATTAATAACTACAGATAAAAGTCTTAAAGTAACGTAACACATTGCAATACCCTAATAGTAAGTTTATTTTGTATAAATGCAATAAAATAAATAAATTAATTAATTAATAAGTGATCAGTGCTCCAGCTGCATTGATATAATAGTAAGAATATGAATGTTTAGAGTTTGTCTGAGGCATATACAATATTAGGGTACCTACCTATCCAAACTCTTTAAGTACAATAAATTAGATTAGGTAATATAAATTAACCGGCGTATCTGCTCTCTGTATCATCATAATATTATTTACTTAATTAAATTTGTTATTAATGTTATGTAAGATAAAATCAAGACCAATATTTTAAGATGAATGTTGTAAAGAAAAAAAACATACAAGGGACCGACTGTTGAGTTTCTTGCAGCGCTTCTTCTCAACAAGGTATTCTCTTTGGAAGCGCTGGTAGACTCATGTAATAAAACTAATTATTATTCAAAGGAAGCGATGTAGTGTAATGGAATAAATTCCCTGCCGTTGGCAACACTTCCTGCCTGACAACTGGATGTGACATTGATCTGTCGTGGCGGTCGGTCGGTGGGTCGCGGCGTGAGCATGTGGGGCAAACGCAATACTGTGGTTTTATTACCTATCCAATAACCTACCTGATCCTAAACCTTAAAACGTTACAAGATCTAACAACTTAGTCAAAATTTGTGCAACATTGCCATACTGTTAACACGACCTGCTTTTAGGTTAATTTCACATAATAATCATGGTAGGCACAACACAAACACTTTTATGTAATCAACAATATGCTTTGTTAAAAATACCATAAGTTGAGCTTACTTAAATATATAAAATCAACATTTCTGGTCTGTTAAAACAACCTCTGTCAGACGTTGATTTAACATATTATTAATAAGGTAGACCCAACATGCAATAATTATTACCTACAACATGTAAGTAACAGGCACAACATATTTGAAACGTTAAGACAACCAATTTCCAAAACGGTAAAATCAACGAAAATCTAAAGGTAGGTGCTATATGAAACTTTCCCTGGATGGTTAAATTTACGATTTTGTTGAAATGTTGAATCAACAAAACTACATTAAGTTAAAATTACCTTAATTTAACAATATAGCTTTTGTTAAATTAACAAAACTCACGGGTAGGTGCTATATTAACCCTAAAATTTTGTTGTTTTATGGTAAAAACAACCCATACGTTCTTTCAGTGTAGATCACGTGACTTTTCGTTAATCACGTCATCTACCAGTGACGCGATTGGTTTAAATACGAAACGATTAGAAACGCTAGTTAGCGTAGTACATGTTGGCAGGGCCCTCAGGTGCATAACGCTTAGTTAGCGATTTTTAAAAATCGACCAAATGCATATGCAAACGTTAACTTATGAGTTTTATGACAGATCACGTCGACCGCTGCTATGTCAACACTCAACAACATACATTTTCCCCCTTACTAATAAACGTTGAGTAACGGTGGTATTACTATAGCTATACAATGTTTTGTCCTTATCTGTCAAATCCAAATGTCCCAATGACAGATAAGGACAAAACATTGTACCTATAGCTATACCCACCGTTACTCAACGTTTATTAGTAAGGGGGTTAGTGTCGATAGGAAGAGAAATGTGAGCACCGTTTGCATCAGGGGTGTGATTCTCTCAAAAACGGCGGTCCGTCGGACAAACGAGTGAATGTCGCAGCGGCGAGTTTAAGTAGTCCCGTCCCGTCAGAGCGAATAAAACACATTTTAGCGCGTGCATTTTCAATTTGGCATGGCTTCTGTCGATAAGATCAAACGTATAAGGCTGCCTAAATGAGAATGCACGCGCTAAAATGAGTTTTGTTCGCTCTAACATAACGGGACGGGACTACTTTAACTCGCCGCTGCGACATTCACTCGTTCGTCCAACCGATCGCCGTTTTTATTGTCTTTGCACATTATTCTAGATCGAATAAACAACTTTCTTATTCATTTAAATGGAATGAAAACTACCCCCGCGTCTGATGTTTTTCATTATTTTCGTTAATATCTTCAAGACAACAATGACAGCGGTTAAAATGCTAGAATATTTACTTGCGTATCAAACCATATCAAACGGTTGGCCATAAACTCTTAATTTGGCAATGTTCACCACAGCAAATATACCTACCATAATACCTTTAATTTTTTTTTCCTATTATACCTTTAAATTTAATTTAATTTTGCTGATTTAAAATCAAAAAGGGTTTTAATTCTCTTTTTTATTTTTGTCAATTCAATTTTCGTCAAATTTATGAACTCAATGTCATAATACCGTTACTCCGTTGAATTGTCGCAAATTAATATCGTTAATAAATTACACGGCGGTCACCTGGGTGGCCAGACAGGATGCTTTTCGAAAACGCTTACTAATCCTATTGGTACATTTTCAATAACTACAGAAATCATTCGTAGAATAGTTCTTGTCTCGGTCCACCGGGCGCATCTAAAATGAAGGCAGAGGCAGAGTTTAAATAAGAGTTTTGTGCAGAAACCAGTGGCCGAGTATGTCAGCACACCTGATATCGATCGATTGCTTTGTAGCTTCAAGTAGGCTTTTAACGTCCAATGCAAATTTATTGTTATTTCCATACATTTTTTGATATCCACTCTTTTGTACTCGGCGGTATATGATTCGGCCTAGATGAAAAAAGCAACCCTGCTATTTTGAGAGGCTTTTTCGAAACCTAAAATTATATACTTCTGTGAAAAATTTAAATCATTAGATTCACAACATTCCACGAGTGTCGAAAAGAGCATGTCATAGCTTTGTTTATCTTTGTGCGTACATAATGCAAAAATTAACGGAAATGATTTTGAGTCCATAATGCATCCATGAATGGTAAGTATACAGTTGGTGGAATAATTTTGGTGCGATTTGAAAGTAGATATTTAGCTTTGCATAAATTTGATATCAGTTTTTTGGTTGTGGATATTATTATTCTCTTTTTTCCGAATTTTTTGTCCTATATTATCAGATCTTCATTTTTATCTCAGTACTTGAAGTAAATCATACTGTAATTCGAAATCAATATTTTGTGGTTCCGTTATTTTATTTTCCTTCTTTTTTATACGGTAAATCATTTGTTTTAAATTTGTCATGGTCGGTAAATGCGGCAGTATTTCCGAAGACGTGGATGTAATAGTATCGTTTATTAATTGTGATGGTTTCTTTGTCAAATCATTTCTTGCATTGGCCTTCAAATCACACACACTATTTGCAATTTGCACTCTCAAAGCGTCCGGTTCATGATTATGCTCAATTTTGGGCGATTTTTTAAGCAAATGCATATTTTTATCCACTTCGAACTGTGTAACAACTCGTGAGCGGCACTTATATGTGGGTTTTCCTCAGTTCACATAACCAATACCACTTTTCATCTCTCTGCCTATTCTTTTCATATGTGAATCCTTCAATATGTAATTTTTTACTTCTTCTATTAGTTATAAACACGTTATAGTATGCACTATCAACATTACTTTCGTCCGACATGATTGCAAATACTAAACAGTGAACGAAACACTAAATGCTGCAGGTACGTTTACGCAACAATGCTTCCTACCCGCTTTATGTATCTTATTATAATAGTATGCAAGCACAGTTTATGCTCTGTAATTGTCACCCTTAAAACGTTATTTACTTCAAGTTGTATGCGTTGTACTGTTATGACTAACAAGTTTTGACCTAATAAGATTTAATACAAGTACTATCATTACCTATGACATTAATAATAAATAAATAAATTATGTGGTATAATTATTATGACTTAAATTGGTATGACTAAAAATTTTATGACTTCCAACAAAATAGCCCGCAATAATTGACATTCCGACATTATGACTAATAATACTTATTTGTAATGTAAAACGACTTGGACAACAATAATCGAAACTTTAACTTTATGGCAGTCAATAGAGACCTGGATACCTACCAAGGTTCAATCCCATTTGTATTAAAGTTCTTAAGTGAATGTTTTGAGACTGGATCGTCATAAGGTACCGGAGGCATATAAGGACCAGCGGCAAATAAGGCCCACTAGTAAAAAATGACTGTTATGATATCAAATTCGCCAAACGGTTTTACACACACATAGACATTTGAGAGACAGCGATCTGGCAATGTCGCTTCACTTCGCATGCGCCGCCATCTTGTCAGTGGCGTCCGAACAACCAGTGCGGTTACACGCAGAGATTGTTCTTATTATTTTGGATAATTTTCGATCACGTTTAAAGAAGACTTTTGTGTTAAATTTTAATTTCTATTTAGTAAAACGTGCTACTGGTTCATTCAACTGTGGAGAAAAAGGTAAGATTATGATCTATTGCATATTTTTATATTAAATATGGTCGTTTTTCTTGAACATTGTGCTTAGGCTAATAAAGCCCTATGATGTTAAAGCCCTATGGGTATTAAGGTCCGGGCGGCCTGGGCTTTAAAACCCATATGAAACTAAATGTCGAGGACACATAAGCAAAAAAATATACTTATTTTAAGACGAAATAAGGAGTGTTTTTTTGCCTCGTGCATAAAGATTGCAATCCGGATCCATTTTTAATAGAAGTATCCGGATCTGTATTATTATGATTCTGGATTGCATTTTATTTTAAATACTTATAAACACTACTTATTACTTATTAGTTTCTTTGTTTTAGGTAAAAATTTCGTCTCCTCCGGTAAAAAAAAGCGAGCCCTTTGGTCAGAGTCAAATATGTGTGCAGCAATGGCATCAGTAATTAATAAACAACTGACCCAACGTCAAGCGGCCACACGTTACTAAGTACCCCGAAGAACTCTCAGAAATCACCTGAAATCTGGAAAATCCACCAAAAAGCTAGGAAGAGACCCAATATTGTCGAAAAGTCAAGAAGCAGACTTAGTGGAGAGGATTATTAAGTTTTCTAAAATAGGTATGCCACTAACACCAAAAGTGATAAGAATACAAGCTTATAAATTCTGCGAGATGAAGGGTGTGAAACATAATTTCAACGACGTTACTAAAAGAGCAGGCAAGGATTGGTTAGCAATGTTTCTTAAACGTAACCCAAATATTTCAAAAAGGAAAGCTCAACTAATGAATCCAGCTAGAGCACAAAAACTAAACAAGCCCATTGTCCTGAGTCACTTTAATGCAGTGAAAACATTGTATGACGAACTTGACATACTTAATCACCCAGAAAATCTATATAGTATGGATGAAACAGGATGTCGGCTCACAGTACATCACCAGCAGACGGTTTTGGCAGAAAAAGGAAATCGCAGAGTTCATATGGTAGCTCACGAACATGCTGAGAACGTAACTATTGCAATGTGTGTTAATGCCGCAGGAAACACCATTCCCCCATGATAATTTTCAGGGGAATAAGACTAAAACCAGAATTTACAGATAATCTGCGTCCTGGGTCAATAGTTGGAATGGCACAATGTTGTGTTAAGCTCAGAGAACATCTGGTAGTATTTCAGCTCAAACAAATTAATATTGTCTTGTGTTACATTAGCTTCAGTGAGTACAATTATATCTACAGGGTGTTTGGTAGCGGGTTCGACAAACGAAAATGGGAAATACTTGGGTCCAATTGGAACACATTTGTCATAGTGACCCCTATGCTAAAGTTGAGTTTTATTAATATTTTTTTTCCGTTTTTTTGAAAATATCCCAAAATTTTACCTTAAAACCTTCTTAATTACATACCTAAGCAAATTAAACCGCTCATTTTTTTAAATGATGCTCTAATAATGGTTTTATTTTAAAACAAAACCAAAACCCACAGGTAATGCTTTAAAAAAAAATATGGGCCCTTAAAGCTATGACAAAATGTGGAAAATAAAATGACGTTTAAGTTTCGACAAGTATAAAAAAAACACATGTCATAGACGACTTCAAATAATTTTAAAAACTTCTCTGATTAATACTCTTCACAACGATATGCCACTTAAAAGAAAAAAAACTGAAAAAAAAAATTACGCAGTACATTGAAATTTCCTCACGAAGATTTATTAAAGAAATCACTGATACCACCGTTATGAACATTGGTGAATACGTTAGAGTTAATAATCGCTGGTAAATTACCATTAATAAAAAACATTTTAAGAGTAATAATAAAATTGAAAACAAAACACTTTTTTAAAATTTGTGATCACTCGATCAGGAATACATTCTGTACATTTTCGTCGCATTTGCCACATTGATTTGAAAAAAACATGAAGCTACTTTTTGATCTGTGTCTTAAATAGCTTGTAGTTTTTTAAAAGAAAAATACACTTTTTTTTTAAAGGTGGCAAATTGTAATTTTTTTTCAAACAGAAAGACTTGTAGAAAATCTCGTTGATTTGTATTGGTTTTTCCAACTTTAATTACAATGGGTGAACGTACACCATTTACCAATGAAGAGTACGCTGATATTATTTTAGCGTATGGTCGAGCTCGCAATAACGCCCGTGAAGCTCAAAGAATTTACAGAGATTTGTACCCAACCAGAAGAATACCTTCTCATGAAACTTTCTCCAACACTTATCGACGACTGCGAACATCTGGTAATTTAAACTTTCGCGAACCAGGAGTAAATCAAAAAAGTCTTTCAGTTTGAAAAAAAATTACAACTTGCCGCCTTTAAAAAAAAAGTGTATTTTTCTTTTAAAAAACTACAAGCTATTTAAGATTGATTAAAAAGCTAATTTAGCTTAATGTTTTTTTTTTTCAAATCAATGTGGTAAATGCGACGAAAATGTACGGAATGTATTCCTGATCACAAAATTTAAAAAAGTGTTTTGTTTTCATTTTTATTATTACTCTTAAAATGTTTTTTATTAATGGTAATTAACCAGTGATTATTAACTCTAACGTATTCACCAATGTTCATAACGGTGGTATCAGTGATTTCTTTAATAAATCTTCGTGAGGAAATTTCAATGTACTGCGTATTTTTTTTTTCTGTTTTTTTTTCTTTTAAGTGGCATATCGTTGTGAAGAGTATTAACCAGAGAAGTTTTCTAATTAATTTGAAATCGTCTATGACTTGTGTTTTTTTTTATACTTGTCGAAACTTAAATGTCATTTTATTTTCCACATTTTGTCATAGCTTTAAAGGCCCATTTTTTTTTTTAAAGCACTACCTGTGGGTTTTGGTTGGTGGGCGGTTTAAGTTGCTTAGGCTAAATAAATATCAGCCTACAAGGGTGTTATGACAATCGATTTTAATGCGTAATGATTATTATGCGTAAAAAAATTATGCGAGTAGATAGCCCCCCCCCTGGACGATCTGGAGATGAGGTCGCGTCACAAGGTACTGCTGTTGCATGGGGTGCCCGAGGCTGCTAATGAAAGCACTATAGAGACTGCCGTAGCTATCTGCGCTCAGAGTCTGCAATTGCAGAGCCTTTCACTGGAGTCCTTTCACATGTGCCAACGCCTTGGGAAGCTGCGAGACTCTAAGCCTAGACCGATATTATTGAGGTTTGTAACCCTGGTGCATAGGAATGCAGCGTGGGCGTCTAAGATGAGGCTTAAGGGTTCTGGTATGACACTGTCGGAATTCCTAACCAGCAGCCGACATGCAGTGTTCGTCGAGGCAAGGAGGATCCATGGAGTGAAGGGTAGTTGGAAGAGCGACGAGCGGATTGTCTTTCTATGCCAGGATGGTGGCCAGGATGAAAAGTTGAAAGAATATCGTTGCTACTTTATAAATCATGGTTTCTTGTTTCTGAAGCTACGAAGGGGGTAGGCCGCTTATCGTCACGATTGTTATTGTTTGATACTGTCACGTTGATAAATGCCCGGCTGGTTTTACCAAGTGACAAAACGAAATAGACGGAATAATGTAAACAGAATGTTTGTAGAATAAGTTGAAGATATGGAGTGTTCTAGGACGTATGATGAGGAGCTCAATGAAACAGGTTAGTAAATATCACAGTCTTTATTCCTATGCAGCTCTATACATGATGTTAATTAATTGTGAACATTACTTTGCTCATAATTTTTACTCTACCAAAAAATATATTTAGCTCAGCGCCAGCGGAAGGCTGGTCGTTTTACACAAGTAAAGGTTCTTATGTTATAATTCACAATTCTTAGATAGTAATTTGTTAGTCCCTACTTATAGAGTTGCCACCAATTCCAATCTGAGTTCAAATAACTATTATTGATATCCTAATTCCCTAATTAAAAATATAATTTCCACAGACCTTAATCTGAAGAAAACCTTCCTTCCTGGACGATCGACTCGATGTAGTCCCAGGTCGGCAGACTGGCGGAGCGGTCCCAGCACACTGTGTCGCAAGCCTCAGTATCCTCGGTCAGCTCACAGCAGCTTGTGAAGGTCTACTGAATCTTTGTGCCTATTGCACGCCTACTAAAGGTTGGTTTAAACCTTTACATCCTATTTCACTACTTGAATGTTTACTGAATGATCAGGAACCTAAACATGAATTTATTACTTACAGATCTAATGAGAGTTCCTGCCAAATACTGAATGTCTATATAAGCTACTTCATAGCTTTACTGAACCTGAATATAGTTGGAGCCTGAATCGGAATAACGGAATGCAAAATAAATCATCCAACCATAACGGCAAATCAGAAGGCTAAATTATTCTGAAGAAACTAAACAGAATAACAGAAAACAGAAACTATGTAGACGGAAACTTAAATCAGTACATACTGAAAATATCCAAAAACTAGAGAAAACCTACTGAATACTAAAAAATACTGAAAATACTAGAAACCCAGTCCAGCTGTAAAGACAGAGAGAAATTGCTCTGATTAGCACTACGGTTAAGAAATGTATGAGACATGTGGCCTGATATTTAATGGTTAACAAAATTATGAATCTTACCGGAAAACTTCAAGGAAAACCCCTGGTAATCTCGACGCTAAGACTTTCCCACCTCTCCACGTGTGAGAAACAATAACTGAAAATTCACCATTTGGTCAGAGAATTGCACATTAAATTGCAACAAATGCCTCCATCAGAAAGATGTTATTAATTATTACTTACAAGTTCCTTTCACCGAAATATGACTGAAAGTATGTACTATATCTCCACAGCAGGTGCTTGGTTACTTTATTGAGGATGGCTCCTCCGCTGTCATTCAGCTTAAGTCTGATTTTGTAATGGGCTATCATCTTGGACATCTTGATGAAAGATACTTAGTCAAAACATAGATGCAACCAAAATGCATAGAATGTAGCTATACAATTTAGGTAGTCTGGGTAATTAGGTACCCAATTAATATATTACCTACATGAAAGTACTACATTAAATTAACTTTTGACTGAAATGTGTTTGTTTAATTCTTGTATGTACAATTACTGCCAAAAGAAATCTTTGTATTGTTTTGTTTACTTAATAAATGTTATTAACTATTGACTCCATTTATTGATTAATTACAAATAATTATTATTCCCCTAATTCAAGGCATTTTACCCTAACGCAGCAACACCAACCTACAAATCTATGGTGTTGACGTTTGACAATCAAAAGTAATGAACAGTAATGCCATTAACACCTTAAATATTTCCCCAGTCTTTAGGTTCCGATTCACGCAAGATATACAACGTTACAATACCCCCCTTCCCAATGAAAGGTTTAACGTAGGTAAACCGATCGCTGCCCCCAGCGACCTTATCATAAACATCCCCTAAAGACTGAAGAAAAGTGCTAACTAACATAAAAGTTCCAAATTTTCAAAACTAAACCACACAACAACGCAATACTAACGAAACTAAACTATGTAACAACCATGTTACAATAAAAACTAACTGAAACCTAACAAACAGTAACTATCCTATTAGTTTCTCCAACACAACGGCAATGTTGTGTTGTAGAGGCTAATTTCCAACAGCCAGGACCTATGTTCAGCATTCTACAATATAATTCTCTTCTTGTCCGGGCGAAACCCTAATAAGTAGTCTAAGACTACTGTCTGAACTCGAAAAAATCTAAACACCGAAAACTATACTAAAACCGTACCCTTACCAAAATATCAAAAAACTCTATATTACTCAGACTTAACCAAAGCTGTATCTGAGTAATTCGAAAATACAAAACATCTCAGCGCGCGTCTGAGGAGACAAAACAATATCCCGAGCGTACGTCCCGGAATAACGAAAAGTACCGAAATACACCGAAATCGCATCCACACATGTACCGCAACCAGTCAGTGTTGAATGAGAATACAGAAAACATAACATAATAATGATAAGGAATTACCTCCTAACACGGTAAACTTAAACACATATTAAAGACTGAATACTCAAGCTGTTATAGAGTTAAGATTGAGCCGCCCTAAATATTATACTAACATACTTTAACTTACATACATCTCGCTCTTAATCGGTAGTGATACATTAATAACTGTTCATCACGCCTTACAATTTGTGATTGAATATTTTATACAATATTCAACACTAAATGCTAACTACAATCTTATACGTACAGAATCCCTGTTAAACTTTCAAGTCCTTAATGTGCCAAGAACCTATCGGATGTCCATCCATCCGCTCTAACTCGTAAACTAAAGGTGATAATACTGTCTTAACTCTACATTTCTCGCACTTAGGCGCGAGCTTTGCCATTTTAAATTTCGAAGCATCGCTTTGTACAAAGCAGCGTTTTCAAACAGTATCACCTACTGAAATTTTTGCAGAACGACGTCTTAAATTATAATGCCTAGCATTATTTGCATGTGCTTTTAGAAGTTGAGCACGTACTTGTCCGAAAATACCCTTCAAGGTACCAAATTCACCGGCATATTCTTCACGGGGAATGGCTGCGCTATACTCCTCCTCAGAGTCCTTGTAAAACAAACCATTTATGACTGGCTCCCGTGCGTGTACCAAGAAGAAAGGAGAGAACCCAGTGGACTCGTTAACTGCACTGTTCAAAGCGAACTGTATCCGGTGCAGTTGTTCGTCCCAAGAACGGTGGTTCTCCTCTACGTACGACGCTACGGCAGTCATAACTGTCTTGTTAACGACGACGAGGCCCATAATGAATTTTCGGAACATTGTAACGTTTCAAAAGAAGCTTAAATTCTGATCCCGTGAATTGCACTCCATTATCTGCAATCACGGTTTCAGGCACACCATGTGCTAGAATTACGTTATTTTCGAAATGTTTAGCAACTAGAGCGCTAGTTGCACGACCAAGCGGAAAAAGTAACGTGAACTTCGAAAAGCAACATGTCACCATAAACAAAAATGTGAAACCCGAACGAGAGCGAGGAAGAGGACCCACTAAATCTATTGAGACCACCTGAAACGGTCTGTGACATACTTTTGGCTGACCCATCAACCCTGGAGTTTGTCGCTGCGAGTTTTTGTAAGCACAACACACGTCGCAAGCCTTAACAAAATCGACAACATCCTTGTGCATGCCAGGCCAAAAGTATGTCAGAGATAACCGCCGGTGTGTCTTAAACACGCCAAAATGCGCGGCTGTGGACTCGCAATGGTTCTCTTCGATCACCCTCCTTCGGTCACCCTTCTTCACAACCTCCTTCCAATCAAACTCCCTAAGTAAGTTATACTACAACACACAACACACACACACACAGAAACGGAAAAGCTTTCCCTGCTTAACACAAAAATTCGGAAAGTTAGCGGGAAAAGTCCTACATCCACTCAAAACCTTGTCATACCACTCGTCTTTCTCGGCATCACTATCCAAAATATTTAGGGCGTCTACCTTCATGAGCCTAGACAACGCATCAGGGACAACGTTGTCGGTGCCTTTCCTGTGCTCAATATCAAAATTATATTGAGACAGTCGACACCCCTAACGAGCCAATCTTCCTGATGGGTTCTCTAAGTTCATGAACCACTTCAGAGACGCGTGGAGCGTGACCACCATAAAATGACGAGATCCTAAATAAGACTGAAATTTCTCCACTGAGAACAGAACGGCCAGAGCCTCCCTTTCGGTAGCGCTATAATTACGTTCCGCCTTGTTTAAGGAACGGCTTACGTACGCGATCGGGTGCTCGTGGTCTTCAATGGTCTGTGAGACCATTCCGCCCAATCCGTAAGAAGAAGCGTCGCAGTGCAAAACGAAAGGCTTATCAAAATCCGGCACTGCCAAAATAGGTGCTGACACCAACGCGTTCTTCAACGAATTGAAGGCGACTTCAGCCTCCTCAGACCATTGAAAAGCCGGAACGTTCTTTCCCTTGGCGGTAAGTCTATTTAAAGGAGCGGCTATGGTGGAAAAATTTCGAATAAACCGCCGGTACCATGAGCACGTTCCTAAAAATATCTTTACCTCCTTGGGAGTAGTAGGAATGGGGAAATTTAAGATGGCCGTAACCTTTTCAGGATCAGTCCGCAACCCGAACTCGTCTACAACGTAACCGAGATATCTAAGAGACTGCCTGAAAAAGTTGGACTTCGCAAAATTTATAGTCAAATCCGCCATCTTAAATTTCTCCAAAACCCTGTTCAAAAGTACTAAATGCGTCTGAAAATCGGAAGTACATATTACAATATCGTCAATATAACAAAAGGCAAGGCCATTTTCAATGTCACTGGTCAGGTTGTGGTCGATTAGCCTATCCATAAGGCGCTGCTGTCTAGCAGGCGCTCCGCACAATCCGAATGGCATGACCTTGAATTTAAATAACCCACGACCAGGGACAGTGAAACTCGTCTTCTCTTGTGACTCCTTATTTAACGGTATCTTCCAGAATGAGGAACTTAAATCAATCGACGTCAGGTATTTCGCTTCCTTTAAACTGTCCAGAATTTGCGGAATATACGGAATGGAATACGAATCCCCTTTCGTGATTGAATTTAATTTCCTACAATCTAGGCAGAAACGCCAATCGCCGTTTGCCTTGCGAACTAAAAGAGCAGGGTTAATCCAAGGGCTTTCACACGGAGTGACAACGTCCAATTGCAGCATCCTATCGAGCTCCGAACTTAACGCTGCACGCTTTTCCGGCGACAGTGGATACTGCCGGGTCCTAATCGGCATAGCGTCTCCGGTCTCGATAGTATGCTCAATTAAGGCGGTCCTACCTAACCCTTTCTCCTCGAACGAAATCTCCCTAAATTTCCCTACTACTGCATCGGCAAGTTCCTTCTGCGGCGTACTTAAATGGTCGTAAGACTGAATAGTATTGACTTGCTCAGTAATACCGTTAATGTTCTTAAAATATGAGTCCGGCGTTATCATGTAATCGATGTTGTCAAATATCTCTGGCGCCAAACGAAACGATGTCCAAAAAAGTCTATACCTAAAATGACGTCCGAAACAATGCTGGGTATTACATAAAATTTAATGACGTGTGTGACGTCCTTAAATGTCAACGGAACAAAAATACACCCAATTGTTTGGACCTCGACGCCATTTGCGTCGGCTCACAGGATTGTACCCTAAATCCAAATTTCTCAAAATCCAGATGTGCATTATTGCCTAAAATCGATACCGAAGCTCCCGAATCTAATAAGCCGTAAATGTCAAAGTCATAAACTTTAAACTTTAAATAAGGCCGAATATCATCTTTATTTGGTTTAAACATGATCGTAGCAATCGAATTATAATTACAAAATTTAGAAATAGATTTACTGTTTTTAAATTTGCTACGATCAAAACAATTTAGTTTTTTGAAGTCGAAACGTGTAGTGTCGGCTTTATACGTTTAGTACAATTCGGACAGTTGGCAATAACAACATCTGTCAAACCACAACCAAAACATCTGATTTTACCATCACGGGCCCTTGCTCTGCAAAGTCTAAAATTATGATTTGTACGTCCGCACTTGTAACAAACCGGTAGCTGTACAGTAGGCTGCAAAAGTGCATGGACAATTGAGAATTAAAATGCTATGCAGGTGAATGTCGACGCCATCTGTCTGCTTGTGGGGCGTTAGCAGCTATTAGTAAATCTTACTGGTTCAGTCAGATCTCACTAGATGGCGCTGCATTACCTTATAATATGAAAAATATTTTTTTCCGCAAGAACCAAGCAGTTGCATACCTAGTTGTCAACTTCACACTTTCAAACTTGGATTATTGATTAGATTATTAAAAAACACTTTCGAAATCCATTTTACCCGAGCGGAATCGAACTATGAACTCTTGTATCATTAGGCAATGCCAAATGCCGTTCGACCATCGAACGTTTTGATAACCTGTCAAAATCTATTATCACTTTATGTTTATAGTCAGCTCTGCTTACTTTCTAAGAAATACGTTAGTATCAGAAGAGGGTAGAATGAAAATTTATAAATACCGGTTTCGTTTTTACATTTAACTTATGCACAATCCTTTGTTCACTGTTCCTCGTACGGTTACTGAGTTTTTAATTGCGTTATTATTTCATCAAAATGAGTTCACGTTGTAATATTGATTCAGTTACAAGATCGCAAATAATTGCCTTGCATAACGAAGGCAAGAATTTATCGGATATAGCCAGAGAGACAGGAGTAAACGTAAGTATTTTTGATGTTTTGTTTAAACATATAGGTTAATTATTCTTTTTTTTGTTATAGGGGAAAACCGTGGTTCTTTGGGTACGCCGATTTGAAGAAGAAGGATCTTTGCTACACCGTCAAAGAACAGGTAGACCACGGCTTATATACGCGCCGCAGCGTCTAGCCATGGTGGTGGATTACGAGGAGAATGGTTTTACCGACTAACCACTACGCCAGTTTATTTGACACAAGCGTGGACACCGTCCGTCGAGCTCTTCACAGTGAGGGTCTGCATTATCGTAGACACGCAGTCAAACCATCGCTGACAGATAATCACAAAAGAGCAAGGTTAGAGTTTGCTTTGGAGCTTTTGGATTTAGATTGGTCTAATGTCATCTTTACTGATGAAAAAACGTTTAAATCGAGTCAACATGGACGTCTAAGTCTGTGGCGTCGCAATAATACGCGGTGGAATAGCGGCCACGTAGTGCCCAACATGGAGTCTGGTCGCATCAGCGTGAACATGTGGGGGTGGATGAGTGGAGCTGACGCGGGAGAACTAGTGAGACTCCCTAGTTGAGCCAATAGTGCGAACTATGTGGAAGTGCTGGAGTCCTGATCGCGACGCGACGCGAGCCAGCCTGACGTCGATTGATTTAAGTTCCTCATTCTGGAAGATACCGTTAAATAAGGAGTCACAAGAGAAGACGAGTTTCACTGTCCCTGGTCGTGGGTTATTTAAATTCAAGGTCATGCCATTCGGATTGTGCGGAGCGCCTGCTAGACAGCAGCGCCTTATGGATAGGCTAATCGACCACAACCTGACCAGTGACATTGAAAATGGCCTTGCCTTTTGTTATATTGACGATATTGTAATATGTACTTCCGATTTTCAGACGCATTTAGTACTTTTGAACAGGGTTTTGGAGAAATTTAAGATGGCGGATTTGACTATAAATTTTGCGAAGTCCAACTTTTTCAGGCAGTCTCTTAGATATCTCGGTTACGTCGTAGACGAGTTCGGGTTGCGGACTGATCCTGAAAAGGTTACGGCCATCTTAAATTTCCCCATTCCTACTACTCCCAAGGAGGTAAAGATATTTTTAGGAACGTGCTCATGGTACCGGCGGTTTATTCGAAATTTTTCCACCATAGCCGCTCCTTTAAATAGACTTACCGCCAAGGGAAAGAACGTTCCGGCTTTTCAATGGTCTGAGGAGGCTGAAGTCGCCTTCAATTCGTTGAAGAACGCGTTGGTGTCAGCACCTATTTTGGCAGTGCCGGATTTTGATAAGCCTTTCGTTTTGCACTGCGACGCTTCTTCTTACGGATTGGGCGGAATGGTCTCACAGACCATTGAAGACCACGAGCACCCGATCGCGTACGTAAGCCGTTCCTTAAACAAGGCGGAACGTAATTATAGCGCTACCGAAAGGGAGGCTCTGGCCGTTCTGTTCTCAGTGGAGAAATTTCAGTCTTATTTAGGATCTCGTCATTTTATGGTGGTCACGCTCCACGCGTCTCTGAAGTGGTTCATGAACTTAGAGAACCCATCAGGAAGATTGGCTCGTTAGGGGTGTCGACTGTCTCAATATAATTTTGATATTGAGCACAGGAAAGGCACCGACAACGTTGTCCCTGATGCGTTGTCTAGGCTCATGAAGGTAGACGCCCTAAATATTTTGGATAGTGATGCCGAGAAAGACGAGTGGTATGACAAGGTTTTGAGTGGATGTAGGACTTTTCCCGCTAACTTTCCGAATTTTTGTGTTAAGCAGGGAAAGCTTTTCCGTTTCTGTGTGTGTGTGTGTTGTGTGTTGTAGTATAACTTACTTAGGGAGTTTGATTGGAAGGAGGTTGTGAAGAAGGGTGACCGAAGGAGGGTGATCGAAGAGAACCATTGCGAGTCCACAGCCGCGCATTTTGGCGTGTTTAAGACACACCGGCGGTTATCTCTGACATACTTTTGGCCTGGCATGCACAAGGATGTTGTCGATTTTGTTAAGGCTTGCGACGTGTGTTGTGCTTACAAAAACTCGCAGCGACAAACTCCAGGGTTGATGGGTCAGCCAAAAGTATGTCACAGACCGTTTCAGGTGGTCTCAATAGATTTAGTGGGTCCTCTTCCTCGCTCTCGTTCGGGTTTCACATTTTTGTTTATGGTGACATGTTGCTTTTCGAAGTTCACGTTACTTTTTCCGCTTGGTCGTGCAACTAGCGCTCTAGTTGCTAAACATTTCGAAAATAACGTAATTCTAGCACATGGTGTGCCTGAAACCGTGATTGCAGATAATGGAGTGCAATTCACGGGATCAGAATTTAAGCTTCTTTTGAAACGTTACAATGTTCCGAAAATTCATTATGGGCCTCGTCGTCGTTAACAAGACAGTTATGACTGCCGTAGCGTCGTACGTAGAGGAGAACCACCGTTCTTGGGACGAACAACTGCACCGGATACAGTTCGCTTTGAACAGTGCAGTTAACGAGTCCACTGGGTTCTCTCCTTTCTTCTTGGTACACGCACGGGAGCCAGTCATAAATGGTTTGTTTTACAAGGACTCTGAGGAGGAGTATAGCGCAGCCATTCCCCGTGAAGAATATGCCGGTGAATTTGGTACCTTGAAGGGTATTTTCGGACAAGTACGTGCTCAACTTCTAAAAGCACATGCAAATAATGCTAGGCATTATAATTTAAGACGTCGTTCTGCAAAAATTTCAGTAGGTGATACTGTTTGAAAACGCTGCTTTGTACAAAGCGATGCTTCGAAATTTAAAATGGCAAAGCTCGCGCCTAAGTGCGAGAAATGTAGAGTTAAGACAGTATTATCACCTTTAGTTTACGAGTTAGAGCGGATGGATGGACATCCGATAGGTTCTTGGCACATTAAGGACTTGAAAGTTTAACAGGGATTCTGTACGTATAAGATTGTAGTTAGCATTTAGTGTTGAATATTGTATAAAATATTCAATCACAAATTGTAAGGCGTGATGAACAGTTATTAATGTATCACTACCGATTAAGAGCGAGATGTATGTAAGTTAAAGTATGTTAGTATAATATTTAGGGCGGCTCAATCTTAACTCTATAACAGCTTGAGTATTCAGTCTTTAATATGTGTTTAAGTTTACCGTGTTAGGAGGTAATTCCTTATCATTATTATGTTATGTTTTCTGTATTCTCATTCAACACTGACTGGTTGCGGTACATGTGTGGATGCGATTTCGGTGTATTTCGGTACTTTTCGTTATTCCGGGACGTACGCTCGGGATATTGTTTTGTCTCCTCAGACGCGCGCTGAGATGTTTTGTATTTTCGAATTACTCAGATACAGCTTTGGTTAAGTCTGAGTAATATAGAGTTTTTTGATATTTTGGTAAGGGTACGGTTTTAGTATAGTTTTCGGTGTTTAGATTTTTTCGAGTTCAGACAGTAGTCTTAGACTACTTATTAGGGTTTCGCCCGGACAAGAAGAGAATTATATTGTAGAATGCTGAACATAGGTCCTGGCTGTTGGAAATTAGCCTCTACAACACAACATTGCCGTTGTGTTGGAGAAACTAATAGGATAGTTACTGTTTGTTAGGTTTCAGTTAGTTTTTATTGTAACATGGTTGTTACATAGTTTAGTTTCGTTAGTATTGCGTTGTTGTGTGGTTTAGTTTTGAAAATTTGGAACTTTTATGTTAGTTAGCACTTTTCTTCAGTCTTTAGGGGATGTTTATGATAAGGTCGCTGGGGGCAGCGATCGGTTTACCTACGTTAAACCTTTCATTGGGAAGGGGGGTATTGTAACGTTGTATATCTTGCGTGAATCGGAACCTAAAGACTGGGGAAATATTTAAGGTGTTAATGGCATTACTGCCGTCATACCAAAAAAGGCGGCAAAGTGACAAAAGTAACTTTCAAGAAAAACGGCTAAAACTTTTAAATATTTCAAATGCCTTTATCTAGGGCATAAGTTGACTTACCAAAATTCTGTTTACATTAAAATTAAGATAAAAAATAATTATTTTATATTAATCTATTTTTATAGTACAATAATTATAAATAGTATTCATTTTAGAGGGTTTTATGTTATAGCTTAGAATTTGGAAATATTATTGTACTAATAATAATAAGTTAAAAGGCCGTTGGCTGAACACCAGCGACTTTTAAGCTTAGTAATCTACATAACTTTTATAGTATCATTATTTTAAATAAATGTTTGGTGCGGGTAATACACTAGAAAATCGTTATTACGGATAGCCGCTGTAATGTCTATTATTGCTTATAGAAGATGGACGTTTCTTTGTAAATAAAAATAAAGTTAAAGTACTATAACTGTTTTAAAGCTTAGTTATTTTTTAACTTTTTACACCAAATTAATAAAGCAACGCAAGTATTTACTTTTAATACATAAAAAAGCCGTAATGTGTGCGTCAATCTGTAAATAACGGCATTTTAGGTTATTATAGGACTACAATATTACGGAGAGGATGCGGTTTGAGAAGAAGTAATGATGAGAAATAAAAAGGCGTATTTTATAAAAATAAAAACATTTTTATTCTCTGAAACATAAAAAAACAGAACAATTGGCATTTTCAAACAAAATTATTCTTATTGAACTGGGTTCAGTCTTTAAAATTAAAAAACGAAGCTACCAAAAACATTATTATCGTCGCTACCTAGGTAACTGAAGGACTTTATCATATTCTTATTATTAATAAAATCAAAGTTTTAATACTTATTACTTAACGTTGTAAGTAATTTATAATGATATGAGATCAAGCATAGGAACATAAGTCAAGGTATAAAATATTCTTACGTTTAAAATGGCACCATAAATACCTAACTAATTCAGTCCGCAGTTTATAATCAGTCTTAATCATTTATTATAAGCTTATAAATTAACATGTATCTTACTCCTTTATTATTGTATCAATTTGCTATCGGTAAATTTCTCCAAAACGCGAGCTTATGAGGTGGCAATAGGTGAGATAACTTTTTTAACAAGTTGTCTTTTTTCTCTTTTAATATCCCCCTTGGAATGTTACGGAATGAAATGATTGGCAATAAACTCACTCGATTTTTTAGGAAAGCATCTTTCATGAAACAAAATTGGTGCTCCTCCTCGTCAAAGTTATTTTTATAGAATAAATCGGAGCTGTTTCTCTTGAAAGAAACCATGGTGATAGGATTTATATAGACTCGAGGATTTGCAGATTGAATTCTTCTGGTTGAAGTATGATTCACCATGTTTATAAAATTTGAAATAGTCATTTCTTTTACATTCACTTTACCAGAATTTGCCGCTGCTACAATATTGACGAAATCGGGGAAATCATATACTTTACCTTTTTTTTTCATACCTAATTCGACCTGATGATGGAAACTATCGCTACTCATGAACGTATGGCCCCTTTCAAAATAATATAAACATATGGTTTGAGCATTTATCTCGTCACTATTGACTAAGTACACTAGCATTGAAAAAAGTAGCCAATTTTTATTTTGCCCCGTGCAATTATCCAACCAGATAGTGATATTTTTAACATCTCGGTAAAACAATAAAAATGCGTAAAACGCACTCATTATCTCCTCTTGCTTCCGACCTGCTATCGCGTCATGCCACAGAGCTGAAAAAGTTTTTACTGGGGTTTTTTTCCCGAGCGGGGCAAATGTTTGGTTGTATGCAACCAATCTTTGGGCAAATACAATTTCCTTGAAAGAATCCATGCGCGGTAGCATTACGACTTTTTGTAAGTCAGCGCTGAAGTAAATATGATCATCGCTCTGTTTTTCTTGTTTGTGTTGTTCATATAAATTTCTAGCCTGTCTGTACTTTGTATTATGTTTAACCCAGTTATTGCAAACCAAACAGTCCTCCGTGATGTTATCTTTGCTATGTTTAAACTCATTACAGTGTATATCAAAAGCCTCACATACCTCGCATTCCTCATTACCCAACCTAGCAAAAGAAATGTTTAACGATTTAAGATGTTTGCAGTACAGGTCATAGGACAGTTGAATGTCAGGGTGTTTATTCAAAAAGTCTTGGTGCATATCTTTTACTATGATATCACTAGGTAAGTAACGCCTATTTGGAGCGTGTTCCCTGCGATAATGAGAGATTTTAGGGTGGTACGATTCAATATGTGCGGTCAAAATCGTTCTGTCAAACTTTTTTGTCTTTCTATGCTTCCCTCGTTTATCTTCATTGTCCCAGTCTTCTTCATTAAAACTGTTATAAAGGACCTTGTCATTTGAATTTTTAAACCCGAGAGTGGTAAGAAAAAATATTTTGCATACCTGTATATGTTTACCGTCATCTGTTTTGAAATGGAAGCCTCTTCTCGCATTTCTTACAGGAGCTGTAGTCACTTTGCGTTTAGGTGTTACAACGTGCGTACTTTTTTGAATGAATATACGTCTTTCACGCCACTCTAGTTGCCAATACAGATCATTTATTTCTTCTCTTTTTGCTTGCGATATTAATGTCGTACACTTTTTAGTACAGGTTATGTCGCAAGGATCTTTTACCAAATATTTAAGTCTCATCACGTTTTTTTTATATTTTACTCTTTCCGAAAGCTTAGTGGTGTACTTCTTTCTTTTTCGTATCGGGTTTGTATCATTCGACTCTGTGGCAGTTGGCGTCGCAGGGGTTGAACTGTGTTGCGGTACTTGTGGTATTTGGCTGGAACTGCAAGCCTGTTCTAAAAGCGGAGATGCTGTTTCTTTTTCAGTTGGAGTAATATCCAGACCACATACAGACACAGCAACTTCTGACGAATTTACCTCCGGTTCGATATCTAAATCAATTGAGTATGATATGATTTCTTCTAAAAGAGATAGACGACGTAACACCTTCTTCTTGGGTGGGTTATAATCTTTGTCATTTACCTCATCATCGGGAGAGAAGTCACAATCGGACTCGGATGACGACGATGCGTTTTTGTAGCAAACAAACGATGGTGGCGTGTCAAGTTTTTTAGTTGTGTCTTCTGAGGGTAAAGTCAATTGATTAATTACTTCGTCTAAATTGACTTCATCGAAAGTATCCAATGTATTTCGGTGTTCATTGAAGTTGTCAAATACAGGCAAATTA
Organism: Acleris cristana; assembly: GCA_948252455.1. Taxonomy (NCBI): domain Eukaryota; kingdom Metazoa; phylum Arthropoda; class Insecta; order Lepidoptera; family Tortricidae; genus Acleris; species Acleris cristana. The sequence continues at coordinate 44,960,465 of OX411771.1, read as the reverse complement.
AATGAATATGGTTGTTTCCATATATCCGGGTCACGCACAGAAAATGGTATCAGATCAGGTGGCGCATTTGAAGATGTGACGTTATTTTTCGGTGGAGGTGTAGGTCTTATATTCGAAGTAGAAGGTCCTGGATCATTATTACAACACATCTGTAATATTTTTTTGCTACGGTGTTGCTGCATTTTGTTGAGCTGAAATAAATAAATAAATATTACGGACAATCTTACACAAAATGACTTATTCTCAAACCAAGCTCTAGGCTTGTAGGTACTAAGTATGGGTACTAAACGACACACAATACAAGACGACACGACACGATACACACTACAAGACAACTATGAATATACGTAACTATAATATAGAGAAATAAATACTCAAATACACAGAAAACATCTACGACTCATGATCAAGTAGGTACTCGCAATCATGAATGAAATAATTTGTCCATACCGTTATTTGAACCCGGGACTGCTAGGTTCACACGTAAAAATTAAATATTACACAAAATATTGAAAAATAGCATAAAATAACTCAGAGCTACTCGTCTCATTAAAAAATGTTGAAACGTTTCCCTAACAGAGGGCTGCATATTCAAAATTTTGCGCGATTGGTAGAAATAGGTACCTACTCCATCGAAGTATTATAAACCACCACTTTTATTACTTAAGTTCATACTAATTTCAGTTTATATTGATGAAAGAATGTCTGTTTTATAAAATAATATCATAGTTTTGCGTATACACTCACCTTGCTGTTTTAGTGTCGTCGACAATCAGTGCGCCTGGTCCCGCGCAGCTCGCGCTCCTGTCAACCCAAGGGCAAAGCGCCGCGCGCACTAAACACTCCGGGCGTCGTCCGGCGACTTGCGGGCGGTGGGGCGGTGGTGGGGGCTAAGCGCAGTGCGAAAACCTAGCCGCTTTTTAACTTAGTATTGCTACTTTGCCGCCTTAAAAATAATATTGAACAAGAAACAATCCTTTGATACTGAAGTAAAAAGGCGGTCACCGCTTTATTGACTAGTATGTATGAAGTAATATAATTTTGTGTTATGGGGAAAAAGGCGGCTAAGCTCCCATAACGAAATTATAGAGTATAATTTAAAGAGTACCACTTTTAAGACTATAAATAAGTTTCTAATTTCGGCTGTGACCATTCGTTAAAACTTCGTTAAACGATCTTAACCACGTTTTAACGTATAAATAGTCGATAAGCGCTTTTTAGCTTAAAAAAGTGTTATATTTTAAGCGTAATATAAAGCAGCTAATGATACATAACGTCTTTATAACGTATTAAATACCATTCATGGCTTTTTAGATTATAAAATCCTAACGAAAAGCAAAATACGGGTCGTTTAACTACTGTGTATCTCGAGAACTAACTGTGCTAGAAAAAAATATTCAATACCGTTCGACGCAGAATTTTTTGCTGAGTATGCCTATTTCAAAAAACTAAAAAGCCGCTAAAGTCACTTTGCCGCCTTCTTTGGTACGACGGCAGATTACTGTTCATTACTTTTGATTGTCAAACGTCAACACCATAGATTTGTAGGTTGGTGTTGCTGCGTTAGGGTAAAATGCCTTGAATTAGGGGAATAATAATTATTTGTAATTAATCAATAAATGGAGTCAATAGTTAATAACATTTATTAAGTAAACAAAACAATACAAAGATTTCTTTTGGCAGTAATTGTACATACAAGAATTAAACAAACACATTTCAGTCAAAAGTTAATTTAATGTAGTACTTTCATGTAGGTAATATATTAATTGGGTACCTAATTACCCAGACTACCTAAATTGTATAGCTACATTCTATGCATTTTGGTTGCATCTATGTTTTGACTAAGTATCTTTCATCAAGATGTCCAAGATGATAGCCCATTACAAAATCAGACTTAAGCTGAATGACAGCGGAGGAGCCATCCTCAATAAAGTAACCAAGCACCTGCTGTGGAGATATAGTACATACTTTCAGTCATATTTCGGTGAAAGGAACTTGTAAGTAATAATTAATAACATCTTTCTGATGGAGGCATTTGTTGCAATTTAATGTGCAATTCTCTGACCAAATGGTGAATTTTCAGTTATTGTTTCTCACACGTGGAGAGGTGGGAAAGTCTTAGCGTCGAGATTACCAGGGGTTTTCCTTGAAGTTTTCCGGTAAGATTCATAATTTTGTTAACCATTAAATATCAGGCCACATGTCTCATACATTTCTTAACCGTAGTGCTAATCAGAGCAATTTCTCTCTGTCTTTACAGCTGGACTGGGTTTCTAGTATTTTCAGTATTTTTTAGTATTCAGTAGGTTTTCTCTAGTTTTTGGATATTTTCAGTATGTACTGATTTAAGTTTCCGTCTACATAGTTTCTGTTTTCTGTTATTCTGTTTAGTTTCTTCAGAATAATTTAGCCTTCTGATTTGCCGTTATGGTTGGATGATTTATTTTGCATTCCGTTATTCCGATTCAGGCTCCAACTATATTCAGGTTCAGTAAAGCTATGAAGTAGCTTATATAGACATTCAGTATTTGGCAGGAACTCTCATTAGATCTGTAAGTAATAAATTCATGTTTAGGTTCCTGATCATTCAGTAAACATTCAAGTAGTGAAATAGGATGTAAAGGTTTAAACCAACCTTTAGTAGGCGTGCAATAGGCACAAAGATTCAGTAGACCTTCACAAGCTGCTGTGAGCTGACCGAGGATACTGAGGCTTGCGACACAGTGTGCTGGGACCGCTCCGCCAGTCTGCCGACCTGGGACTACATCGAGTCGATCGTCCAGGAAGGAAGGTTTTCTTCAGATTAAGGTCTGTGGAAATTATATTTTTAATTAGGGAATTAGGATATCAATAATAGTTATTTGAACTCAGATTGGAATTGGTGGCAACTCTATAAGTAGGGACTAACAAATTACTATCTAAGAATTGTGAATTATAACATAAGAACCTTTACTTGTGTAAAACGACCAGCCTTCCGCTGGCGCTGAGCTAAATATATTTTTTGGTAGAGTAAAAATTATGAGCAAAGTAATGTTCACAATTAATTAACATCATGTATAGAGCTGCATAGGAATAAAGACTGTGATATTTACTAACCTGTTTCATTGAGCTCCTCATCATACGTCCTAGAACACTCCATATCTTCAACTTATTCTACAAACATTCTGTTTACATTATTCCGTCTATTTCGTTTTGTCACTTGGTAAAACCAGCCGGGCATTTATCAACGTGACAGTATCAAACAATAACAATCGTGACGATAAGCGGCCTACCCCCTTCGTAGCTTCAGAAACAAGAAACCATGATTTATAAAGTAGCAACGATATTCTTTCAACTTTTCATCCTGGCCACCATCCTGGCATAGAAAGACAATCCGCTCGTCGCTCTTCCAACTACCCTTCACTCCATGGATCCTCCTTGCCTCGACGAACACTGCATGTCGGCTGCTGGTTAGGAATTCCGACAGTGTCATACCAGAACCCTTAAGCCTCATCTTAGACGCCCACGCTGCATTCCTATGCACCAGGGTTACAAACCTCAATAATATCGGTCTAGGCTTAGAGTCTCGCAGCTTCCCAAGGCGTTGGCACATGTGAAAGGACTCCAGTGAAAGGCTCTGCAATTGCAGACTCTGAGCGCAGATAGCTACGGCAGTCTCTATAGTGCTTTCATTAGCAGCCTCGGGCACCCCATGCAACAGCAGTACCTTGTGACGCGACCTCATCTCCAGATCGTCCAGGGGGGGGGCTATCTACTCGCATAATTTTTTTACGCATAATAATCATTACGCATTAAAATCGATTGTCATAACACCCTTGTAGGCTGATATTTATTATGCGTAAAAATATGTATGCGAGTAGACCCCAACGTCCCCAACCCCGTCCAGGGATTTAGCCACAAGCTCCATTTGTGCCAGAAGACTGGAGATTGACTTCCAAATAAAGCTTTTAAATACCTGGAACTCGCTGTCAACTGAATTGAGCTGGGAGTTAGAGCGACTGCTCTCAAAAGTGTCCATCCTAGCAGCAAATAGCTCCTTCATCTCGTCCATGGACTTCTTGAGTTGAGCCAGAGTGTCCATTATAATGTTAATTCAGAGTGAAATGTGAGAGTGGTAGAGTGGTGACATTCTTATTAATTTGGTAAGTTGTTACTAAAAAGCAGTGATAACAGCTGAGGGCAGCAATCAGAGTTTATTTAACATATTTATTGATAAAACAGTCTTGTTTTATATATTTTTGTATTTTAAACTATGTTATAAAATACTGAGCAAAATTTGTGTGTATTGATTATTCGCCTACCCGAAAAAAAAAACGACCACTGAAACAAGCCTAGGAAGTAAAGTGGAATTTCTTTTGTTTTATGACAAATAATCAAATTGGAAAATAGACTTTATTTCATTCTTAATAGAATCATTAATATTTATATTAATAGAATAATATCAATCATAGGGGTGTAGTGGGGCACCTATAGGATTATAGCCAGTTGACCCATACAAGGGTGGCAAGTCCTAAAGACTAGTTATCCCACAACCTCACCGGTGGCTCCAAGTAGTTGGTATGCACCCAACGGCCACACCCCGGTAAACCACGTCGACTCGTGGGCTAAACCCGGTGAGGGGACGTGAAGGCTTCGGCTGACATGTTTCGGTTACCTCCCGAATTGTGCATAAAGTCTGGCTCGGCAGTGAAGGCAGGCCACGCTGATAAGCAACGGACCCTGGCGGATCTGGCGAGCTAGCAAGACAATCTTCATGGTCAAGAGCGGCAGTCGAGTTCGGAAGTGACTGTCGGTCAGATACTGCAGCCGAACCCCCCGCCGATCGTAGCGGTTTCCGTTTCATTGGATAACGGGGGACTAGGCCGAGAGAGGGTATTTGCGTTTGCGCGTCCGCTTATACACTTAAAAATATTCCTGCGCAGATGACTGTTTTTCGTACAATGGACTCTGAATGACGAAAAGTCCCGTAGCGATGGGTCGAGGTAGAGAGGTCCGGTTTGGTGCAGACTGGGCTTTGTCTGAGGCCTGCATGCGGGCGACTTCGGGGGTGTTCCTAGAACACCGTGGTCGCTTTCTCTCCGATCTGGGGAGACAGGAAGGATTCGGCAGCAGCATCAAGGTCGCACTTAGATGTCAACGTGCTCCCCAGATATCTGAACTTGTCGACCTGCTTCAGTTCGTCCTCGCCGAGTCTAATGGTCAGTGCCTCGTGACCGTCGATGTCCAAGACATGACCTCCGTCTTTTTGACACTGATTTTAAGGCCGAATTTTTGGTAAGACTCGTCGAAATTAGACATGAGCTGTTGCAGACCTTCTGGGAATTCTGATACGAAGTATAGGTTATCTGCATACAAGATCTCGGTAATTTCAACACAAGAGACTTTTGTGAGGGCTTTGAGCCTCGCGAGGTTGAAAATGTTGCCATCTGTGCGGAAACGGATGCGGACACCTTGAGAGTTAGTTTGTAAAACCTCTTGGACTACGACTGCAAAATACAATGCGAACAATGTGGGCGCCAGAACGCACCCTTGCTTTACCCCACAGGTAACGGGGAAAAACTCCGATTGTTCGCCATCGACAGCGACACAGCATTCCATGTCGTCATGCAGGAGTCTAAGAAGTCTTACAAACTTCTCTGTGCATCCTATCTTCCCTAGCACTACCCAGAGAGCTTCTCTAGGCACGCTGTCAAAGGCTTTTTCAAGGTCGATAAAACAGAGATACATGTGTCGACCTTGCTCTCTGCTCTTGTAGTTGACGTAGCGAGAAGATAGCCTCACAGGTGCCTCGATCAGGTCGGAAGCCAAACTGAGTTTCAGGCAACAACTTTTCCGACATTTTAATTAGGCGGTTTAATAACACTCGGGCGAAGACTTTCCCGGGAACTGATAGCAGCGAAATACCGCGGTAAGAATTACAATCAGAACGATCGCCTTTATTCTTATACAGGGCCCTTATGCGCGACACTTTAAATGTGGATGGCACTTGTTCGTTTTTCCACATAAGATCAAAGAGCTCCTATATAGCTGAATGCAATTCCTCGCCACCGTATTTAAGCAGCTCACCAGGTATAGAGTCGACGCCCACCGCCCGTTTGTTCTGTTGTTGCTTGATGGCAACAACGACCTCATCACGTGACAAAGGCTCATCCAGCTCGACAGTAGTAGGGAGTTGAGGAATCGAATGCACGTGTTCCAGATCAACTGACCTGTCCACATTCAGCAGAGTGTTGAAGTGTTCCGCCCATCGGCTTAGGACTTCTTCCTTGCTTTTAAGAAGGCCCTCTCCATTAGCAGGCTTAAGTGGCACTTTAGCATGGAAATTTAGCCCTACTAGCTTTCGAACCTCACTGTAAAACTCCCCGAGCTGGTTGGTGTCTGCGAGCCACTGCATGTGTCGAGCTCTATCTTGCCACCACTTGTCTTTCATTTCCCGAGTTAGTCTACGCAGCTCCATGTCACTCTGCTTGATCTCTGCAACATCTCGTTGATTTAGCTGTCTATGTTGCCGAAGAAGACGCCGGTGTTTATCGATTGCTTCTTTAAGAGCTCCATTATTCTCATCAAACCAGTCTTCGTGCTTACGGACTTTTAGACCCAGAGTAACTGTGGCGGTGTCTAAAATATGAGAAGATAGAGTCCCCCAATCAGCATCAACATCCCCAGCGTTCCTGTTCGGCAACATAGCAGTCAAGGCTTCGGTATATTTTTTCCTGGTCCCGATATCATTAAGCCGATCCACGTTTAAACACGGCGGCTTTTGCGTCTTGGATCTGCAAGGACGTCGGAGGCGGAGACGCAGCTTTGTGACAACAAGCCTATGATCTGTCCAACAGTGCGCACCACGCATAACGGGGGTGATTAGGACTTGGGAAATGTCTTGTTGTCGAACGATCGCGTAGTCAATCATATGCCAGTGCTTAGATCGAGGGTGCATCCACGTATTTTTGTATTTGGCTGGAAGCCTAAACATGGTGATTGTAATTGCGAGATGGTACTGTGCACACAAGCTGAGCAGCAACTGTCCGTTGCTGTTCATGCTCCCGACTCCGTGCCTACCCAGGACTCCGGGCCAAGCATCGCAGTCACGTCCAACCCTGGCATTGAAGTCGCCCAACAGAAGAATCCGTTCTCTAGGCCTTACGCTTTCGATTTGTTTTGAGAGGTCCTCATAGAATTGGTCTTTAATGTCATCAGACTTGTCTAGCGTTGGGGCATAGACACTGATGACATTAAGGTAATTGCTGTCATCTAAGTGTAGGCGCAATGTGGTAATGCGATCCGAGATGTGAACTGGACACTCTTGGAGCTGTTTAACAAGCTTATTCTTGATCGCAAATCCAACACCTGATCGCCGCGGTTCGGAGGCAGCGAGTCCTTTCTAAAAGAAAGTATACCCACCACCGTCTTCTACCAGCTCCCCTTCATCAGCTAAATGTGTTTCGCTGAGAGCAGCCACATCTATATCGTAGCGATGAAGTTCCCGGGCAACGATGGCAGTTTTCCGCTCTGGACAGGCATTGTTAGCGCGATCAAGGAGTGTACGCACGTTCCACGCGCCAAACGTCAAATCAGAGGTTTTATATGATGTGGTATAATTTTTCTTGTAACGTCGACCGCGAATTTGTTGATGCGGAGGCAGCCGCGGTTGCTACCGTCCTTAAAGGTGGGGTGAGCAATGTTTAGGGCACCTTTTCTAGCCCCCTCCCCGGCTGAGCGAGGAGAGCAGTGCTTCCCTAAATAGGGCTGCTCTGTCTGTGTGTGCTGCCGAATCCTTCCTGTCTCCCCAGATCGGAGAGAAAGCGACCACGGTGTTCTAGGAACACCCCCGAAGTCGCCCGCATGCAGGCCTCAGACAAAGCCCAGTCTGCACCAAACCGGACCTCTCTACCTCGACCCATCGCTACGGGACTTTTCGTCATTCAGAGTCCATTGTACGAAAAACAGTCATCTGCGCAGGAATATTTTTAAGTGTATAAGCGGACGCGCAAACGCAAATACCCTCTCTCGGCCTAGTCCCCCGTTATCCAATGAAACGGAAACCGCTACGATCGGCGGGGGGTTCGGCTGCAGTATCTGACCGACAGTCACTTCCGAACTCGACTGCCGCTCTTGACCATGAAGATTGTCTTGCTAGCTCGCCAGATCCGCCAGGGTCCGTTGCTTATCAGCGTGGCCTGCCTTCACTGCCGAGCCAGACTTTATGCACAATTCGGGAGGTAACCGAAACATGTCAGCCGAAGCCTTCACGTCCCCTCACCGGGTTTAGCCCACGAGTCGACGTGGTTTACCGGGGTGTGGCCGTTGGGTGCATACCAACTACTTGGAGCCACCGGTGAGGTTGTGGGATAACTAGTCTTTAGGACTTGCCACCCTTGTATGGGTCAACTGGCTATAATCCTATAGGTGCCCCACTACACCCCTATGATTGATATTATTCTATTAATATAAATATTAATGATTCTATTAAGAATGAAATAAAGTCTATTTTCCAATTTGATTATTTGTCATAAAACAAAAGAAATTCCACTTTACTTCCTAGGCTTGTTTCAGTGGTCGTTTTTTTTTTCGGGTAGGCGAATAATCAATACACACAAATTTTGCTCAGTATTTTATAACATAGTTTAAAATACAAAAATATATAAATGTAGTGAGGTCACTAATGTAACAGCTGATACATACAGCTGATACCTACCTCTTCTCTAATTATTAGTTTAACGATGCTATAAAACTTTATAGCCTCTATTAAGTTTTATAGTTTAAATCCGCTGACAATGCATAATCATAAGTTCCACACCATTAACCCTAGACCTTGATACTGACTAGAAACCATAGTATATAAGCTATACAATTTACCAATAAAGAACAGTATTTCTCCAGACTCTTGAGTTGTCATTATACCTCTCACCCTTACACTTCATGGCGACCTTGCCAGTCGGGCTGCTCGAGGCAGCCTCAGCTTCAGTCAGCACGCCGCCGCTCGGACCAACCAAGTAACCAGCCGAAAAGCCAGCACCAGCCAGCAAAAGCCAGCTCCAGCCATCAAAAGCCAGCTCAAGCCAGCTCCAGCCAGCAAAAGCCAGCTCCAGCCAGCAAAAGCCAGCTTCAGCCAGCAAAAGCCAGCTCAAGCCAGCTCCAAGGGACCAGCGGAAAAAACCGATCCGCCGCAGCTCCAAGCACGACATGGGACATCAATGCACGAAAGAAGATAAAAAAGAAGAGGTCATCATCGCTCAGAACGGCCAGTCCAACGACGCAACCACGAGCCAAACCTACAGAGGCGAAGTTACGATTTATTTGACCACGACACTACTCATTGTCGTATGCATCATATTCATCTATGCATTGTGGAAGAAGATCCACGAATGTCTAACTAAAAAGATCGAGCGCCAAGCAGTAGCAGCAACGATGCGGAACCGGCCAGAGCAGATCGTCTAGCAACAAGTCCACGAAGCAGCAGCAGCAGCTACCCACAAACAGCACAGCACAGCAACGTTATGAAGGTATCAATTTAAGATAACCCTAACTATAACTATGTAAAACCTTGTATTGTTCGCTTACCCGAAATTAGTCAGCACTAATAACCCATATATTTGTAAAATTTATTAATGACTTCAATTCAGGAGTTATATAACCAATTAAAATCACTACAAGAGGATATTAGAAAGTTAGGACCAAAACGCCGAACTGAGGCTATTGGCCAAAATAAACTTCAACAAGTAAAAACACTATATAAGCAGTACGAAATATATATAGAACAATATAGCTCCAAATTAGAAAAATCAGAACTATCAGTAAAAGACAGTGAATTAATTCAGTCTTACTTTCTAAAAATAGAGGAAGTTTATAGTAAAATTATAACAACATACGAACAAGACAACAAAAATTTAATCACAATGACGTCAAACGACAGCTTTGACCTAAAAACAGCTGTATCATTGTTACCAGTCATGGACGGCTCGGAAGCCGTCACAAAGCAACTTATAGATGCCATAGACTTATATTCCGCAATGATTAAGGATACAGACTACAAGTTATTGATTAATTTTGTAATTAAGACAAGACTAACGCAAAATGCCAAACTTAGAATATCAGGTAACCATACAAAAATAAGCGATTTAATTGATGAAATGAAGCTCCATCTTTTACCTATTAAATCAGCAACCGCGATACAAGCCAAACTAACGACAGCAAAACAAGGGAATAGGTCCATCGAACGTTTCGGACAAGAATTGGAGGATTTATTTGTAAACCTCACAATAACGCAGGCAAATGGGAAACCAGAAGCCTACACCATTTTACAACCCTTAAATGAAAAAACGGCAATTACAAAGTTCGCAGAGGGATTACGAAATGATAAGTTGAGTACCATTATAGCGTCCCGAAATTACACCTCGCTCAAAGACGCTATACAGGGAGCAAAAGACCAGGAAGTGTCTATAACACCCACACCTGGACCGGAACAAATGTTCCACTTACGGAAAAAAGGATACAATGTCCGTAGACCTTACCGAGGACATTATAGTACACCTATGGGTAAATACACTCGCACGCAACCGGGTACAAGTGCGCAAAATAAACCCACAGGAAAGTACGCACAAACAAATAATTATAGACCACTAAGAACCGCGAATAACTTTTACAGGCGTACACATACAAGTTATCGTGGCCGACGTCAAAATCCATCATACAGACGTCATCAAGTTAATACGGTGATAGGAAGTGAACAAAATACTAGCGATATATCGGAAGAGTTAAAATTTTTTCGTCCCTAAAAACTACATTCTAACGTATAGTCATATGAATTCAGTTCAGTTTGCAATAAACGGCAAAACGCACATATGGCTTATTGACACGGGCGCAAGCCTAAGCGCCATAACACATGACGCAGCGATATCAGCCGGTAGTCATATGACACCCAAGACGACTCACATTAACGGAGTAGGAGGAAATATAACGTCATACAATATAATTACTTTAAACTTACAGGCAAAAAACCAAACTTTTGAACATAAATTTCATGTATTTCCAAAATTACCATTACAAGCTGACGGAATTATTGGACAAGATTTCTTAAAAAAATATAAAAGTGTCATAAATTACGAGAAAGAGATAATCACGTTAAATAATAACATCAAAATAATTACAATACCATTAACTTTAAAAAATTATAATAACGAAATAAATAGTTCAAATCAAATACAGATACCAGCACGAAGTGAATCAATAATACAAGTTTCAACAAACTGTGCAGAGGATTGCGTAATATTGTCAAGTGAAATTGCTGAAGGAATTTTTGTAGCGAATTCCATAACTTGTAGCAAAAAAGGAAAAATAACAGTAAAAGTTTTAAACACGCGCGAGGAACACATAACTTTAAACAATTTCACACCACAAATAAGACCATTACGAGACTATAATTGTTTTTCATTTGAAAAATGTAAAACAAATGCAGATAGAGTAAAATTATTATTTTCATTTTTAAAATTAGAAAATTTAAATAAGGAGGAAAGTAAGTCCATTGCTAGTATTTGCGCGAAATACGCCGACATATTTCAACTCCCAGGAGACTCTTTAAATACTACAAACCTATATGAACAAAAAATACGATTAAAAGAAAACGTGTCACCAATATATAGTAAACCGTATCGTTTACCTCAATCACAAAAATCAGAGATAAATAAACAAATAAAACAAATGTTAGAAAATGACATCATTGAAGAATCCCAGTCGGAATGGGCAAGTCCATTACTCCTCGTTCCCAAGAAAACAGACTCGAGTGGAGAAAAGAAATGGAGATTAGTAATAGATTATAGAAAAGTCAATGACGTAATTGAAAACGATAAATTCCCCTTGCCCAACATCACTGAGATCCTAGATTCTTTAACCGGTGCTATGTATTTTAGCACTTTAGATTTAAACCAAGGTTATTATCAAATCAAACTAGATCCCAAAAGCAGAAAATATACCGCGTTTATAGCAGATAAACACTATCAGATGAAACGATTACCAATGGGACTAAAAACTAGCCCAAATGCTTTCAGCAGAGCTATGACCATAGCTATGTCTGGACTAAACTACATACAATGCATAGTTTATTTAGATGACATCATTGTCATGGGTCGAAATTTACAACAACATAATAAAAACTTAATTGATGTTTTCGAAAGATTAAGAAAAGTAAATTTTAAACTGAACCCATTAAAATGCAATTTTATGCAAAAAGAAATTTTATACCTAGGACATGTAGTAACTCCCGAAGGAATAAAACCTGATCCAAAGAAGATAACAATAGTTCAAAATTATCCAGTACCAAAAAACGCAGATGAGGTCAGACGTTTTGTAGCATTTGTAAATTATTACAGAAAGTTTATTAAAAATTTCTCCGAAATAACCCAGCCTTTAACAAATTTATTAAAGAAAAACGTAGAATTTAATTGGACAGAACAATGTGAAAATGCATTTAAAAAGTTAAAAATAAACATTAGTACCCCACCAGTACTACAATATCCGGATTTCTCAGATAACAACACGTTCACGATACACACAGATGCATCAGGCACAGCTGTTGGAAGTTTATTATCCAATCAAAATGGATTACCAGTAGCATATGCAAGTAGACCTTTAAATAAAGCAGAAAAAAATTATCCCACAACGGATAAGGAATTACTAGCCATCGTATGGGCAGTGAAATATTTTAGACCATACATATACGGGCGAAAGTTTAAAATTATCACAGACCACCGCCCACTAATCTATTTATTTGGAATGAATAATCCATCAAGCCGACTCACCAAATTTCGTTTATGTCTAGAAGAATATGACTTCACGGTAGAATATTTGAAAGGTAAAGATAATGTAGCTGCAGACGCGTTATCTAGAATAGAAATAACTAGCGAAGAACTCAAAAATATGACAAAACAAGTGGTATCAGTGATGACCAGAGCACAAACAAAACGAATGAAAGAGCAAAACATAAACAATGACTCAAGAAATAAGGACTACCACCGTGATGGGTCTGATCAACCAAGAATAGTGGAACTCCTTAAAAAACCAGAAAATTTACCAGAATTAAGTTTCAATGAGCATGACTATTGCAAAATACTCGAACAAAAAGATTACGTTACGAGTCAAAATAATGAAATCGTGTACTCGCCATCCTTGGCGACATTGTGTGTCAAGCCTAGTATTCAATCGCGTACGAAACGAGCTTTTCTCGCGAGGGCATTAGGTGCATTTTGCAAGGCACAACAAATAAAGGAAGTATGCATACTATATAACAAAGACACCGCGTGTACAATAACAGAGCTAGCTCAATATATAAACAAATATGGTACAGGGTCCGGACCCCGATTATGTATCATTAAAGGTGTCACAAAAATAAACAATAAAGATGACAGACGTGTCATATTGAACGATTTTCATTTATTACCCACAAGCGGTCACGCGGGGATTCGAAGAATGACCAATAACGTGAAGCGTTACTACTACTGGCCAGGAATGGATAATGACATTGTGAAATTCGTAAAAACATGTCATAATTGCCAAACACAAAAATATCATAAAAATGTAAAACAACCACTTTGTATTACTAGTACGGCCACAGCTTCTTTCGATAAGGTATTCTTAGATTTATGCGGACCCCTAACTAAAGATACCAACGGATATTGCTATATACTTACGTTACAGTGCGAGCTCACAAAATACGTAGAGGCATATCCACTTCTAAATAAGGAAACAGACACAGTCGCGAGAGCATTAGTTGATAATTTCATATTGCGATATGGAATTCCAAAAGAAATTGGAACAGATAAGGGAAGTGAATTCATTTCATCAACTATGCGCGAAATATGTAATATTTTAGGAATAAAACAATTGCAATCAACCGCTTACCACCACGAAAGCCTAGGTTCTTTAGAAAATTCACATAAAGCTTTAGGAGCATTTTTAAGGATACAAACAAATAACCAAGCTCACCAGTGGTCAGATTGGTTGCAATATTGGTGTTTTTCATATAATACGACAATGCATTCAGCAACTAAATATACACCATATGAATTAGTGTTTGGAAAGTTATGTCGTATACCAAATAATATTATAACCCAAGTAGATCCAATGTATAATTATGATTCATATCCAATAGAATTTAAGTATAGATTACAAAAATCCCAAGAGGATGCTAGAAATAATTTAATTAAGTCAAAAATAGATAGAAAAATAAGTTATGATTTAAAAACTAATCCCATAAACTATACGATAGGAGATTTAGTATTAGTTAAAAAAGAAGATAGAAATAAAATGGACCCAGTGTATAAGGGACCATATACTGTAATTGAAGATCAAGGTACGAATGTAAAAATATTAGTTTTAGGTAAAGAATACATTGTGCATAAAAATAGAACAAAACCCTACAGCATATAAATTAAACAACGAACACACAGGATAATAAAAAAGTTTAATAAAAAATAAAAAAAAAAATAAAAAAAACAACAAAACCTTATACACTAAAAACACCATCACTAACAACATCACTACCACCATCATCTGAGGGAAAATCCGCCATCATTTCGTCGAGCTCACGCCACTCCAAAGTGCGCCACCACACATGCCAGTACCGGCTATCCGGGGTGAGTGCGTAGTCCACAAACAGCACTAAGCCATCTGCGTCCACAGCACTCAATTCCACGCAGATCGTGGACAGCAGGTCATCCGCCGGATGCAGTGGGCACATCAAGGGATGGCCCACAACCGCGTCGAACACACTTAACCATTGGGGCGAACCCGCCACAGTACGCATGGTAGAAAAATAAAACGGTACACCATGCCGTACACTAAAACTTAATGATAAGTCGAAAACACACACAAGTGTGGGATCCAACGAAAAAAAAGACATGTTTAGAATAATAAAAATAATACAGGGAAAAACGACTACACAAAGCAAGAACAAGATTAAACACAACATTTGTCATAAGAAATAAAAGTATAAAAACTAAACCATAACAAAAACAGACAATCAAACACCACCACCAAATAAGGGACCGCTATCCTCATATTTAACGACGGTTAAATATGCTTAACCAATAAATATCATAATACTCCTTGCAAGCATAAAAGTAAATGCAACAATGTACTTCATAGCCATATAAGAAACATGTAACCTAAACGTAAGATAAACTGTAATCAGATAACATTAAGATAGTTTAAGAATTTATAATGTATACCATACCCATAAGTAAATTAAGTAAACCTAAGCCAAAAATTGTTTTGTTACAATTTTTGTCTCAAAAAAAAAGGGGAAAGCTGTAGTGAGGTCACTAATGTAACAGCTGATACATACAGCTGATACCTACCTCTTCTCTAATTATTAGTTTAACGATGCTATAAAACTTTATAGCCTCTATTAAGTTTTATAGTTTAAATCCGCTGACAATGCATAATCATAAGTTCCACACCATTAACCCTAGACCTTGATACTGACTAGAAACCATAGTATATAAGCTATACAATTTACCAATAAAGAACAGTATTTCTCCAGACTCTTGAGTTGTCATTATACCTCTCACCCTTACACTTCATAAAACAAGACTGTTTTATCAATAAATATGTTAAATAAACTCTGATTGCTGCCCTCAGCTGTTATCACTGCTTTTTAGTAACAACTTACCAAATTAATAAGAATGTCACCACTCTACCACTCTCACATTTCACTCTGAATTAACATTATAATGGACACTCTGGCTCAACTCAAGAAGTCCATGGACGAGATGAAGGAGCTATTTGCTGCTAGGATGGACACTTTTGAGAGCAGTCGCTCTAACTCCCAGCTCAATTCAGTTGACAGCGAGTTCCAGGTATTTAAAAGCTTTATTTGGAAGTCAATCTCCAGTCTTCTGGCACAAATGGAGCTTGTGGCTAAATCCCTGGACGGGGTTGGGGACGTTGGGGTCTACTCGCATACATATTTTTACGCATAATAAATATCAGCCTACAAGGGTGTTATGACAATCGATTTTAATGCGTAATGATTATTATGCGTAAAAAAATTATGCGAGTAGATAGCCCCCCCCCTGGACGATCTGGAGATGAGGTCGCGTCACAAGGTACTGCTGTTGCATGGGGTGCCCGAGGCTGCTAATGAAAGCACTATAGAGACTGCCGTAGCTATCTGCGCTCAGAGTCTGCAATTGCAGAGCCTTTCACTGGAGTCCTTTCACATGTGCCAACGCCTTGGGAAGCTGCGAGACTCTAAGCCTAGACCGATATTATTGAGGTTTGTAACCCTGGTGCATAGGAATGCAGCGTGGGCGTCTAAGATGAGGCTTAAGGGTTCTGGTATGACACTGTCGGAATTCCTAACCAGCAGCCGACATGCAGTGTTCGTCGAGGCAAGGAGGATCCATGGAGTGAAGGGTAGTTGGAAGAGCGACGAGCGGATTGTCTTTCTATGCCAGGATGGTGGCCAGGATGAAAAGTTGAAAGAATATCGTTGCTACTTTATAAATCATGGTTTCTTGTTTCTGAAGCTACGAAGGGGGTAGGCCGCTTATCGTCACGATTGTTATTGTTTGATACTGTCACGTTGATAAATGCCCGGCTGGTTTTACCAAGTGACAAAACGAAATAGACGGAATAATGTAAACAGAATGTTTGTAGAATAAGTTGAAGATATGGAGTGTTCTAGGACGTATGATGAGGAGCTCAATGAAACAGGTTAGTAAATATCACAGTCTTTATTCCTATGCAGCTCTATACATGATGTTAATTAATTGTGAACATTACTTTGCTCATAATTTTTACTCTACCAAAAAATATATTTAGCTCAGCGCCAGCGGAAGGCTGGTCGTTTTACACAAGTAAAGGTTCTTATGTTATAATTCACAATTCTTAGATAGTAATTTGTTAGTCCCTACTTATAGAGTTGCCACCAATTCCAATCTGAGTTCAAATAACTATTATTGATATCCTAATTCCCTAATTAAAAATATAATTTCCACAGACCTTAATCTGAAGAAAACCTTCCTTCCTGGACGATCGACTCGATGTAGTCCCAGGTCGGCAGACTGGCGGAGCGGTCCCAGCACACTGTGTCGCAAGCCTCAGTATCCTCGGTCAGCTCACAGCAGCTTGTGAAGGTCTACTGAATCTTTGTGCCTATTGCACGCCTACTAAAGGTTGGTTTAAACCTTTACATCCTATTTCACTACTTGAATGTTTACTGAATGATCAGGAACCTAAACATGAATTTATTACTTACAGATCTAATGAGAGTTCCTGCCAAATACTGAATGTCTATATAAGCTACTTCATAGCTTTACTGAACCTGAATATAGTTGGAGCCTGAATCGGAATAACGGAATGCAAAATAAATCATCCAACCATAACGGCAAATCAGAAGGCTAAATTATTCTGAAGAAACTAAACAGAATAACAGAAAACAGAAACTATGTAGACGGAAACTTAAATCAGTACATACTGAAAATATCCAAAAACTAGAGAAAACCTACTGAATACTAAAAAATACTGAAAATACTAGAAACCCAGTCCAGCTGTAAAGACAGAGAGAAATTGCTCTGATTAGCACTACGGTTAAGAAATGTATGAGACATGTGGCCTGATATTTAATGGTTAACAAAATTATGAATCTTACCGGAAAACTTCAAGGAAAACCCCTGGTAATCTCGACGCTAAGACTTTCCCACCTCTCCACGTGTGAGAAACAATAACTGAAAATTCACCATTTGGTCAGAGAATTGCACATTAAATTGCAACAAATGCCTCCATCAGAAAGATGTTATTAATTATTACTTACAAGTTCCTTTCACCGAAATATGACTGAAAGTATGTACTATATCTCCACAGCAGGTGCTTGGTTACTTTATTGAGGATGGCTCCTCCGCTGTCATTCAGCTTAAGTCTGATTTTGTAATGGGCTATCATCTTGGACATCTTGATGAAAGATACTTAGTCAAAACATAGATGCAACCAAAATGCATAGAATGTAGCTATACAATTTAGGTAGTCTGGGTAATTAGGTACCCAATTAATATATTACCTACATGAAAGTACTACATTAAATTAACTTTTGACTGAAATGTGTTTGTTTAATTCTTGTATGTACAATTACTGCCAAAAGAAATCTTTGTATTGTTTTGTTTACTTAATAAATGTTATTAACTATTGACTCCATTTATTGATTAATTACAAATAATTATTATTCCCCTAATTCAAGGCATTTTACCCTAACGCAGCAACACCAACCTACAAATCTATGGTGTTGACGTTTGACAATCAAAAGTAATGAACAGTAATGCCATTAACACCTTAAATATTTCCCCAGTCTTTAGGTTCCGATTCACGCAAGATATACAACGTTACAATACCCCCCTTCCCAATGAAAGGTTTAACGTAGGTAAACCGATCGCTGCCCCCAGCGACCTTATCATAAACATCCCCTAAAGACTGAAGAAAAGTGCTAACTAACATTAAAGTTCCAAATTTTCAAAACTAAACCACACAACAACGCAATACTAACGAAACTAAACTATGTAACAACCATGTTACAATAAAAACTAAGTGGTTTAGGCTTTGGGTTCTAGGCAACGATAGGTACATAATTACTTATGTAGTGAAAAATACATACTTAATATTACTATATAGGTACATATAAAACACCTAAGACTCAGAAACAAATACCTACTCGCACTCATCACACGAATATTTACCGCTATCGTAAGCAGTACTTAGTCACTAGGTCACTACCAACTACCTAGGCCATCAACGACGTCACATGTTAACTGACACGTCACACTCAATAACTTAAATTACCTACCTACTTAATACGTATTTATTTCACCTAAGTAGGTATCTATTCTATAGGTATAGGCAAGCCGGTACGAAATACCTCATTAATTGAGTAGGTATTTACATTAATCACTTGCAGCTTTTATTAAATCTGGATAGTTGTAAGTACCTACCTAAGCTAGGTTTAGGGCACAGTTTACGCGTTTTGAAACGAAAGAAAATGTCACGCTGAAATAAAATAGATTTAACAAAAGCTGCAAGTGGGCTGTAAGCTATAGGTAAATATCAAAAAATAAACAGCATTCTTCACAACACTAACTCTAAATAGGTATGAAGGTACTCACCTTTCCGACTCAAAAGGTATGTGGAAAAACGATAGCTCCGGATTTCTTACACCATTATTTAAACACCCGTAAACTGAACAATATTTTCTAGTTTTCGACAAAGACGTTGTCGCTCGATGTTTTAATTTAACGCGCACTACCTACAACCATAAACGTGACCGAACGCAATGATGACGCCGCGACCCCGTCTAATCACCATTCCCGCACCTCTGCTTGTAGTTTCGTGTGCGAGGTTCGCCCCGCCCACAGCCGTACGGTCGGCGTAACGCACACGTGCAAGCCGCGCGATGTACCTTTGTTTGAAGACGAGCTACTTCTCTATTTATACTATGCTCATACGCTGTTTGCATCGTGTGCGCTCGCACGGGGCGGCCATAGGGAGATTATTTACAACTCTTCGTACTGAGGCTTCGGTACTTTAATATACGAAGGAAAAAGAAAAACAAAAATGAACTGCCTTGGTTGTCATCAGTCTGTCCTTGATACGGTATTACTACGATGCGTCCTTTGTAAAGGCATCTATCACTAATAAATGTGTCAATATAACCAGCGAGTATTATAAGACCAACCAACTTAACCTAAATAAAAATTGGCAATGCCCGTCTTGTTGCAATATCACATCTCGCAGAGGGGGTGCCGAAAACACCCCTGTACGCAGTTTACATCAGCCAAGATCCAAGGAAATCTCGAGCGACTTATTATGACAGGGTCCCAGTGTGGGTAATTTAAGCATCAGAGAACTTGAGCACCTCCCGGTCCACGTCAATATGTCCTGTGATGAGTCATTACTAGACCTGACAAATACTCTTGACGCCACAAATACTATGTTTCCGGATCAAAGTAAAATACTGTCTACGCCCGCTAGTGACCCGCGCTGTGCCATCGGTTACAAGGACTTCGCTACGTTACTGGACTTAAAGTTAGCAGAATTCAAATTGGGAATTGACAATAGCATAAGTTACGCTTCGGAAAAGTTGAGGAATAGTTATTTATGTAACTGGTACATAATGAGGCCTCTTAAGGTACGAGAGCCGAGGTTAGAGCGCGAGCTTGCGAGCGCTCTAATTATAGGCACGAGTACCTTAAGAGCTAATTATGAACCGTTGCATACATAACTTTTTCTACAAGCTTAAAATGATAATGATAAAAATAAACAATCGCTAACTTTTCTCGTATACTTTACTCGATTTTTCTGCTAACAAATTACTTGTCATCGAAAACATTTTCACTATTCCGATGCGCGATAATAGTTTGTGAATTTTATTGATAAATGTAAACAAATTTCATGCGAATTTTAATAGATACTAAAAACAGTTCTATCAAATTATCATAAACAAGTTGGAATGCCAAACGAAACGCCATTTTGTTGATATCCATATTGAACGTAACCATGGTAACCAAATAACAAATCGATAGATATTACCCATCTATTTTTAGTAATTGAATAAAAATGTTATTTTAAACACATATTTAGTCTCAAAATTAATTTTATTTTTAATATTCGTAATTTCATTTGGTGTTAAAATGTTTTTAACGGTTTATATACAAATTATTAGGATGTCAAGTGTTAACTAAACGCCAAGACTGATATCCGGAATGACCGTTACCATGGTAATAACAATGCTATAATAAATTATAGCACTGTTATTACCATGGCAACGCTAATTATAGAATTGTTTTTACTCTTCGGTTACGCTATAGGTGGTATTCTGACACCATTAACGATATCAATATTAGCGGTTTATAGTACGCGAGTAGAAAAAGATTTTTGTACAACTACAGAGGCAATTTTGTCCCAAATTACTTCTTTGAAAGCTAAAGTAGGGACTTTATCAAAAAGAGTTCGTAATCTTGAAAAGAGAACGTCACCTTAAAAACAGAACTCGAAATCAATAAGCAGCAAAAGGCAAGTGGGGATACCGTTGCCCTACAGGACACGATCGCCCGACTCCAAATTGACTTGAATGAACGAGACCAGCAAGCTTTGTTGAACGACATCGAAATTACTGCAGTCCCCGAGTCTAAAGGGGAATCGCCCACCCATATCTTTTTGGGCATCGCCTCAAAACTGGGTGTAAATATTGAAGAACGTGACGTGGTTCATGCTGATCGGGTAGGACCTTTGCACACAAGTGACGGGGGTGAGAGCCCGCTGCGATCCCGCCCTCGTCCTATCGTCGTGCGCCTGGCGCGGCGCTCCACTCGCGACCAGTTTATAAAAAACTCGCGAGTTCGCCGTGGAACCACCTGTGCTGGCCTCGGTCTGACTGAGCATGAGCCGCGCCCGTTTTGTATCAATGAACGGTTGACGAGAACCAATCGTGTTCTTTTTGGTATGGCTCGAGATTTGAAACGAGTCCATAATTGGAGGTTTGTATGGACCAAGGAGGGGAGAGTCTTCGCAAGAAAGTCTGAAACCGCTAAAGTACACTAGGTATATACGATCGGAAGCCGATTTAAGTAGTGTTTTAAACCCGGAAACCCAAACTACAAATAATTCGTAACTATGGACGTGTTTTTTGTCTCTTTCATATGCTGGTATTTCTCAATATTGATTTGTATGTGGGATGGCAACACTGGCTGTCAAAGAATAAGCAGCTGATCTCGCTATGTCCATATAAAATATTCTTATTTTAATTATATTGATTGTATATTTAAGCTTAACCGTTATTAAATAGACAGTTTACAAGTAAAATATTATCTTAGTTATATATTTCTAGTGTTTTAATGACGTATAATAATGTTCCGAAACATATTAAATTTGTAACCGTTATAGGTTATACATTTGAATTCGGTGTCTGCATCATATACTTGTCGGCTTG
The DNA here is from genome assembly GCA_948252455.1 of Acleris cristana. Lineage (NCBI taxonomy): Eukaryota > Metazoa > Arthropoda > Insecta > Lepidoptera > Tortricidae > Acleris > Acleris cristana. Next base: position 44,938,498 of record OX411771.1, on the reverse strand, counting down.
GTTTAGGCACTATTTACTATAAATACTGCCTGTGGTAGCCGCTGGATGAAATTACATAATTATAGTGCAGTGTAGACACTAGTAACGTTACTATATTCACGTAAGTAAACTTGCATTCCTTGGACAAACAATTTCTTGTTTTTTACGATCTTAATTAATCAAAGCCTTGTAATAATGATGACCCGAAGGGCAGCTGCTGTCGCTGCGCGTCAGCAACAAAATGACAAACTTCAAATAACGTTGTTAGAGTTGAAAAAATCCAAGGAATTGTGTGCCCAATTACTCAGTGAGAGAGAGGACAGTGAGAGGGAACTACTACCAATTCTAGAAAGTAGGGATAAGTTAAAAAAGGAACTCTCTTTACTAGAAAGTGAGTATAATGATATAAACATGGAACGGGTCAAGCTCCAAGAAACAGTGGAAAAGTTCTCTGAGTGTACCGAACTGTACGAGCAGGCCTTGAAGGACGTCGACTCCCTGGAGAGAGCGCTGCATGATGCCCACGAACAGATCTACGAGCTTCAAGAGGCCAACCAAAACACTGCAGAGGTACACACTCAATCATTATTTGAGGAATTGGTAGCGAGTGACCCTCAGTTGATTCCTGCTTCAACCGACAATCCTGTGGTTACCATAGATTTAACTAATGACATTTCCACCACAACAAGGTTAAGTAGTTGTAGCAGGAATAAACTAAAAAAACACATTAAATTAAATAGATATATAAGAAAATCTCAAAGGTTGTTAACACAAAATAAACGGTATACAACAAAATTGATATTAAATAAAATAAATGTCAAACTAGTTGATAAACTTAATGAATATGCCAATATATTAGGAAATAATAAGTTAAAGTATGACACTGACACACAAATGTTACAATTAAAAATACAGAATTTGGAGGAGTCGATACAAACATTAAATAATTTGCAAGAGAACTCGAAAAAAATTATAGCTGAGTATTCTTTAGGTATGGATGACCTAATAGGGCAGCTCAACTATAATTTAGAGCTGTTTCAGTCACTGGCGGACAATCACACATGTGTCTGCCAAACCATGAGTGTCTGTCCGGCCACCAGCGGACTGAAGCAGAGCCTGTGTGTTAGTGTTCCTGCACTCAGTGCACTCAGTGTTCCTACACTGAGTATTCCTGCGCATAGTGTTCCTACACTTCTTACAGTAAATAATGACAGTACTAACACATTGACATATAAACATAAACCTGACATAATTATGTACTGCGATGAAATTGGTAGTAATATGGGCTCAATATTGAATTCATACACTAAGGGACATAGTGTGATCAGCAATTGTTTACCTTTAAGCAGCTTGGAAAATATCCAAAATCAAATTATTAAGGACAGAAATATTGATATTGACACAACTTTGCTTATTCTTATAGGAAATAGATGGAATGTAAACAAAAATAAATTAATTTCATTTTTTCAAACACTGAATAGTCTTATAGTAAAAAAAATCATATTGTTTACATTCCCTTATTGTAAACAGTTGTCACAGAAAGAAAATGATATAAGACATAATCTAAATATGACATTTTATAACATGTGTACATATAATGATAAGATTGACATTATTGATTCTAATAATTATATTAGTAATAATTACATTTTGAATAAAGGGAAATTTTACCTTCCCAATTATCTTAAAAGACAGATAGCTATGTCGCTATCTTATTTATTTGATATTTCAGCCAATAATTTGGCTCCTGCTTCTTTTGAGCAACCAAAAATGCACCTGGAAACCGTTCCAAATACCATCAATCATTTAAATTAAATGAAACGACAACAGAGGGCGTCAACTCTAGCAATCTAAATCGCAATAAATGTAAGGCCAAATCTGGCAGCAAAGTATCTAATAGTATCACTCTGGTTCACCAGAATATTCAATGTATAAGAAGTAAAGACCTCCAAATTGAGTTATTTCTTAATAGTAATAATATTGATATTTTATGTATAACAGAACACTGGTTAACTAGTAACGAGGCTATGTTTAATTTTATCAACCACCAGGTCGGCAGTCTGTTCACAAGAAGTATCTCGATACATGGTGGGTCGTTAATAATATTAAACAATAAATTTAAATTTAAAGAACGTAAGGACATTGTGTCCTTATCTGTTGAACGTACATTAGAACTCGCTGCAATAGAATTACAGCAATTCATAGTAGTTTGTGTATATAGGCCACCCTTAGGAAATTTCGAAATTTTTGAAAAGAACATGGAAACTATCTTAATCAATTTATCTCATTTGAGTAAAAAAGTTATTATATGTGGAGATTTTAATGTTAATATTTTGGAAAATAGTTCACTAAGCTCCAGATTAATAAATCTTTTCAAATCTTTCGGACTGGCTCATACTTTTATGGAGCCGACTAGAGTGACTGACACTAGCGCCACGTGTATTGATAACATTTTTACTGATATAATTCCTATTAGTAAGAGTTTGATCAGTAACCTGGAATCGGATCATCTAGGTCAATTAATTAAATTGGAGTTTGTATCGCATAATGTTGTGAATAAGGAAATTACTTTTGTGCCGCTTACTGCAGGTCGTGTGGAGAGAATGCGACATAACCTAGTGCATAATCTGCCCTTTTTAACAACTGATAAGGGCCCTAATGACATGTACAACTCATTCTTTCACACATTCATGAAACAATTTGACATGATATTTACATCTAAATCGGTCATGGTCGGTGGCGCAAAGGTTTTCAGTGACTGGGCTACTGCGGACTTACATAAACGAAGAGCAATACTGTATCAACTATATGAGGAACGACGGTTTAACGCTAGTGAAGAGTTTAAGGAACATGTCAAAGAGTATTCTAAGAATTTCAAGTCAGACTGCCGTATAGCTAAGCGAAACTTTTTAAGTGATAAAATCTTGAATAGCTCTGATGTCATTAAAACGACTTGGAAAATAATTAATGAAGAAACAGGTATAAATAATTAAGGAATTCAATGACTTTCGTTTAAAAGTAGATGGTAAAATCCTAGAGTCTAATTTAGATGTTGCAATTGAATTTGAAAATTATTTTACCAACATACCAGTGTCCACGACTAAGTGTCTGAACTCTTCGCCGGCGTCTGCCATTTTATTATTAGAAGATAACGTGTCTGAATGCAGTATACACTTTGAATTCAAGCACGTTACTGCCTTGGATGTAATCAAAGCATTTAAATCAATTAACATTAAGAAAACCAATGATCTTTGGGGGGTTTCGGTTCACGTCCTTAAATCCTTAATGGAAGTCATAGCATCTGACTTAATGATCATATTTAATCACTGTGTTGATTGTGGTGAGTTTCCTGATCTTATGAAACATAGCAAGATAATTCCATTATTTAAAACGGGTAGTACTTCTGACCCCACTAACTTTAGACCGATATCGATACTACCCACTTTCAGTAAAATCTTTGAGAAATTAATTTTATCACAGTTAATGCAACATTTTCAAGATAATTATTTATTACATAATAAACAATTTGGTTTTACTCGGGGTCGCTCGACAACCGAAGCTGGTGTTGAGCTAATTAAACATATTTTTGATGCCTGGGAGGGGTCACATGATACTTTAGGTATTTTCTGTGATTTGTCCAAGGCCTTCGATTGCGTTAACCATGACACATTGGTCAGGAAGCTACACCATTATGGAGTTAGAAGTACTGCGCTAAACTTAATTAAAACGTACTTATTCGGGAGAATACAAAGGGTAGACGTGAATGGAAAACGATCACCTGGGTCTTTGGTCTCAATGGGCGTGCCACAGGGCTCAATTTTGGGTCCATTTCTATTCCTCATTTACATAAATGATTTACCATACCTTATAAAGGACAACCATGATATAGTATTGTTTGCTGATGATACTTCACTCGTATTTAAAGTCAAACGACAACAGGAGTTTAATGTGGATGTAAACAATGCTATATCAAAAGTAGTAGATTGGTTTAGTGTTAATAATTTATTACTAAATGAGAAAAAGACTAAATGTATTAAATTTATGACTACCAATGTGAAAAATAGACAACCTACTGTAACTATTAAAAATGACAAATTAGACTTAGTTAATGATACAGTATTTCTTGGTATAACGTTAGACTCAAAACTCCAATGGGGTCCTCATCTAGCTAAATTAGCGAATAGACTAAGTTCTGCAGCTTTTGCAGTTAATAAAATTCGGAATCTAATAGACTTGAGAACCGCTCGATTAGTTTATTTTAGTTACTTCCATAGTATTATGTCATATGGTATTTTACTATGGGGTAGTGGTGCTGACGTAAACAGTATCTTTGTTCTACAGAAGAGGGCTATTCGTGCTGTTTACAAGATGGGTCATAGAGACTCGCTTAGAGATAAGTTCAAAGAAACGAATATATTAACCGTATACAGTCAATATATTTATGAAAACATTATGCATGTTCATAAGAATATCAGTAATTTTAGAAAGAACTGTGACATACATAATGTTAATACCAGAAATAAACATAAGCTCGCAGTGCCCTTTACACGGCTTCACAAAATAAAAAACTCTTTCATGGGTAATTGTATAAGGTTCTATAATAAGCTCCCAAGTAGTGTTACTCATTTATCAGTAAATAAATTTAAGAGTTACGTTAAACGTAAACTAATTTCTAAAGCTTATTATAGTATTAAAGATTATATGAATGATGACAATGCTTGGGACTGATATATATATATTTTTTGTATTACAATTATTAATGACCGTGGAGACTATATACATCTCCCTGTATGATTACCTATTATTTTAATATGACATCTGGAGACTCTTTACCATCTCCAAAATTGACCGTGGAGACTTTCTACATCTCCTTTATTTTTTAATTTGACATCTGGAGACTCTTTACATCTCCAAAATTGACCGTGGAGACTTTCTACATCTCCCTTGTTTTGTGTTTTTTTTTTAAATTATATTTAATTCTTAATTTTAATTTGACATTTGGAGACTGTTTACATCTCCGAAATTGTATTATTTATTATAATCTGACATTTAGATATATTTAATTATTATAACTACTGGGACCTGTACATCCCTGTGACATTTAAATTATGTAGCTTAAGTTTAGTATTGTAATAAGTGATTTATTTGGAAAAAACGGCTTACTGTTGAGTTTCTTGCGGCGCTTCTTCTCAAGAGTGGTCTCTTTGGAAGCGCTGGTAGACTCAGACATGTAAAAGTGCCTGCAGGGCCTACTTACTGAATAAATTATTTGAATTTGAATTTGAATTTACCTTAATAATTCTGATTATTTTATTACGTTGGAATGTCTACTTATTTTACTGTTGAAAGAGCCATGTGAAATGTGTTGCGAAATCCCAGGTTTCAGCAGCCATAGTTCTTATTGAAGTATTTACCGTAATTTTTGCTATAAATACCCTCAACAATCCACTCTGCCTTTAGCACTGTTAATACTCTTTTGCCAGATCGATATATAATTGTACACCTCATGAATTCATGCTTTCATAATTATTTTGCAAAATTGTCGTTATCATACCTCGTTGATATTATTATGCCATATCTGTCGTTAAACTGCCGTTTAAATGGGTATTTAAAATTTGGTCTTTTAAATGCAGGGTCACTGTGTAGTCACCGTAAATATAATTAATTCATTGTGGCAGCTGAACGACACCAAGCTGATGTTTTTGCTATAAATGAAACTTGGTTGAAAGCAGGAGAGGAAGGTCGGGTGCCGACTTTAGTGGGTTATAATTTAAACATATTCCCCGTACTATCGGCACACGTAAATGTGGTGGCGGAGTAGCCTTTTACATTAGGAGTGGTCTTAATGCACAATTATGTGCCCACCCAATAGCTAAAGATGTTGAACAAATGTGGATAAAAATAAAAATCAATTCGCTAGTACTTATCATAGATAATGCTTACCGACCACCCTGGCTTAACACTGACACTTTCTTGGACGCTCTTAGTGAAACAATTTGTACATTTTCTAAATGTGACCGCCTGGTCATCTGCGGAGACTTTAATATCGATCTCCAGGATACTAATGACCCAAAGTATAAAGTTTTGCACAATTTCTTAGTTTGCAACAATCTTCATAATAATATTACTGGCCCCACTCATTTTACTGACTATAGCTCCACTCTTATTGATCTTATTTTGACTGATTGTAACGTCCAAAGCACTGAGATCGATCATGTAGTGGAGCTTGGAGGTCATGCAATGGTTTTCATAGAACTTTCCATAAAACACACCACTTCTCCGCCTCTGACCATTGTATACAGACCTTTAAAACATATTGACGTGATTTTTTTTAGTAGCGACTTAAATAACATTCTTTGGCACATGATCGACAATTCCACTTCAATTGATGAAAAGGTAAATATTTTTAATTCAAATATAATTAACATCTTTAACATCCACGCCCCCATCTGTAAACGAATTATAAAGAGTTCCTCCAAACCCTGGCTGACCAGAAACGTTCGATTTATGATGTATATTCGTAACGGCGCCCATAGTAAATATATTAAAACTAGATCAGACGCAGATAAGTCAAATTATAAAATGCTGAAACATTTAGTTAATTCTAGTCTCTATTATGAGCAAAAGGCTTTCTTTTAACAAAATATAAATTGTCATTAAAAAAATCCCAAAGTTTTATGGAAAAAACTAAAACAGCATGTCACTGTAAATTTGAAACCCAAACCAGTTTTGCCTCTTCACTTTAATTGCCCAACATCTATGAATTTGCACTTTTTGAATGTACCCGGCAGTAATACAGTTGATCTGGATACTTTGAATTTCTTTGAATCCAATAAATATTGTTCTTCAACTTTTAAGTTGAAGCCTGTAGATGAGTCTGTAATAGCGAAACACCTATTTGGGACAAGATCGAATGCTTTAGGTTATGACGGGATCACCTATGATATGATTTTAATGACTTTGCCCGATACTTTGACGATAATAACAAATCTGATAAACTATTCCATTCAAAATTCATCCGTCCCTATATCTTGGAAGACAGCTGTGGTCTACCCGATACCCAAAGTTTCTGACCCTGTTACTATCAAGGATCTGCGACCAATAAGTATTTTACCCTATATGTCCAAAATACTGGAAAAAGTAATCTATGACCAGGTCTCTGCATACTTGGAATTCAATGGTATTCTGCCTGATACCCAGTCGGGTTTTAGGAAAAAGCGTAGTACTACCACTGCCCTAAATGATGTTATTAGTGAGGTTCTAGAGGCTCAGGATGTTGGGCAGGGCACCATTATGGTACTACTGGACTTTTCGCGGGCATTTGACTGCATAAATGTGACTCTACTTCTTTCTAAACTGCATTACTACAGTTTCGATCACGATACTATTCAGTGGTTCAGTAGTTACTTTGAGAACCGGCGGCAATTAGTAAAAATCTCGCGTAGTGATGGTGGTAGTTTGTTATCTGATCCTAGTCCCGTTACTAGAGAAGTTCCTCAGGGTTCAATTTTGGGTCCACTTTTGTTTATACTTTATAGCGCGGACATTACTCAGTGTGTTCGACAGTGTAATTTTCATCTTTATGCGGACGATCTTCAAATTTACCTATCATTCGATCCCGTGAATAAAAATGAAGCAGTATCTAAAATAAACGAAGATCTTGAACGGATAAATGACTGGGCTACCAAAAACTGTTTAGTTCTAAATGCTCTAAAAACCAAGTACACACAAGTATACTGGGCTCCAAAAATCAAACAGCGAAAATTGCAAGTTCTGATCCCAAAATAGTGATTGACAGCGTTTGTGTTGAATGTGTCTCTGAAGCGCGTAATCTTGGTTTACTTGTCGACAGCAATTTACGTTTTGAACGTCACGTTGTTGAGTTAGCCCGAAACTGTTTCTACCGTTTGAAGGTTCTCTACAACATTAGAGATTATCTTAGCATAGAACTTAGAGTGAGACTATGTGAAGCACTTGTACTGTCCAAGCTAAACTACTGCCTTACCACGTTCTAGCCGTGCCTCCTGGAACGGTCCCGCCGTCTCCTTCAAAAAGTCCAAAATGCCTGCGCTAGATTTTGTTTCAAAATACCGCCACGCACACATGTTACTTCTTATTTAAATAACGCAGATATTTTAAAAAATTCCTCTCGCTACGATCTTTTACCATCGTGTTTTTTATTTGACATTGTTAAGTCGGAAACCCCAAGTTACCTGTTCAAAAAATTCACTTGGTGTAAACATAATAGGTACAGTCAGCTCCATAAGTGCATGGACATATGGCAAACAAATTCCTATGAGGCAAAATATTACGCCATCTATCTGCTCATACTGTAAGATCAGTTATCTATATTCTGCACTAGTTCAGTAATATTCTACTAGATGGCGTTGAATTACCTTAAACATAAAAACTTAATTTCTGCTTACACCAGATAAGATTACTATTACTAAGCACGACACGTTCCTATACTTTATTATTTATTATTTAGAGACAGTCAATGTTTCGATTGTTTCGAATGTCCAATCCCCAATCCTATTATTACAAATTTCAAATACAAAAACATTCGTCACGGATGTAATGCATCGATTGGGTTCGAACCCGAGAACACGGGGACTACGAGTGATTCCTTACGCCACTCGACCATCGAATGATTACCTATACCTCCGAAATTCAGTATAGCTTTGTTATCCTTGGCTTATTTTCCAACAAATATATTTATATTAACACTTAGGGTAGTCTGAAGATTAATAAATACCTTTGGATTTCACAAAGACTTCTGCTCGCCCTTTCGTTCGCTGCTTCTTTGTTTCTTTTTTGCTAAATATTCACTGTTGTTAGATCATTCGATTATAATGAGTTCTCGTTGTAATATTGACATGGTCAAGAGAGCACAAATAATTGCTTTCTATAATGAAGGCAAAAATGTGTCGGATATTGCTCGAGATACCGGTGTAAACGTAAGTAACTAGTTTTTTTTTGTATTGTCATGTTTATTTCTCAAAAGATTTACAAAATCACTTCCTAATATTGTTATCTTTAGGAGAAGAGGCCAGTTACACTAATCTTTGTTTAATTAATTTGTTATCGATAGGATTATTGATTAGGACAAAATCTCTCTAATAAACATATGGTCTTAGAAATAAATAAGATTGTGAAATTTAACATTAATAATTATAGCGAGTGATTTTTTACCTGGTTCGATTCCCGGGAGAGACAAGAAAATTTTAGAAAATCTTTTAATGCAGTTTTATTTCTTTTTGAAAATAAAAGAATGTTTCGTTTAAGATATAATGATGTGTTTAATAATATGTTTTGTATAATAAAATGTCTAATTTCTAATTAATTACTTACTATTATTTATTATGTATTCAAATGTTTGATTTTTGCTACAGCGGAAAACGGTTGCTTTATGGGTACGAAGATACCAAGAGGAGGGATCTTTACTCCAACGTCAAAGATCGGGTCGACCACGTCTCATAGACACACCGCAGCGTCAAGCCATGGTACGCGAGTATGAAGAAAATGGTTTCATACCGACAAACCATTACGCCGGCTTATTCGGTACGAGTGCGGGCACTGTTCGTCGTGCTCTTCATAGCGAGGGTTTGCATTATCGGAGGCATGCCGTAAAACCTTTACTTACGGAGAATCATAGAAGAGCACGGTTGGAGTTCGCAACACAGTACTTGGATTTCGACTCGAGTGGTGTAATTTTTACCGACGAAAAAACTTTTAAATCAAGCCAACATGGTCGTTTAAGTTTGTGGCGTCGGAATAATACGCGATACGATAGCGGACACGTTGTGCCCTATATGGAATCTGGTCGTATAACAGTGAACATGTGGGGGTGGATGAGTTCAGCCGATCCAGGTGAGCTAGTCAGGATACCTAGTCGAGCGAATAGCGCTAACTATGTGGAAGTGCTGGAACAGACCATGTTGCCTACAGTACGAACCGTATATCCGGGAGAAGAAACGCCGCTGATTACATTCGTGGAGGATAACTGTCCGGTGCATCGTTCGCGTAGCGTGCGGGAGTGGTTTGGCCAGCACAACAACATCAACGTTATTCCTTGGCCTAGCAGATCGCCGGATTTGAATCCCATAGAAAATGTATGGGGGGTTATTGTCCAACGGTGGGAAAACCAGAACGAGCGAACTCCAGAAGCGTTAGAGGCTCACTGTTTAAAAATATGGGACAGTATCTGGGGTTCAGATCTGTGCAAGAATCTCGTCGACTCAATGCGCTTCCGCTTACAAGCTGTCATCGATCAGAACGGAGGTTATACTCGTTATTAAATTAAGTTTGAGGTTTTAAATAACTATGTAAGTTTTGATGATGGAGACCGGGTTACACTTAACTTAACTCAATATTTAAAACAAAACCTAAATCCATTTTCATCTTATTTTTGTTTCTATATCTTTGTGATTATTCATTTTTACCTTATTTTAAATACTTAAGGTCAAACCAAATACTATAGCGTACTCTTAGCTATTCGTACTTTCAATAATTGATAAGTAAGGTAAGCGATAAAAACTGCAAAGTAAATTACCAGCATCTAAGCGTAACCTTTATGGTAACCCGGTCTCTAGTTTCACATTATACTAAGCACTATATGTTACTTTGGTACAGCTTCAAACCTCTTTCCGATTTCGGAAACGAATACTTAAGCTATTTCAATATACCTCAATAATAAGGTTGGTGGTTTTATTGTTAAAACCGGCCAAGAGCGTGTCGGGCCACGCGCAGTGTAGGGTTCCGTAGTTGCCCGTCACAATGTGCGTCTTCTGAGTACGTAGGGGACTACCACTACGAAAATAACGTTTGACGGTTAATAACGACTGTTCTATTCAAAGTTATCATATCATAGGCGATTTTGGTAGGTATAAACACTTTAGTCGCCTGTATCTCAGGAACCAATCATGTCTACTTAGCCGTGATAGTTTTCCTTTAAAATTCGTTATATGCGCTTTCGTTGAAGATATTTTTCTGATTTTTAGTATTTGTAGTTTTGGCTGTAGGGGGGGGGGGACACTTGACTCTAACAAAAAATAGCGCTTTAAAGCTTAATATTTCATAAACGAATCCCTTAATAGAAAAATGGTTTTAATAAACCCGCAATATTTTTGAAAGACCTATCCAACGACACCTCACACTATGGGGTAGACAAGGAAGAAAAAAAACATCCCCACGTAACGTGTAGGGGAGGTGCACTAAAAAAAAATATTTTTCAAGATTTTATTTTACCACTTTGTTGGCGTGACTAATATGTATATTCATGCCAAATTACAGCTTTCTAGTACTAAGAGTCTCTGAGCTAGACTGCGGACGGACGGACGGACGGACGGACATGGCGAAACTATAAGGGTTCCTAGTTTGACTACGGAACCCTAAAAACGTACGGTGTTATTAACAAAAACTTAAACAGTCGTTTAACATGTTTCTATCAAATGTCAATTCATAGAAAATATAGAAATCTGTCATTTAAGACGTGTCTAAGAAGTGTCTAACTTTTTTGTAATAAGTAATAGTTAACACCGTTAATATCGTTAACAGAATATTGAGTTTGTCAATTTATATTAATAGGTAAATTAAAAATGCATTAAATGTTAAGTAGGTGAACCACAATTATATGTATAACCACCAACCATTATTCAATGCGATTACTGGTTTATTGTAAAAGAAATAAATATATTTATATCTTGAAAATTAAGTTTCATTATATCTGGTTAAAAATAATTATTTTCAAAATAAACAAATCGTTAAATCAAACTAGAATCAATAACTTTATCCCGTAATATTATAATAAAAAATACCTTCTTGCCCCAGTCGGATTTGAACTCCCGTCCCGTGGAATCATATCGCGGTTGAGGCGAGGCACCGACCTATTATGCCAGCGACTCATTCAGACAAACGTTCGAATTATCGATTCAAATAGTAAGAAGTAAAGAATTATATTGCTACACCTTAACTAAACTAGGGTCGTTAACAGCGCCATCTAGTTCTATTTTTGTGAACGTGATGTCAATGGCGCACACGATTATCGTCGTTAAGGTGTCCATGCACTTATGGAGCTCACTGTACCAGAACGTCTCGTGCAATGGTGCTGATGGTACCGGCCCACAGAACTTGTGCTTTTAGGGGGAGTTTCAAGTACAAAGCGACAAAGTGCTGGAATAACATCCCACCACCTATACGTAATTGCAAATCAAAGCCCCATTTTAGAGTTAAATATAAATTATATCTATTAAGCTTACACAAATTACTATCCTGATTCTTCCCCATTACACTATTTTATATACTTTGTTATACTTCAATATTAAATAGGTATGATTAATGATTATCTTTCAACAATATAAATTAATAAAATGTATGAAGGTATTAAATCAGATCTTACGCACACTCGTTTTTGACAAATCCATTAATTTTTATTTTTTATTTTTAAATATAACGTAGACTTTACCCGCTCGTATAATTAGGTTAAAATGGGCACGTTTTTACATTACATAATAATGCTAGCGTCACTACTTCAAAGGTTCTGGCAGAATAGCAGTGCTGCGGGTCTCCGCAGTTTTATGCTGAGCCAGCGCCTTTTTTTCGCAGTATCACATGGCTCTTTTTCAAACGTAATGGATTACTTACTTTGCTTTATAAATTACTTTTTAGTTTTATGATATTTATTAGTTAATTGGTTAATTGCATTTTTTTGTAATTTTGATTTGGCTTTATCAGCCATGTGCATGTTTGTGGAAAATAAAGATGTTTATCTATCTATCTATATATTTCATGCGACGCTAAAAATGTAAGCTCAGCAATTTCTAAATTAAACGCAGATCTTGATGCAATCGATAACTGGTCACATAAAAACTCATTAGTCTTGAATCCGTCCAAGTCGAAATACTTAATACTAGGTACCAAACAGCAAATACAAAAATTAGCACATAACAATCATGTAGTACACATAAATAACAATCCATTGGAGTATGTACGAGAGGCTCGTAACCTGGGGATAGAAATGGATGGAGAGTTAAGGTTTGAAAGCCATCTTCTTAGTACCGTTCGCAACTGTTTTTACAAACTAAAAGTGCTTTACAAAATACGCGACTTTCTAGATATAGAACTGAGAATTAGATTGTGTGATGCGTTAGTTTTGTCAAAGTTAAACTATTGTGACATCGTGTACGGGCCTCGTCTACTTGCGCGTACGCAGCGGTTGGTACAGCGCGTTCAAAACGCCTGCGCGCGGTTCTGTTTTAATGTCCCAGCGCGCGCTCACGTAACCCCGTTTTTAAATCAAAACAGGATACTGAAAATGTCGACACGTCAAAGACTACACTAAACCACACTGATGTTCGGTTTTGTACATCGGCAGCAGCCCTCGTACCTCTTCGACAAGCTTACTTGGTCCAACAACGCCAGGTCCTCCCAAGTCAGGTCAGCGAGGTTCCTCCAGCTCGTGTGCCCGCCGCACCATTCGGCTGCATTCCGTGGCAGCTTCCGATATGCCGCCACGAAGTGCCGGAACAGTCTCCCTCCTCCGATCCGTGCGCTAAAAACAACGGGAGTTTTTAAGTCTAAATGTCGGATTTTTGTGCTTAAGGCGCAGATTGGGCAGTGGGGCGAGTTATAGTTATTAGGTACAGCTTATTATCTATCTAGTATTCTATATTCTATCATATACAATCATTAATTCAAATATTACTTTATTTTATTCTTAGTCCATTGTCTATCTATGAAACTATATCATTCAATTACCTTCTTGTCCATGTTCTTCGCAAACGTCGTGGAGCGGTAGAACGTATCAGCAGGCATGGCCGACTGTCACGTGCGGCCGGGTTGCCGAGCGAACGGTTGTGTTGTTCGGGTGTTGCCACACAAAATTGAATTAGTCCTTAAGGTTTTTGTTAAGCTTGAATTAATATTGTTTTTTTTTAATTTATTTCATCTACTGATTAAAATTGTCGCTAGTGTTTGTAATTTTACCTGTTACTTGTTTACTGTTACCCGTTTTACGTTTAATTTAGTTTAGTTTTTAAGTCGGGGTCTCTCTGAAAATCAGCGCCGCAGTTTCACTGTGGCAGAATGCTGAGAGGGATCCTATTCAACGCCTTAATGTCTTCCTTTTACTTTATATGTATACTTTACCTGTTGTTTTTTTCTGTGTGCGTTGAATAAATATTTTCTATTCTGTTCTATTCTATTCTAATTCAAATTATTCTTTTACTAGGTTCTGCATAATTAACAACAACAAATAATCAATTAAATTATTTTAATCCAAAAAAACGTCGTTACACAAAGTAATTGTTTCTACCTACCCCAATGTTATTATCGGTGGAAAGACCTATAGGAGGACTGCCCCACGGCACTACTAAACCGGACTACTGAACAAAACTAGTATCATTAATATGAGGTAGGTTTAGGTTATGTTATTTATTCAGTACAGAAACACCCAGAAAAAGAAGCTCCGTTGACTACGTTAAATTTGAATAAGAAATAGAAATTATTGGTCAGTAGTGCGGCTTAGCAGTGCCATGGGGAAGGAGGGGAATATAGACACTTTTTGGTAGTTAATTTATCTTGTGTTATTTTTAAACAATTTATCCACCTTAATGCTACAATACATATTGAAATGAAATTTATATTTTCTTTGATTTAAGACACCATTGAAATTTGGTTAAAATAAGTACTTATACTTATTTTAAGTCAATTTTAAGTTAGTTGCAATAGCTCGTAAATATTCAGTTTTGTTTGTATATTGCGATTTATTGTTTAGTATAATTTCAATGCGACAATTTCTATCGACATATTTTCTTTTTTTGTTTGGTGGTGGTGCTCCATACAAACGTTTTTGAATTTCTGCAATTGTGTACTTTATTTCATTGACTAAATGAACAGATTATTTGTAGAATTGAACGCGATAGCGATCCTCAAAAATTTGAATACGTCTCTGCCATGATTCAGCACTATTTTGCGTGCGAGGCATTTTCAATTCATTTGATTCTTGAACACTCCAAAAAGTAGGGTCGTACTTGGCTGGCGACGTATTAGTGCCACATAGGTATATAATTTTCAGACAACCAATTCGATATTACCTTAGCTTCTTGATATATATTACCGCACAAATCTTCATAATACAACTGTATATCCTCTGGCGTTAGGTATGCTAAGGCGAGAAGGCATTTAATATTATTGCAAATTTCATATTATTACCATATAGTTTTTGATATTGACGCCCCCGGACAATAAGTCGGTAATCGCAAAAAGTAAATTTTACAGGAAAAAATATTTACTGGTTTTGTTAAATATCTTTGCAACCGGTTGGAGTACTAAAGGCATTGATATATCAAATGAAAGCTACTTTTTGAAGGAATATAATTTATGTAATCATACTTTATAATATGCGTTCAGTATTAAGAAATGAGAGAAAATGCATTTTACAGATAATGAGTTAAAATTTATTTCCAATTATAGTTACTTACTGGATTATTGTGGTAAATCTTTGAAAAGTGTTGATTTGTTACTGCATAATATTGACATTTATACCTAACGATATTTTTTGTTTCAAGGGCTAAACGTAATATGTCATTACTAAGGTTTTTATAGTAATTTAAAACCAGGTAAAATAACTGCATTGTATGATAGCTTTGTTATTCTCGGGAATATAGTAACAACATATTCAAGTAATCGTGCAGTACTGAATAATTCGAAATATAAAATAACATAGTGTAAAACAAAACTATCATATTTAATTAGTATAATAAGATTTATTAATTAAAATAATCAAAAATAAACAATTTTGCTTTAATACCCGTAACAAATTAAGTGTAAAGTAACGAATAAAAAAATCTTCAGTCATAATTATCATGAGATCAACATTTTCGTACAGTGTTAGTAATTTAAATAAGACATGTAGGTACTTATTACTTTTTATTATTAATCAACTTTAAGTACCTATAATTATAAAATTACCATTTTAGGTTCAATAAAATGTATACATAGTAGGTAACAAACTATTTAAAAAAAAACACCTCAAAAATTAACAATTTTCTTCCATATCACCATCTTCGTTTATGACTTCGACGTCTATTTGATCAGCATATGACAATGATTCATAAAATGTATGATAAAATCGTGGAATTGCCCCACTTTGACATAAACTCATTAAATCTCCATGGAGAGCTTTGCTGATTGGAATTGGGTGGTGGTATGCTTGTTGCAACTCAACATTATCTGGGCATATAATTGCACCTTGTGTACGTGGCCTTCCCCGACGTCTGGTATTTAAGGCAGGTTGTAAATTAAGCTCTGAATATGAATCTTCAAAATTGTACTTAATATAAAGTCTATTATCTTCCGAATGAGCAACTTTCACCTCCATCACATTAGACCAGCGGATTATGTTTCCGTCTTGGTCACGCCGCCAGCTAATAGGATCTACAAGTGGTTTAATGTCATAAAAATCAGATTGCTGCAGTTGATTTACTCTATATTTTTCGCCAGTTACTTTGGAGTTTAAAATAATGCTATAAATTTGGTCAGGAGTATAAACAACTTTATTTCTTAGGTTTCTTTCAATACATGAATGCATTGAGTCTCCCTCATTTTGGCTGTGCCCGGTTTCGAAAAACCTGTGCGTAATAGATATCCCAAATAATTTGGCAACATAAATATATAAAGGGCAAAAATATATCGGTTTTTATTTTGCCCGTAGCAACCATCAGAGTAAAGTATTTAAAAAAAGTCTTGCATACAGATATTTCCTCATCATTTAATTTTAAATAGTATTTAATAGTTTGGGTACGATTGTTTTTACGCTCTAACGTCATTCGTTTAATATTTTCGGTCTTAGTGTGTTTACCCACATACAACCATTGCTGTTCCCGATCAGCGAGACTATAAAATTTATTAAATATATTTTTTGTCTGTAATGAATCAATTTTTTTAGCGCAATCCAATTTACAAGTGCATGTAGTACCTACTGTTTTTTTTAGGATATTTTATTTTCGAGTTACAACCTTCGTATGCCTCACCAGAGTTTTTAAGAGTTTTTTTTTTTTTACACCGCCATTGAGTTTTATCTTATTTACGTTTTCTAGTCAATTGTTTTTCTTCTTCTGATGTAGAAGGATTTTGAAGTTCAGTCACAAAATAGATAGGTACAGAAGTCAATCACATGTATGTACTTCACTTTTCATACCTACGCTCGGCGGTCGCTCTATGGTTGTCAACTATGCTCAAAAAACTATCGTGGTAGTGGCACTCGTAGCCCTCGTAGGTATCAGTGTTGGGCAAAAAGTAATTGAATTACAAATTATGAATTGCAATTACAGAATGTAATTTCAATTACGAATTAAAATTACACATGTGTAATTTCTAATTGAATTACGATCAGCTCTGAATTTCAAAATGTAATTTGTAATTCAATTAGAAATTACATTTTGTAATTTTAATTGGTAATGCATTACTTTATGAAATTACAAATTACATTCATCTAGGAAAGCATTTTAATTGTTTTTATATAGTATGCTAATGCTACTATATTTTTGCGGGTTTTGATTCAATATAAAATTATTATATAAGGAACTTCCTCAAAAAATTAAGCATTTTTTTTGTCATACTTGTTTAAGTTTAAAAAACTTATGTTATCTCTTATATTCAACTTCGGACGTGTAATATCAATAACCAATGTCCTAGCCGGAGTGCACACCTGACCTACCTGCATCGCATGACGCATAGCATACCTGACATGCTAATCCAAATTATCTTTTATTACAACTACCGTAGAATAGAACCTTATTGCATAGACTGAAGGCAGCGGTATTCTTTTTGAACTGATAACGACCGGTCGAATTTAACAAAGAGCACAAAACTATTGTTTTATAGATAAGCTCTTCCTCCTCAACCTTAAGTAGACTATTGTATTGTTATATATTTGCCGATACAAAGAAAACAATATCGCATCTATTTCTAAATAGTTACGGTTTAAACTGTGAAATGGCTAAAGGCTTAAATTATTAAAAATACTATTCGAAACGTTGAGGAAATAACCAGTTCAGTTTTGCACTTCAGTCGGTTACGTTCTTACGCTGTGTTCGAGTTACTATGTAATTTGTATTATATTAGTGTTAAAAACAATTAAGAGTGGCGTTTTACCTATGTTTTAGACTATTTTCGATTTCAAAATGGTGCCTGCAATTATTGCCAACGGACATTAAATAAAAGTTTGTGATGTGACGGCAATATACATGTTCTAAATGGCATCTGAATTGCTTACTAACTTGGAGGAAACCAGTGAAACAGAGGGATTGCGACTACCTTGTGTTGTTAATGGCAAGTTCTTTACATATTTACCTAACGAATCTACAGAAACGAAGATTGTGGCGAGCTGCAATCAATGCCATCCGAAAGTTATTAAAGTTTCTGCTTGTGCTCGTGCAAACTCAAACTTTATCACTCACTTAAAGAGAAAACATGGCGAAGAAACTTTCATAGAATACCAAAACTATGCCAAAACCAAGAAAAAACATACAGTGAAACCTGTGACAGATCTACGTAATACAAATATTGGCAATTCCCAACCAAAATTAAATCAGGGCGAGTTTAATAACCACGTGTCTAATTACTTCATCCATTCCATGAGTCCATTACGTTGCGTTGATAATCCATATTTCAAAAAAATGTTTGATTTCGTACAAATACACAGATTTGGACTGAACGTCATGAGCCGGAGATCTTCGGGAAGGCAAATTCAAGATGATTACCAGCGGATGCTAACTGAGATAAAAAATAATTTACAAAGAGAGATTAAGGAAGTGTGTACTACAGCTGACATATGGTCCGGAAAAAAAAGGAGCTTCTTGGGAGTGACGTGCCACTGGATAAATTCAAACTTGCAGAGACAATCACTAACACTAACTTGCCGACGCTTTAGTGGAACTCATAGTTACGATAGGATTGCGTTATTGCTAGAAAATATTCACACAGAATTTGATTTAAACTGCCAAAACGTTCTAGCCACGGTGACTGATAATGGCAGTAACTTTGTAAAAGCATTCAAGGAATACGGCCTGAAAGTAGACGATGTATTTGATGATGAAGTGGATCTTGAACCTAACGAAAATGACGATCAGTCTGCAGTAAGTAGTACCAGTACTTCACCAAGAACTGAATTCCACGAGGCAAGTGCAACAAATATTCTAAGTTCGACTGAGAACATACCTGAACTACCGGCGCACTTAAGGTGCTCCGCTCACAAGCTGAGTTTAGTTTGTACTGCTGATGCGAACAAAATTTTGAAGGGACAGAATAATACAACACTCTCTAAAATGCATGAGCAAGTTATGAAGAAATGCTGCGCGTTATGGAATGCTGCCAATCGTCCTAAGACAGCAGAAATTATACATAACATTCTTGGCCACACGCTTTCAAGGCCTGGAGCCACAAGGTGGAACAGTGTTTACGACAGCCTGAAACAAATAGAAAGTATTCGTACTAAAAGTGCACAACTTCACTTGGCACTGCGGATAACAAATTACTTGAGAGAACGGGATTTTCAGTACATTGAAGAATACTTGAAATGTTCGCAGCCCATTGCAGATGCACTTGATATTTTACAAGGTGATAAAGACATCTTTTATGGAATAACTTTGCCTACATTACTGTCACTGCGCAGAAAATTGACAAAATTGACAAGTGCAAACTTTACATATTGTCAAGCACTAGCCACACAATACTTAAGAAGCGTCGAAGAGAGATTTTCTGACTTCTTTGATCAATATTCGGCAACAGCGATTACAGCTGCAATAGCAGCATTGTCCTACCTCCGATTCAAAGATAAATGGTTCACTGCAATTGATCACCAACACAATCGCAGATTGAAAACACTATTCAAACAAAAGATTGCAAATGAAGTACGCGATCAAGATGACAGACGAGACGACAGCACGAGCACAAAAATAAATGACGACGACGCATTCTTTGACTTTGAAACAGACTCTTCTGAAGGCGAGGAAACCGGGTCTTCACTTCGATCGACAAGACCAGATATTTTGCTTGCAAATTTTCTGAATGATGACGACAAAAATATATCCATGTTACGACGGCACCCTGAAGTCATGAATATTTTTAAAAAATTCAACACGCCTATGCCATCATCAGGACCAGTTGAAAGACTTTTTTCGTACGCAACTATGATTAATCTTCCAAAGTCACACAGATTGTCTGACGAAATGTTTGAAATGAGAGTAGTTTTAAAGTCTAATTTAACATAAAAGTGTATTTTTACAGAAACTGATTTGACTGGTTTTTTTTTGTTTTTATTGATAAATATAGCTTTGTTACTCGTAAAAGTACAGTCAACTGCGAAAATATATGTATGCAGTTGACTGTACCTCTCGAATAATTTTAATGTCTATTTTGAAATCCAAGTGATTTTTTACAGAAAATGATTTGAAGACAATAGAAAAATATATGTACCCTTTTGCAGTTGACTGTATCTCCCTGATATGGTTATATTATTAACAGTTAATCATTTACAATTACAATTTAAAAATTCTAAGAACTTTCTTTAATTGTGTATTAGTAATTTAAATTGTATTTTGGTAATTGTATATTAAATAAATGTTTTAAACTAGACTGAATATTTTATTTAACCATCCTAATTGGGTAAATTCATTGATATACAAAATACTAAATATAAAATAAATAACAACTCATTGGGTAAATTTGATACTTTTTGAGTAAGGAATAGACAAGTTTATATAACGTAATTGCGTAATTCAATTACAAATTAATGTAATTTCAATTAAAAATTACCAAGTAATTTAAATTAAATGTAATTCAATTGCAAGCGTAATTAATTACAAGCAATTGCATTAAATATAATTTAATTTGTAATTCAATTACAAATTAATTGAATTATGCCCAACACTGGTAGGTATCTAGTTGTTTGATTTATCGTTGAGAATTAAACGGGCCGAATGTAAATATAAATTAATAATAATATTTTTATTTTAATGTCATTGTTATGTTATTACAAATTTGACTATAGAAAATCCCTAATAACTTCTAAACGGATTACCCTAGTTACACAATTACTATTGCCCTATCCGTTTTAGACCTAAACCTGTCAAATGACACTAAAAACAACACAATATCTACACAAACAAAAAAACATGTTTTCAACTTACTTGTACGTAAGGTGGCGTGAATTTACCTTACAAAAATTTAGTTACTTCGTTTATACTGATTCAAAATAGGAAACTATTATATAAATCGATCTTACACCGTATAATATTGAATTTAAACAACCGTTCACTGAACAGTTATAATTACCTTTTTTTTGTTGCTTTATTATTGCACAAAAAAGTTCACAGACGCGTGTCTCAAGCGGATGGCACTCGCGCTCGCACTGGTCCCAACCGGTCCGAGATATCGTGGCCGTGAGCAGTGTCTATGTGTGCGTGGCTCGAGCGCACTTTGTATGTAGATTGACTTCTGTACCTATCTATTTTGTGGTTCAGTTGTGTTGTCCTCTACTTCAGTCAAGTCGATTCGGGGATTAAAATTAGCTTCATTTTCAACATTATCATTATTAGCATCAGTGGAAACATTTTGTGTACCATCAGTCAATGTAACACCGATTTCGTTAATTAAAATTGAGCTCTCATTTTGCAAATTTTGTTCCGGTCGTAATGTTTCATTTAGGTCCGTTGTGAAGTTATCAGATGGATTTTTGATAAATCAGTAATCAATAACGATTCATTATTTATTACGTTTTCATCTTGATTAGGTACTTGATTTTGTTACTAAATCTGTAATATCGCTGCTGTTTTCTGTTATCTTATATTTTTTAGCTATTTGAAAAGGGGAAACATATGAAGGAACTTTATATATTACTGATGGAGATGATACGAAATTCGCACCGCCTAAATATAACGAAAAATTCGATACATTTGAAGGAGAGTTAGCTGTTTCTAAAATTCTGTTAATAAACTGGGAGTTTCCGCTAAAACATGATATGCTATTGTTAGAGCTAATGCTAATAGTTTTTTCTGGACTTGGAATATACTCTGAACAGTCTGGTGAAAAATCTTCATCAGCTGATTCACCATCACAGTCAATGTATTTTTTTCCTGGTACACCTGCAAATATTAATTTGGGTTAATCAGAGTAGTTATAATACTTCACAGTTTGACGAGATCTGTATAAAAGTATAAAATAATCCCTGCCGCTTCTAGGTGTTTGTATGTACGTTTGTGATAAAATAAAAAATACTGAACGAATTTTCATACGGATTTCACTAATAGGCGGAGTGATTCAAAGTTTAGGCGTTTTATTCATAACTGGGGTTGCTAGTATATAACTAATGTTGGTTAATAATTGGAGTATAACACCACACAATTGACCGACACAAATGAGATACTCGTATGGGCAATAATATTAAAATATTCGAAACAATTAAAAATAATAAACATGTAGATAGGTATAAAAATAAAATATTTAAAACTCGTAGGTACTAACTTCGTAAATTGTATCCTAATAGATCTTTCACAGAAGAAGATTTGCCTGAAGTAGAAAATTCATTGTTAGTATTCGAAATTGCATCTAATTTCGGACTTCCACCTAAAAAAATATATCAACAAAATCATTTTTCTGCAATAATATTTAGATAAAAAAAACATTAAATACTTAAAATATGGAATACAAACCTTGTAACATATAAGTAACATGTCCGCTAGTTACCTACTCCTTCGCTTGTGCTAGGGTTATTCAAATGTGTATCTGATTGTCCATTTTCACCTGAAATCATAATAATTATAAGTACTACCATCCAATGTCTACTCACCCTGATTCAATAATTATCTAAATAGTTATCATATAAAAACATATATCACTTAATAAGCTCGTTATTAACCTCGTAACTCGTATCTTAACACATCTTGCGTAAAATAATCGCCTGAATTAGAACATGGATTGTCAGTATTTCCAAATGAATCCAATTCCTGATTCCCATCTGAAATATGTATAAAGGTCTTTAAGTAACAATATCCAGGTACAACAACATAAAATAATATCATCAATAGATACAAAATACAAACCTTGTAATAAAACATGACCGTGAGCTACTTCTTTGCTAGTGCTTGCACTATTTAAATGTATGTCAGACTGTGCATTTTTATCTGAAATAATTCAAGCGGTTAGTTTCTACTTCACCTTGATTCAATAATTATCTATATATCATATAAAAATAATAATTAGGTACTTAAACGACTTAATAAGCTCGTTACTAACTTCGTAACTATTATTTTATCACATCTTGCATATTATGAATAAAATATTCACCTGAATTAGAACAATGATTGTCAGTATTCCCAAATGAATCTGATTCCGGGTTTCTTCCATCTGAAATAGGTATAAAAAACAAAAAGTCTTTAAGTAACAATATCCCGGTACAATAATATAAAACTAATAGAATAGGTACAAACCTTGTAAAAAAACCTGACCGCAAGTTACTTTTTTGGTTATGCTTGCACTATTTAAATGTGTATCAGATTTTGCACTTTCATCTGAAATTATAATTACAAGCGGTCGGTATCTGCTCCCCCGTGATTCAATAATTTATATTATATAAAACATAAAATACTGTCTTAGTACTTTCAAACAAGAACTCATAGTTACCTACATAGGTAAGCACCTTTTTATTTATGAACATTATCATTATATTATCTACACAAAATTGTTGATAACGTAAGTACTTACTGTGGGCATTATCAACCGTAAGCAGCATCCGTCTCACACGAGCATTTTTTAAAACTTTGTGTCTTCTCGGTTCCATTGTAGGTACCTACCTAATTACTAACTATTTACACGTATTGGTAAGTAACATAATCAAAATTCGCAGGTAAGAAACGATTGTTTATTTCGTCACTGACACGTAAACACAAACAGTACAAACACACTTTTTTTTAACCAAACGCACGTCGCACCGATCAATAAATACACGTCACTTTCGATGAATAATTTGGCCTAGATGGAAGAAACAACCCTTCATTGTGACATTGTCGAATGTTTGTTTTAACCTCGTGAGTAGTAGGGATTCGCCGGTACTGGCCCCGCCTCTACTCGCCCGAAAAAATGGTGCTCTCACGAGCGAGAGGCCGGGTTTCGCTCCTAAAAAAATAAAAAAATAAATTAGTATTTTTTTCGGTGTTTATCCCCCCATTTAAAGCGTTTCGGAAGGGTCCCGAGACTCCCAGATCACTCCTTCCCATAGCTTGCAATAGCCCATGTATTCAATACAAAAGGTTATCAACTACCTGGGTACCCTTTTTTGTCCCGTGGACGTTGTCTATTGTTTGCGCGTGCGCCAACCCCTTTGTTCTCGGGGCGCCCAACACCATTGTCTTGCATCGCACGCGTTCATACCTTTTTTTACGTATTGCTTGATTGTGATTAACTGTTGTAATGTGATTTTTAATTTTATCTATGTTTTTCTCATATCATTTAATTAAGTTACCATAGTGGTTTTCTTAACATACTGTTTTTAAGGATCATAGTTCTAACCTAACCTAACCTACCTTGTTGAAGTTAACCTAACATCGTGAAACCTGTCCTAGCTTAACATACTTACTGTTTTTTAAGGGTTACAGTTCTATCCTAACCTAACCTACCTTACTGAAGTTAACCTAACATTATACAACCTAATCTAACTTAACATACCTACTGTTTTTTAAGGGCTACATTTTAACCTAACCTAACCTACCTTACTGAAGTTAACCTAACATTATACAACCTTTTTTTTTTTGCATACCCTGTGCATACCCGCCCCGACGGGGGCCAGGACGGGTTATGTCCGACCTGCACGGACTAAAACCCCCGGGGTGTTACGCCAATCATTAATGTTAATTTACTCGACAAATCGCCCATGTCTATCAACTTACTTAGCGTTTTTAGATCTTTTAATTTAGTAAATCTGTTTTATGAGCCTACCAGAATCACAGCAACCAGCGCAACGTGTATTGATAATATATTTAGTAATATTGACCCTATACGGAAATCGATAATTAATATGTTAAGTTCGGACCACTGCGGTCAACAAGCTTCTTTTAAGGGAAACACTAATAATACTACTCAAGATTTTATATACAGGCCGATTTCTAAAAATCTGGACTTGTTTAATGCTAAGCTCACCAAACAATTAAATTATATGACGAGTACTCGAGATGATCCGGATAGCTTGTATTCTTCATTATTTCATTGTATTGTCAAGGAATTTGACGCCTGCTTCAGTTTGAGGAAGGTAAAAGGTCAGCAAGGTACGAAATTTAGTGACTGGGCTACACCGGAAATTCACGCCAAAAGGTATAAATTGTATGAGTTATATGCTACAAGAGCTATTGATCATAGGCCAGAGTTTCTAGATTACGTCAAAAACTACTCTAAAGAATTCAAACATATTTGTGCCGCCGCAAAGTCAGAATATTTTTCTAACAAAATCCGTAACTCGGATAACAAAGTTAAAACTGTTTGGAATGTAATTAATACTGAAACTGGTAAAACTAGAGTTAGAGACCCTCACTACAGCCTCCAAGTTGAAGGTACTGTGGTGAACTCGGATCTAGATGTAGCTAAAGAGTTTGAGCGGTTCTTTACAAATATACCTTTAGATACCACTAAATCATTATCATCATCTCCTGATAAAGCTGAAATATTATTAAGATCAAATGTGAAGGAATGCACAGATGTTTTTAAATTTAATCACGTCTCTCCAAAAATTGTTATTAAAACTTTTAGGTCACTGAATATAAAAAAGACTGAAGATCTCTGGGGCCTCTCCGTCACAGTACTACAGTCCATCTTAGAGTTAACTGCACCATACTTAGCTGCTTTATTTAACAAGTGTGTGGATATTGGAGTGTTTCCCGATCTGATGAAACACAGTAGGATTATACCCTTGTTTAAGTCAGGGGCAAGAACAGACCCCACAAATTTTAGACCAATTTCGATACTGCCAGCACTGAGTAAAGTTTTTGAAAAATTAATTCTTAACCAAATATCTTCACATTTTTGTAAGAATAAGTTGCTTCATAGTAGTCAATTTGGGTTTACCAAGGGACGATCAACAACAGATGCCGGTTCTACCCTAATTAAATACGTATTTGATGCCTGGGAGGAATCACTAGATGTAATAGGAGTTTTCTGTGATTTATCCAAGGCATTTGACTGTGTTGATCACGTTACGTTAGTAAGGAAGCTAAGCTACTACGGTATTAAAAACGGTGCACTTGATCTTATTATTTCTTACCTTGCTCACCGAACTCAGCGGGTGGACATAAACAGAACGCAATCTCCTGGGTCAGCTGTTGCTATGGGAGTGCCTCAAGGCTCAATTCTGGGACCATTCTTGTTTTTGATTTATATCAACGATCTCCCTTATGTTGTGCGCGACAAACATGAAATAGTTCTGTTTGCCGATGATACTTCACTTTTATTTAAAGTAGGTAGAAAACAGGCAAATTTAAATGATATTAATGATACGTTGTCTACAACTGTTGACTGGTTTACAGCCAACAACTTACTTTTAAATGCCAAGAAAACCAAGTGCATGAAATTTTCTCTATCAAATGTGAAAGGAGTGAATGGGACTAGTATAAAACTAAAGGATGAGACAATGGGATTCGAAGATAAAACAGTATTTTTAGGTATTACTTTGGACTCAAAACTGCAATGGAATGCACATATATCCACCCTTGCCGGTAAACTTAGCTCTGCAGCTTATGCGGTAAAGCGCATCCGCCAACTTACAGACGTCGAGACAGCGAGACTGGTGTATTATAGTTATTTTCATAGTGTCATGAGTTATGGGATTTTGTTGTGGGGAAAAGCGGCTGACATTCAGGCCATCTTTGTATTACAAAAGCGGGCTATACGTTTTATTTATCAACTGGGTTCACGGGTCTCACTCAGAGATAAATTTAAGGAAATTAATATTCTTTCTGTAGCGTCGCAGTATATCTTTGAAAATATCATGTATGTACGCAAACACATACATGACTTCAGGCATAACCGTGACGTTCACAACCTCAACACGCGAAATAAGGATAAACTCGTAGTCCCAGGTCATCGTCTTCGTAAAGTAAGTACATCGTTCGTGGGGAACTGTATACGCTTCTACAATAAGATACCTACTGATATTGTCAATATGCCGTTCAATAAATTTAAGTCTCGCATTAAGTGCTGCTTGATGGGTAAGGCATATTATACTGTAAATGACTTTCTAGATGATAAAGACGTTTTTAAGTAGTGTAATTGGGGTTCTTCTTTTAAATAGTAATAATAGCTGAGCACTGGGCAGCGCTTATTGCAAAATACCTTTTAAGCCAATAATGTAGACATTTTAGAATTTAAGTTTACCTAATGTTTAATTTTCTTGTAATTTTATTGGTTCTTGTGCACAAGATAGTTTTGAAATGAGAACAAATTGTGATGTTTCTCGCCGGACAGCTACTTTTATTGATATATTGTCCGGCAGCATGAGCATGTCATGCTCACTCAAAGGTCTTTGCTTACGGCGGCGTCGTTGATCGGGTCGCCACCTTCCCAAACACATGGTTGAGGGAGGCGATGGCTGAGATACGCGTCATACTCGTGAACGGGTGCTGTCTGTGGGGTCCGGTCTGTTCACGCTTGCAAGGACCTGTTTTCCATTTAGTTATTTTAATGACTGTTCCTGACGTAGAGACCTCGTTATGTTATTCTCCTAGTCAATATTTTTAATTTAATTGAGCTTACATTTGTAATGATTTATCTGTGTTAGTTTTTTTTTTTTTAATAATTATTTATTACTTTATTACCTTGTAATGTTACTTTTAAGTATTATTGTATTTTATGATTGGAAAAAATGACCTTCTGCTGGAGTTTCTTGCGGCGCTTCTTCTCCGCAATGATGGTCTTGTCCGAAGCGCTAGTAGATTCACTACATATTACCGACGTGTAAAAGAGCCCTCATGTGGCCAATTTACTGAATAAATATTTTGAATTTTGAATTTTGAATTTTGAATCGCTTTAGGAGGGGGCTACGGGACCGCTATAGCACCAAAACGTAGCCCCCCAGTAGCGGATTACAAGGCTCCTCGCCTACTCCGCTGAGGGCACCCTGGAACACAGCAGGGGCCTTCCAGCTTAGGACCTTTTACTGCAGGTGATAGACCCCCCGATCCATCACCCGCAGGCCCCCGTTACGGTGGCATGCGGTTGACGTAAACCAACCGCCGCCGACACAGTCGCCTGCGGCGCATTGGCAGCGCTTCGGGATCAGCCTGACGCTGCCGCTCCGCTGCTTCCTTCAGCGTCATTACTATGTCGCTGAAGGTCGCCACCGCCTCCCACGCCTCCTCGCTGCCAACCATGGCTTGCGCCAAAGCAGGCAGCGAGAGGTCCCCGCCTACTACCGCGGACAGCACTGCTCGAGGCTCCGCCCGGGCTGGACATATCGCACGCGTGTGTCGTGCCGTATCTGCTACACCTTCTCCACAATGGTGGCACGCCAGTGACGGCTCCCTGTTCGCCACCTCACACAGATATTTGCCGAAACATCCATGACCGGTTAATAGCTGTGTGAGGCGGAACGTCGGTGCGCCGTACTTTCTTTCGGCCCAGTCCCTAAGGACGGGTCGAATAGCAGCCTCGAGTTCCTCGCTAGCCTTGCCGACCACTGCCGAAAGAGGACGTCACGGGCCCTCTCTCTCCACCCATCGACCTCTTGCGGATGCAGTCGGCTGCCCTCCAGCAACATTATACAACCTAATCTAACTTAACATACCTACTGTTTTTAATACTTACCTAGCCTAGCTTGGTGAAGTTAACCTAACATTATACAACCTAATCTAACTTAAAATACATATAGTAGAAACTATTTAAAATCACGATTTGCACTTGAGAACTTATCTGCGATGAATAGCATTGTTATCTTTTATTAAAACCAACCGCAAATTACCTGTACAAAATGATATGCACTAATAACAAAAGATGGAATATGAATTACAACTTTACCTTCTTGAGAATAAGGTTCAAATTGGAATAGCACACATTTCACATAGAACATTTAGAAATAACATTGACTTGCTAAATGTTATACCCGGTGGTCCTTATTATGTCATTTCCAAAAGGTTCTATGTGAAGTGTGAGCTAATCCAAGTAGTATATTATTGGGCGTTTCAAAACACATTTCATGTGTTTTGTGTTTTGAAACTCCCAATCGGTTTTGAGGTGTTCTGAAACTCCCAATCGGTTTTGAGGTGTTCTGAAACTCCCAATCGGTTTTGAGGTGTTCTGAAACTCCCAACCGGTTTTGAGGTGTTCTGAAACTCTCAATCGGTTTTGAGGTGTTTTGAAACGCTCAATCGGTTTCTCTGAAACTCATAGCAGTTATTTTATTAAGTTGTAATTGATTCGAAACGCCTTTGCGTTCTTTGATATATTTGGTTCATAACGTTCAATCGGGTTTACGTGTCGCCTCACGATGTGCCCGTAACACATCATACAAAATTGAATGCGTTTTCACCATGCTAAGTCGTTACTTACTTTACATTTGTATTATTAAGTAAAATAACAAAAGCTTAACACAACACACACACTAAGTTGATCAGGCTCAGCATGTATGCAAGGGTCCAGGACCCTCATAGCGCACCACACCGCTACGGACGGACTTGGTTTGCTAAGGTGTTTTCACAACTTGCTGCGAAGGTGATCAATCTCCACAACAAGGACGGGCCACCCGGGATGCTATAGGTTCCCAGTGGTCTTATGGCTGCATTTTACATGAAGGTGGATTTGGGGGCCTTCCACCAAGGCGTGGGTCATCTGTACCTACCACCGCATAGGCACAGAATCTCCTCAAGTTCAAAGATAACAAATTCAGCGGTTAGTAGCAAGGGTGATCAGGCCGAGCCACAGGTTGCTGGTGCACCCTACCATTCCGCCGGTCGGTCACGGAAGGTGGGAGCACGTCGGTTACATATTTTGTGTTTTATTTATATCAACCAAGTATAAAAACTTCGTTAGCGCGATGTAGACCCTGAGCCTGCGATTGGTTAGTTTCTGTGACGTAGTCGTGACGCTAAACATACAATAATCAATGGCAAAAAGTTACTTGAAATTTAAATAAGTTATTACTCTACAAATTACTCAACCTGATTTTGTTTCTTTAACTGTACAAGTAAAGTTTACAATCAGTTGAAGTGTCATTTGATATGTTGCCTTAATAAATTTTTGCATATTCACAATTTGCTTATCTATCACTATGCGACACGGCTATTAAATAATTAATTGTTTTGATGAAGACGATAAAATAATGTACTTAAGCAGTGTTTACATGGTACACAAAATATAATTATAATGGTTTTGAATAGAAAGAAACAATTTGTTTAAAAAAATGTTTATTTTAAACAAATTAAGATAACAATATCAAAATGTATGTATGTAAACTCTTTATTGCACATAAACAATTACAAGACAATAATTGTAGTAATTTTATGGTTTTGAATAATATCGAGAATCAAAAGTTGCATAACGAAATTTATTAAAAAATTGATTATTTTAAACAGGTTAAAGAAAACTATTTTTAAATGTAGTATGTATGTATGTAAACTCTTTATAGCACATAAACAATTACAAGACATAATAATTATACTTAGTAATTTTGTTCAAGGTAAGTATTAAAATATGAACTTAATAAAATCTAATAGCTAACGTCACTTAGTCTTTTCACAATTCGGCTAACTAACTCTTCCGTAGCACTTAACAATTCATCGTAGTTATCTTGGACGACATACTGCACCGTCGTCGTCAAATCCTCACCTTGTTTCGACTCGAGGTTCGCAATAGTAATCTTTATTACTTGCTTCCCCTTGTTAGCTTTTCTAATTACATGCGAGTTTAACCCAATATCTGATGTTCGAGTCCTTCTTTGCAGTGTTTTCTTCTTCAATTTTTGTTTTGATTTTTTCGGAGAATTTGCTAAAGATGTATCCTGATTTTGATTTATACATCTTTCCTGGCACTTCAAATAGGAATCCATGTCTTGGCAATAGGAAAATGGTTCGTCGAATGATGCAATAGTCTGAGATGAAAAAAGTGGGAACTGTTCATCGATTTCTTTCACGCAGTCAATGGGTTGAGAACTCGTCATACTCTGCAAAATAAATGAATAGAATTAGATTTATACCTACCTAACCATTTTTTTTTTATTAAAAAGTAGTACATAATTGAGATAGCTGTACTTACTTATTTTGAAGATACAGGAACTGAAATTAAACTACGCCTGTCTAAATTGACGTTCAAAGAAGAACTACACTTATTTTTTAGATACAGGAAATGAAATAAAACTGCGACCGTCTAAATTGACGTTCAAAAAAGAACTAAAATACGAGTATTAAATTGTTGCAGTAACATTTTTCCTATGCTAAATAAGTACACACTTCAAATACAAGTTTAAACAAGTCTTAATTCATGCAGTGTAAAATGAGCCTTAGCGAAGTTCGCGGCTACTTTGTAAAACGGCGGCTTCTTTGATTGCAACATAATTAACATGATACTTTTGTTTGTTACACATTTGCTTATTTTGCAAATTGACGTCTGAGGTATTAAACCTTTATAAAAACCATTATTGTTCGTATTTTGTAGTAGCACTGTTAATACAAATCGAGTGTAATAAATATTGAAATGTTGAGAACTTCTGTATTGTGGTGTAGGTACCGATAAATTTATTTTTTATGTTGTAACGCATAACTTTATTAGACACCGTTGCAGTCAATCGTTCTACAGTGAATCAATCATCTTTACTCTACCTACACTGCACTAAAACAATGTTCGTAAGTTTTTAATACATTTAATTACATTGTTATTAACTTTTTTACACAATATTAATGTTATACTTTGTCTGCAGGTCTGATACGGAATACTGTCAAGTTGAGCTCTCCAAAAAGACTCCCTCAAAAAAGAAAATCGCGCTTCCTGAATCTGAGGACGAAGTTTCTATACCGCGGTAATTATATTTTAAACAAGTATAATGATATTAAAATCTTCTAATGTGTTTTATAAAACGTATAATTTGTTTTTTATAGGTCTAAGAAGCTTAAACTCTCCAAAAAGGCTCCCTCAAAAAAGAAAATCTCGCTGCCTGAATCTGAGGACGAAGTCTCTACACCTCGGTAATTATATTTTAAACAAATGAAACATTGAAACCTTCTAATGTGCTTTTAAAAATGTAAAATTAATTTTTTATAGGTCTAAGAAGTTGAAATTATCGAAAACCCTGCTTCCCGAATCTGAAGAAGAGGTTCCAACTTCATGGTGAGTAAATAAATTACCGTTTTTGAAACTGAATTAAAATAATTAGCTCAGTATGTACCTACCTATGTTCGTATTATTAATTTTTGGTTTCGATTTACAGCACAAAAAAGTTGTCGCAGACGTGTCAACAAAAACATCCGCCTGCAGGCTGGAAAATTGACTCCGATAGCGAAGACGAAGACTTGCGTGTTCAGCAAAAGGAAACGGTGTTCCCGTCTGTTTTGATACGGCAAGTTCCTGGCGGCAGGGTGCGGCGAACTGCACAATTGTCTGGTAATCTTTTTATTGAGTTAAAATTGTATAATGTTGCTGACATAAAAACTGTTGCGGTAGAAGATCGATGGAAGAAGGCTTTAATTAACTTAAAACTTCAGGTAGATGCTGTACTGGAACACGAGTGTAGTGTCCTTTTTAAAATCCATTTTAAGACTCAGGTTAATCTTCGCCATCAGACAGCTAGAAATTAGTCATTAGATTTTCTAAAACAAACTGAAAACAGCGCTCTCTCTGGAAAACATTGACAACTATTTAAACGATTAGACATTAAAATTTGACAGATTAATTCTGAGGGACTAGCGGAAAAATAGATTCACTTTGAGCTACCTAGATGGCGCTGAGGTGTGAAATAAAAGAAATTAATAATAAGAAATAAAACAGATCATTCTAATTAGAATTTAGGAAATAAATAGATTTATTTCGTTATGTTAGTAAAATAAATTAAAGAGGGAAGGATTACACAAATTATTTTGTAGTGAAGTAACATTATAGTTGTGTAACCTAATAAAGAAAGATCGAATTAGCTGGAAGTTGAATAAAAAAGAAATGACGGTTATAATGCTAAGGAGAGTAGGAGACAAGTTCAAAGTATAATGAACTAAACGATTAGACATTTAAAATTGACAGGTTAATTCTGGGCGACTAGCAGAGAAATGGGTTCACTTTGAATTACCTAGATGGCGCTGTGGAGCAAGCGAAGGAAATGGTTGAAATTAAATAAAAAAAAAACATCATTCTAATTAGAATTTAGGAAATAAATAGGTTTATTTCATTATGTTAGTAAGATAAAGTAAAGAGGAAAGAATTGCACAAATTA
The DNA here is from genome assembly GCA_948252455.1 of Acleris cristana. Classification (NCBI taxonomy): domain Eukaryota; kingdom Metazoa; phylum Arthropoda; class Insecta; order Lepidoptera; family Tortricidae; genus Acleris; species Acleris cristana. The sequence goes on along the minus strand of OX411771.1, from coordinate 44,905,074 downwards.
TTTTGTAATGAGGTAACATTATAGTTGTAAAACCTAATAAATAAGGATCGAATAGGCTGGAAGTTGAAAAAAAAAAAAGAAGAATTATGACCGCTATGTTGCTAAAATGAGTAGGGGTCAAATTCAAAGGATAATGAACTTTGTTTGTTACATGTTATGTTAGAATAATCATTGTCATTAGAAGAGTAAATGCATTATTGCGGGAAAACTTCTGCGCATCCCAGCTTCTCTATACGCAGGGACGCTAGAGAGACGCTAATATGAGGAGAGATGAGTTCAAACGAAAGTGAGCTTTATTTGTTACTTGAAATGATGAAATAGACACTAAAGTTGAATAATTGAAATTTCTTTTGCGGGAAAAGTTTACGCATCCAAGCGATCTTATACGCATGTTTCATACAGCGGGGCCGAAAATTAGGGGTTTCTACGCATGCTCAGGGTTTTCTATATAAAGTCTGGCGAGGGTCTGAGCGGGGCTTTTTTATTCCGGTCGTCGAAGGGGTGAGTTGATATTTTGCTGAGAGGTGTCACGTATCGTCCATTTTTGCCTTGTTGGTTTTTATTTATTTGTGTTGTGCTCGTATATTATAGGTGATATTATTTTGGGTGTCGCTTCACGTTGCGTTCGAGTAACGCTACAAGTTAACGATTATCGCTACACAGGAATGTTGTAGTTGACTTTCTTTTGCTAGGATTGTGAGAATGTTTTAATAACTGGTGTTTGTGTGTTCCGGGATTGTTTTAACATGTTTATTAACCTTCTTTTGTTTTCCAGAACTCTGTAACGACGCCACAAATGGTAGTCGGTTACGCAGAGCTCCAGGCAGTTGTAGTTTACGAAAATGAATACCTACACTCACATTTTGGTTGTGAGTTGAGACCTGAAGATTTCCACAATCAGGAAACGGACGGTTTTAACTCATTAACTGAGTGAGTTTGGAAGGTACGCGTACAAGGTTTCCTGATACCTTTATTCGGTATATCAGGCTCTGCTGAATGGTACTTTTTATGTCTCCTCTTCAGGGCCCGTAGAAGTGGATCCGAAATCAGTTTGCGATTGTTGTGTGGCCATCTAAAGTACCTTTGGCATTGATCCCCTTATTTATATATGTATATATAGACCACCGTAGGTATTTTCCCCACCTGGAAGCCAACTAAAGGCTAGAAATAGCCGGTTGAAGGGTCTTAGGACTACACACAGGGAGTTTTACTTCCGAAATCGAGGTTATGTTAGGTCTTAGTTGGTCTAGCAAAGGTTTTCTTACACCGGAATTCCTTTACACTACTCACACGTTTAACGTAACTGTAAAAGTCATTTTGGACTTTTAATTGCTCTAAAACAATAGATTAATAGGTGGTTAGGGGTTATAGGTAGTCAGTAGCTTTTCCTTTACACCGAGGGAAGCTTATAAACACGTAAAGTGACTAGCTAGGTATATGTAGACAAAGTTTGTTCTACTACTGGCATAGTAAAACAAGCTCTGTCGACGTAAGAATTATAATTATTGAACCAAGAAGACTTAAATTAGCCTTCTAAAACCAATAGGAAAATTAGGAACTAGTAATAATTAAATCATGTTAGAAAAGTAATCCTTTTAAATTAAATTCATATTAGGCAAATATTCAATCTAGGGTATCGAAACTTACTTATTGAATGTAATCTTGATAGTCTGTGGTTAGGTCTATCTATTCCTGTCAGAAACGTCAAATTCTAAGACCGTCCGTCTAGTTAGAAAATAACTAAAACGCTAGGTTGCGGAGTATGTATGTTGTACGATAAACCCGTGTTGGTATGATTAGGGAGTTCGTTTAACATGAAAGGTATTGTAGTGGTTATAATTAGCAGATAGGTAGAGGTCTAAGTTTAAGAAGCATTTGCGTCTAACCTTAGTGATAAACCTAGGCGGCTAACTAGGGAGATGCCCGCAAACATGTTTTATCAGTTAGTGTGTAAAAAGAGTTCACGTTAAAACTGTCCCAAACGAATAAAAGTAATTAGTTAGCTATGTGTATTTACACAAGGTTGTTGTCATAGAAGTCATCTAAGCACGTAACGAAACTTATTAGTCTACGGTATTATTATTAACTTTCTAGGATAGTAAGGGTAAATTAAAGAGTTCACGTTAAAACTGTCTCAAACGAATAAAAGTAATTAGTTAGCTATGTGTATTTACACCAGGTTGTTGTCATAGAAGTCATCTAAGCACAACGAGAGTTTATGATATTATTATTAACTTTCTAGGATAGTAAGGGTAAATAAGTAAGGTTACATACCTGCTAAAAGAAAAGCTAGGCTTATCATATTTAGATATTATTCCGAAGAGGTTCTAGTTGTAAGAATTAAATCGTCATCATTATAAGCTATACATTATCTTTAAACATCAGGTAAAGCAAATAAATCTAGGTTAACATAGTCCTTTTGTATAGGTAAAATTCAAAGTGATACTTACGAGTTGGTCTGTCCTTTCAATACACCTTTAACAGCTATAGATGTGCGGTACATACCTAGCTACGGCTTACTGTCTCTGTCCAAGGACAATCAGTGGTCACTGTACTTACACATATGCTTAGTTGTTGTCTGAAGGAACCCTAGTGTTGAGTATACACTATGTAGTTCAAGAACACACCACCTTTGTGAGAATATTAAGGTTATTAAAGAAGTTATTTAGTAATAAAACCAAAGGGCTACTAATTTAGTTAAATTAAGTGTTGAAACAGGATATCTGAAAGCGCACTAAATCAATTATAGGGCTACTTACTAGGGCTTATTTAGTTTTAGATATAATTTAGTGTTGGCAACTTCAGTGAAGTAGATGGTATATGTAAAATTTACACAATAGTGTCTCAGACTAAGTTATGAATGGTGAGGAAACACTAATTCATTATTTTATTAAATTTTAAACTAAACAGTTTATGTACTAGGGATATAGTACTGAAATTGAATTATAGTAATCTGAGTGATTCAATAATTCATACTACAATCCAGAGTATAAAGGTTGTAGAACCCGCCTAGTAGGGTTACATTTATATGATAATTACAGTAGGTATACTACTAAATAGTTTGGTAGTTATGACTACAAATTATAGAGAAAGACACACAAAGTTTGTCATAGGCATATTGAGTTTAATTCTATAAGTAAGAAGTAACAGGCTAAGAAATAAGAATAAAGCCTAAAATTAAGCATTGACATTATATTGTTCTAATATATTATTTTGTGTTCAAAAGTAAAATGAATAATTGAATTAAATAGTTTAATCCTTTGAGTTTGTCTCGGTCTCTCTTCTCAAAGGATCCTTTTGGAGAGACTAGTAGAATCAAGTTTACCTAATTGACTAGAATTAGTCTACTAAATTTACCACTAATAGAATAATGTGTTATATTAAATAATAAAAGATATATTAGTGGGCGGGCTCTGAGGTTATGGTTGAAGAGCAGCGGAACGGCGTGTGATGGGGCCGTTCCTGTAATCACTAATATTTTATTGCCATTTTATAAGAGAAGAAATAGTAAGAAATTCAAATTGATCCTAGTTTGTTCATAATATTCTAAGTCGCTTAATAGATATTATGTTTCAACAGTAGAATGATTATGGTTTATGATGAGACTTCTATATTCATGCTAGCTATAACTCTGTTCCTTGGTTAATAATACAAAGTTAGGTTAATTAATCCTTTCCAGTAGACTACTATAATAATTTGAACCTTATTTCAATTAGGAATTTTAATAATATAATTCTTTACTGAATAGTTAATACTTTTAGGTTTGATTTAACAACATATAGATGTTAGCTGGCAAGTTTAATGGTATTCTCTTATAGTAAACAGTAGAAAGGAGTAATTAGGTACTTCATAATAGACTAGTAATAATAATCTCTCGCTCATTAAAGTTCTTTGGTTTACTATTCGGTTCACAAGGTAGGGTTCTTAGACATTAGACGATGATAAGGCCAATATATAAACATATAATTTTAAAAACTGTAGTTCTGGGGGGGATCAGTACAATGCGGATTCGCAAGAGGTATCAAATATTAATAAAGTTTTAAAATTAAGTAAGGAGCACTTCATCGACGATGGAGTGTTCTATCGCGATTTAAAATAATTAGAATTGATGTGATAGGTACCTTTGTTTGTAATATTCACCGTAATTTTTCTTTTTAAAAATGAGTCTTAACTCAATATTTTGTTCTGTTTGCGAAACATCTGTTGCAAGTCGAGCTTTTTCTGCCCATTTACGAAGTACCGTGCATAAAAATAATATATCTATAGATAACGGTGATGGTGTTGAAAAAATAGCTAGCGCCTTTCGAAGTAGGATAGCGTCTTACCGCGTGCGAGGACACGAAGACTGCCCAGAGCAAACTAGTCCTCCTGCCGAGTTTTTACACAGTGTTCGCGCCCGCGTTCGAAAAATTTTAGATGCAAGACAATCAGTCTTTAAGAGTTTTAAAGTTAACTTTGAATTATTTGCAGAATTTTCTTTACTTAAAAACGATACATGCGACGTTAAGTCTTTTACGACTCAAAATATAGTGATACATCAGACTTATGATTTCAATGAAATATTTTCAAATCTTTTACACTCTATTTGTCGAAAAATTGATGAATTTCAAGACAGGGATAGTGGTTGGGCTTTTATGCGCAATTTATACCTAGAGGTAAACATCAGTAAATACAACCCACTGCGAGCATCGAGATTCATAGATTTGCCTAAAAATATTAAACTTAAGCGTGCGTGCATCAATATTCAAAATAAAGATAATTTTTGCTTTTTGTGGTGTGTGATGGCTGCACTATTCCCCGCTAAAAGTAATGCTCATAGGGTATCTTCATACCCTCATTATGAAGGTGTTCTAAATAGCGCGGACATGACCTTTCCTGTAGGATTATCTGACATCAAAATATTCGAAAAAAACAATCAGAATATAAGTATTAATGTGTATGCACTCAAAAATAAAACTGAAATTGTAGGCCCGCTTTATAAAACCGCATGTCGGAAACAACATCATATTAACCTATTAATGTTAGAAAACGGGCGTCAAACACATTATTGCCTAATAAAAAATTTAAGTCGTCTGCTTAAACTTCAATTAACAAAACATAACGGACAAATATTTTTTTGTGATGAATGTATGATATTTTTTAATAGTGAAAACAAATTAAATGCTCACGTATGCGGGGGCGTTAAGACAATTTTACCTGAACGGGGTGCGCAAATTGAATTTAAAAATTTTGAACGAATGCAAGATATGCCTTTCATAATTTATGCAGACTTTGAATCATTATTGCAGTCAAATACAGACGAAACGCTTAGTTCAAAATGTACTACAACATTACAGGAGCACGTGCCAGCTGCATTTGCGTACTACATTGTTTGTTCATACAATAGCTCGCTAAACAAATTCGTTTCTTATCGTGGAAAAGACTGCGTAGATAAATTTCTCGAATATTTGCAAATAGATGTATGTAGAATTCATAAAATATATTCTAACCAAAAGACAATATCTATTACAAAGGAAGAAGATAATGATTTTTTAAATTCTCAGTATTGTTTTCTTTGTCGCAAGTTATTGCTTGGCGACTCCGTGAGAGATCATTGTCATTTAACGGGACGCTATAGGGGGGCAGCCCATTCTTATTGTAATATTCGATACCGCTTACCATCATTTGTGCCAGTATTTTTTCACAACTTATCTGGATACGACAGTCATTTGTTTATACGTCAGTTGGGCGAACTTCCTGGTCAAATCAAAGTTATTGCAAAAAACAAAGAAAATTACATATCATTCACGAAATTTTTCATTACAGATCAAAACGGATATATGCCTGTTCGTTTTGTAGATTCATTCAAATTTTTATCAGCAAGTTTGGAAGAACTTGTAAGCACCTTAAATAAAGAAGATTTTATTCACCTCTGTCATTTCTTTCCTATAAAACAGCATTTTGATCTATTGAAACGAAAGGGTGTCTATCCATACGAGTATATGACTAGTTGGAGTCGCTATAAAGAGCAATGTTTACCGCAGCAACATTATTTTTACAACTCAATAAAAAATGACAGTATTTCAAAATATGACTATGAGCATGCGCAACTTGTATGGAAATCTTTCGATGTAAAGAGTTTAGGAGAATACACTGACCTGTATCTTAAATCAGATGTATTATTACTAGCTGACATATTTGAAAAGTTTCGTCAAACTTGTAAAATTAATTATAGATTAGATCCTGCTTTTTACCTAACCGCCCCAAGTTTAAGTTTTGATGCTATGTTACTCATAACTGATGTGAAGTTACAACTCATTGATGACCTTGAAATAATTAGAATGATTCAGAAGGGTATTCGTGGAGGTGTATGTTTATGTTCTACTCGGTATGCAAAGGCAAATAATAAATACATGCCGAATTTTGATTCCAGTAATCCATATAGTTTCTTATTGTACATAGACTGTAATAATCTATACGGTTATGCAATGTGTGGTTTTTTACCTTATGCTGATTTCAAATTCTTACCACAGCATGCAATTAATGAACTTGATATTCTAAAAATCTCTGATAATTCGGATTATGGTTATATTTTGGAAGTGGATTTAGAATATCCAGAACATTTGCATGACTTGCATAATGACATTCCATTCTGTCCTCAAAAATTCACACCTCCTGGTTCGAAGCAACCTAAACTTATCCCAAATTTATATGATAAATATGAATATGTCATCCATTACATGCATTTAAAAATATGTCTTAAACACGGTTTGATATTAAAAAGAATACATAGAGTAATCAAGTTTAAACAAGGTCCATTTTTGAAGCAATATATAGACTTAAACACGCAGTTAAGACAGAAAGCTAAATCCGTGTTTGAGCAAAATTCATGCAAACTATTTAACAATGCTATATTTGGAAAAACGTTGGAGGACCCCGAAAAAAGGTTAAATGTCATGTTAGTTAATGCATGGCGAGACACTACAAATAAAACAAAAAAGAAATATACAGCTGAGCAGCTAACAGGGAGACCCAATTTTCATAGTTCAACCATTTTTACTGAAAATTTTGTTGCCATACAAATGAAGCCAGAATCGATAACTCTCGATCGACCAATTTACATTGGATTTACTGTTTTGGAAATATCGAAAACTCATATGTACGATTTTCACTATTCTGTTATGAAACCATTTTATACATCTAATTTGAGTTTGTGTTATACTGATACAGATTCCTTTCTGTATTCCATAAATACAGAAGATTTATATGCAGATTTAAAACTAAAATTTCACCACTATTTTGATACTAGTAATTACTCAGACAGTAACGTATTTGGTATAACTCGTCAACATAAAAAAGTACCAGGTTTGTTTAAGGACGAACTTGGTGGAGAAATAATAAACGAATTTGTAGGTCTTAGGTCTAAATTGTATTGTATAAAAACTGAAAACAATCAAATTAAAAAGGCTAAGGGCACAAAAAAACATGTATTGCGAGGTGTGGATTTTGAGGAGTATAAAAAAGTACTTTTAAATAAAGAGCGGATAAGAAAGAGGAATATTGTATTTAAATCACTAAAACATGTTATTTTTACACAGTCTTTAAATAAAGTAGCATTGTCGTCAAATGATGACAAACGCGTTATACTAAAGAATCAAACCTCGACGTTATCTTGGGGTCATCAATCTTTGTTTTAATGTAAACAAGTTAGATTTAAGGTGTAATATTGTAAATAAAGGTGGCCATTACTGAATAAACGTTGTTTTTTAACAATCTTGTTTTATTTTACTTCGTGTATCATAATCATAATATTCGCACGTTAAATATATCAATGTCACTATTGAAATGTTTGATTAAGTATGAAATTTATTTAGTCGTCACGTCGTCACTGTTAGATTTAACGTACGAATATATATGTGTTTGCAATAGGTCCTAAAATAAAAATGCAATGATTTAATAGCAATTATTTATTTATTTATTTATTTTCTACAGAATATGATAAATTATTTTCAGAATACCATTTTTTAATACATATTACATTTTTTAACGCACATGTTTTTTTATGAATCATACAATTATATGTACTGAGATCTTTACAATATTTTTGATGCATAGATTGAAAATTAGGCAAACCTTTTTCTCCTGAATCTATTACTGTACAATTAGAACACAATTCTATTACCCATTTAACTTTTTCTAATCCTTTTACATATATTTTCTTATTTTCTAAGTAACCATGAATCATTCTTTTAAATTCTCTATAGTCAACATATCCTTCACGCCATAAAATTCCGAGGTTTTTCTCAATCCAGTTCACCTGACGTTTTTCATTTTCCGATAAAGTAGAAAATGCATATGGGGGTTTTATTGAAAATATTTGCGTGTATTCATCTGTACTGTATGCAAATTCCTTAACAATACATTCATTTTTATACGATTTAAATCCCTGAAGATCCACGAACAAACGGTCAGTCATCATGATATTTTCTTTGTAATGTTGCTTAACGGTTTGTATTCTACAATACTATCATTCAGAATTAGACAGTACGCCGCAGTATTATCGGGAATATCCTGTTCACACTCTAATTCTAGCCGTACATCTATGGCACCTGTTTTTAAGGTTTCGTTTTGATGAGAACAGTCGAGGACGAAGAGAGGGGCTTTCTCTTTAAATTTTTGCGGACTTAACAACGGTGCTTGACTACGTCTATAATAAGACTGTTGAAATTTAGCGTACTGTTCGTATAATAAAGCGTACTTTTCGTCTCCAAAACTTACATTTAAACTTTCATATGGAAAATAGTTTGAGTTCAAAAAAACTTTGACGTCTCTCAAATGACAATGATCAAAGCATGTTATATCTTTGTTAATCATATTTTTTCGGTCCGTTTTTAATCCAATTATAACGAATCGTGGCTTTTCAATTTGAGATGAAGTTTTGATTGACCAAGAATGTTTAGAGGTTTTAGGCAAAAGCGGATACTCATAAAGATCCCAGTTCCTAAATGCTATTTGAAGAGCGCGATCTTTTTCTAAATGTTTTAATAAAGTTAATCTTTCCCGATCAGAAACTTTAATATGAGGCATACGCCATACTATTTTAGATATAGTAATGTTGTCTATGTATTCATTTGTATTTAATATTACGCTATTTAAATTACTATTGGATCGTAAAAGAATAAGTTCATGTTTGCAATTAATAATTATTTTATTATAATCCTCTGCGAAACCAAGAATTTTATTTAAAGGCACAGATACAGAAAATGATCCATTGGTAATTTTTGTGCCATCAACGTCCCAGCCCCATAATTTTGACATCGAAGATTCGAGTTCATTCATAGATATAAGAGATTTCATAGTAGTCGTAACCCCGGCGTTTTTTATTTTATCTATTTCTATCCCATTCAGTTCATATCGAATATCTTGAAACATATGTAGTATAGGGTTATTAGTAAACAGAACACTGTTCACCTGCGCTTTTGTTTCTCTATTGATTACTTTAATAGTACCCTCTATGTATAAAGTACTCGCTGATGGTAATACGTAAAGATCTTGTTGATTAATAGGTATACGGATTTCATCGTTTAAATTAAAACTGGTTACGTACGGTTTATATGAATGATATTCGAAACTTTCAATCGTGTTATCAAAGCTCAATGGATCTATTAAGCTTAGTATACTCATTTTAACAAGCCTATGTTTTTTAAAAAATGTTTATTATCTTTCGTTAGCTTTGTAAATTGCTCTATAGGTCTTCTTTTCTTGATAGCACAGTGATTACTAATACGTTTATCGTGCGAGACTTTGCTTTTATTGAAATCTATCATTTTTCCGAAGATGTAAATATATTTGAATCTCTTCACCTCGTAAATTAAGTAAATTATTATTTGCGTCTAATATTCTTATTTTAAGTGAGCTTAAGCTTTTTTGGGTAACCGGGAAATAGATAACGTTTTTCGGTGTTTCTATAATCCTATATCCTGGAGGCACATTCGGAACAAACTCATGAATAATGTGGCTTGGTCTTCCGTTTACAAATGATCCGCTCACTATGTCACATTCAACTCGCACTATAGTTGTAGACAGAATGGAGACAGGAAAGGGGGACTCTGTTAATATATTAGCTTGTACAGTTTCTTCACCGAAACCTAGTAACTTGCCAATCGAATTTTCTTTATTAAAGTATACATTTTTAGAACATACTATCGAAGTCTTTAAGGTATTATTATTACACGTCAGTGAAAATGTGCATCCTTGCAGATGTCTTTTGAAGTAATCGTCAAGGTCTTGAAGTTCGTATGACCCTTCAGGAATTTGTACTACTTCGTTTTTACCATAATAAAATTTATTGTTTCTGTAGTCTATATTAGGTATAGAGTTAAAAGTTGACATGTATAGCAACCCACATTCATATTCACCATCTAGTTGAAGAGCTGGTGAATGATTCGTAACCAGGGTAGAAGAGGTTCCAGTTATAGACAAAGTGAAAGACATCGTGTGAATGATAAGGTTTTTATTGCACAGAGACATTTAAACGGTCGCTCCAAAATTGTTTTAAATATTTCAAACATAAATGTCCGCTATTTACAGTGTCAAAATTTTGATAAGTGTTGTAGTTATATGAAATTTCATGATTTTTTAAATACCTTATTAATTCTAACGGTGGTTGAAGATCACCATAACTATTAAAATATTCACAATAATTATTATCTTTAACATAGGCTACCCAGTGAGTCCCCTGGTTTTTAGAACTGTCTAAATTAACGATTGCACATTCTACTCTGTTAGGTCGCTTTGGCAAATTATCTCTCATATAAACACCACGAAAATGAGGAATATCTGTTGAGTATTTTAAAAGATCTATATTAGTGAGAGCTCGTCTAGGTAACCTTTTATTTAGTTTTTTGAACTTTTTAAACACAATCCTTTGCCGTTCTTATACGGTTTTATATGTAAACCTTTTCCTAATGCAATAGATTCCATCATTTTGTTATGGCGTTCTGATTCGGTTAAGTTTTTCTTTGCAGCTTTGTAATCAGCAACAGCTTTTGCGATTCCAGCAGCTCCTCCTGCTAACGAGCCTAACGCGGAAAGTCCAGCAAAAATAGGTATCAGTGGTAAAATACCTCCAGTTTTTGGGATCGGTATTAAGCGAGGAACTCGTAATTTACTCGTATTGTTATTACGGAATACTTTAATTGCAGCTGCGAAAGCTTGGCTAATTGCAGTGCCTTTATTTTTAGATTTGTTTTTCTTTAATTCAGCACGTATTTTAGATGTAAACTGTTTAAATGTTTTTATCCCCGCACCGATTTTTATTTTAGATTTCATTAGTTTGCTAACTAACCATGATGCAAGTTTTTCACCCTTTCCAGTGTTTTTCGAGTTTAATCTTTGTTTAGCCATTTTATAAAGTTCTAAATCTGCACGGTGTCGGTCATCTAGATTAGAATGTTTATCGTAAGCAATGTCGTGCTGCATACACGCTTCGTCCAACTCATTAATTCCCTTATCACCCCTTAGCAACCGTTTGTGCAATTTTGTACCTGTTCCACAATAATTATACCCAGGTAAGTGCAGCTCAAATGGTAAGTGATTAATAGCACTGTTTAAAAGTCCTCTCCCTTTCATATCCAATATAATAATGACAATTTTGAATACAATAAAGTTAATAAATATACTCATACAATGGCATTTCTATCAATCCAGCTATTTTCGCTATCATTAAGCCCTAACCACTTTACATACAATTTTTCTCCCCTCTTTTTGATCACCTTTTCTATGAGGTAAACATCAGGATGCTTTGTTTTCTGAAGTTCTTGTTCGTAAAATGAACCGAGTATTGTATTTTTTCGTTGATCTTCAATAAGGTAAGTAACTGGACGAGTGTGATTTACATGTTTAATAGTAAATATTTCTGTCGACCAATTCGGTGTATAACCTTTATGAAAAGCACTTTTATACTTGCTTATGCGTACATGATCTCCTATATTAAATTTATTTGATTCATAACCTAGATTGGATTGCGCGTTTTCGATGTTTGTCTTTACTTTGGACTCATTATCAAAATTAACATCAAAAGGTTTAAATTTTGTTGTATGATGCATAGTTTGATTATAGGATTTAACTATATCATTCAAAGGTTTTCCAACCCATTTATAATTTCCAATGAAACTATAATATTTGTATAGTTTATTTTTGAGCGTTTTTATTAACCTTTCAACAATAGATGCTTTTTTAATTGAATACGTGGAATAATGATTTATTTTTAAAAAATGTACATAACGACCAAATTCATTATTATAAAACTCTTTCCCTAAGTCTGTCTGTAAGTTTATCGGTACTCGTTTTGATGATTTAATAATTTGTTCGAAAGAATTTTTAACTTCTATTTTCGTTTTAGATTTTGTTGGAATACACCACGCATACTTTGAAAAGGCGTCAATTACAACCAAAATGTATTTATATCCTCTATTTATCTTATGTAAATTTTGTAAGTCAATCAAATCTGCTTGCCACAAATCATCAATTCCTTTTAATATAACTGCTCGTCGCTTAAAGTTTTTTCGAGCTGATCTGTGTATCTCGTTCACGACTTGCTGCTTTGCCATTGTTTAATTTGTTGAAAATATCGTCTATTTCCCTTTTTGAATAAAAGTTCAATTTCAACTGATTTGCCAACTGATGAATTTGAGAATTTATGTCATCAAACATAGAATCTAGATACTTCTTCTGATAAAGGTTCTGAACGAGCTGATCGACGTACTGCTTATTAACTGCATCATCAGGTGACAATGGATGTGCAAGTCCCTTTAATCTTAATGATTGTAAATCGAAATGTCCATCATCTGATCGGAGCAAAGCATTATTTTTAAGTTCAGAAACTTCAGATACACGCAGGCGTTTATGAAGATGATGACCGAATTTGTCTATATTCATTTTATGTTCTATTTGCACGTCAAAAGTTCTGCCTCGACTAACGATAATAGTAAAGTAACTGTTTTATATATTGACATTGTTAACTAATCCTGCTTCTTGCAGTTCTTCAATAACAGATATGATTTCATTATCCAATCCTGTATTACCAGCTTCACGAGAAGCTATAAGCAATTTTAATCTTTCAACTAATTCGTTTGGGTTATCCCAATATACATATGATACATCGGTTTTAACTTTTTTCATGGTCGATAATCCTTCACCACTTATTAAACGTTCTTTAGCTAATTTAAAAAGCGGTCTTATTACGTATAAATATTTCATGCCTTTGTTGCTTTTAATTGGTTTATTAGGATTAAAATCTCTTCTATGTGCATTAGTTTCTAATAATAAGATTTTATAATTGCGTTTATCATCCTCAGTTACAATATTTAAATCCGGTACTTTCTTATATAGCAATTCGTTTAAACCTGGCGTTAAATAGTAAGTATGGGCATTTACTTTTAATTTTTTATCACTTGTTGTGTATACCGGACAGGATCCCAACATTAGCTTGTCCCGTTCCGTTCGAACACCAAAAGGTATATTTAAGTTGGTAATATAATTCTTTTGAAATTTAGGATCATCACGAGGAGATGCGAAAGAATCTGTCGTCTTAAATGAAATATCATTTATTGAATCCTGATCATTAGTTTGTTCACTTTCCACTCCATCGCTTACATCACTTTCATCGTTGTTTGATGTGTTATCCTCTTGATCTTCATTATCAAGACTCGATTGAGAAGATTTCCTCGAACGAAAACCCATTCTATAACATCCTGAATTACGACTAGAATCTTTATTTATAACCAAGTAACTATATGGCAGTTTCCATACTTCAGCACACATTTCTCGAAACTGCGACCAAGACATATCGCTTCCAACGTGCTCATCATAAACATGACGTAAATTAACATCATCTTGCTTAAATAGAATTATTAAGTTAGCATTATCTCTTATTAATTGTTTAGGTATTTTACTATAAGTTTGATTAAGGTAGAAGCTATCAATATTTTTATGACGTCCCATTGCAAAGTAATCCCTTATGTTGTTTTGATTTTCACATGCAACATCATCAAATATAATAATTGAGTTAATGTTAGCTTCATGTGGACTTAGTACTTCATCATTCTCACTATATTTTTTAAATTCGACTGATGGAACCAACATTAGTATTTTTTCTAAATACTGATACATAGGTTGGAAGAGAGTTTTAGAATAAAGATAAAGGTTTTGAAATCGTAGCCCCCGTTCATGCAGCAGAAGACCGACCATTAAATTAGTTTTACCACAGTTAGAAGGACCACAAATGATACTTCGAATTGTGTTCGGTAAAAGCTCTCCATGACGTGAATTGCGATCGTGGCGAACTGGACAAACGACTTCTAATTGCAAGTTTTGAAGTTGTTTCACAAACTTCATATTTCCAAATATAAAAACAATATTACTACCTACGTGTTGTAAGCATGAAATGTCTGTACCCAATGAGAGTAGACCTTCAAGATATTGAGTAGTTATATGTGAATATGTTCAGGTTTTTTAAAACTGTATGAACTTCTTAACCGATTGAGCATTTCAAAACACCTCAAAACCGATTGAGAGTTTCAGAACACCTCAAAACCGGTTGGGAGTTTCAGAACACCTCAAAACCGATTGGGAGTTTCAGAACACCTCAAAACCGGTTGGGAGTTTCAGAACACCTCAAAACCGATTGGGAGTTTCAGAACACCTCAAAACCGATTGGGAGTTTCAGAACACCTCAAAACCGATTGGGAGTTTCAAAACACCTCAAAACCGATTGGGAGTTTCAAAACACAAAACACATGAAATGTGTTTTGAAACCCCCAATAATATACTACTAATCCAATTTGAACCTTATTTTCAAGACGAAAAAGTTGTAATTCATATTCCATCTTTTGTTATTAATGCATTTCATTTTGTATTGGTTATTCGCGGTTGGGTTTAACAAAAGATAACAATGCCATTCATCGCAGATAAGTTCTCAAGTGCAAATCGTGATTTTAAATAGTTTCTACCATACTGTTTTTAATACTTTCAAGAAAATAAAGATGAATCAACCAACAAAGAAGTTACGAGTGGTTTTAAATTTTAACACCCCATGGTCGGCTGTTATTAAGGATCGCCTAACTTTACATTAGCTTAACCTAAGCTTAGAACTGATTTAAATCTAGCTTTAGTCCTAAGTTTCACTTAATTGAATTTACCTAAGTTAATTTTAGTAAATCTAGCTAATCGTAGTATTCGTAGTATTATCTTAAGCCGTTGTTACTTAGAGCCTATTCTAAACAACTATCAAAACCATATATTGCATATAGGTAAAAATATACTGGTTAAATGCAATCTAACCTACGTACGGGTATGTATCTACGAGTATGTATCTGTGACTAACATTAGCTGTAACATTATCTATCTAGTACGTATATCGACACCAGCAATTAATTCTACGCTAACTTGAAAATGACAACTTTACAACAGAGCCAATACTAGGGAAACATGTGATAACTTTTTAACCTTTTACACCACATTCATGATTTTTTACCGTAACTTATTCGTAGCAGATTATACAATATGTAATTACTACTTTTTGCATTATTTTCTTAATTTAGAATTTAGATGAACTTAGCTGAGTTTGTCTCAAAAATATAAAAAACAATACCGACTTAAATAACGCTAACTTATACTTAGCGTACTGTTATACGGAGCAAACTTTTTTAATTATTGCTTGTAATTATCGATTTACACAGAAACAGTCAAAGAAAAGTTACAAACAATAAAGTAATATAATTAATTTTAATAAACTAATACAAATAACAATGCAAATGTGTCCATTTTCACGAATTTAATAAAGTTAGCGTTGTATAGTCGGGAAACTTTTCGGTGCTTCTATTATTACTAAATGCCGCTAAGTGCGTTCATAAACGTTTAGCTGGAGTAAAAGTCGTAAATAGTATCAACAAATAAGCAAAAAAAATAGTAGTAACGCAGTAGAAAAGTTAAATTGATTTTTGAAATGCATTTCATTAGTTCAATTTTTATGAAATTTTGAATAAAGCAAAGAAAAAACAAACATTTTAGGAGTATTTTTTATTATTTCAAATCTAAAAACTATTAAACAATCAACACAATTAGAAATCAACAGAAAATATTTATCAAAAATAGATAAAACTATTAAACACTCTTTTATTAATAATATGAGATCAAAATCAATGAGATTTAAAATTTAAAAACGATTAAACAATCAACACAATTAGAAATTAAGATAAAGTATTTATCAAAAATAGACAAAATTACTCTCTTTTATGAGTAACATGAGATCAAAGTATCTCTTATTTTTCCTGTTAAACCCAGCGATTCTTGAATCATTTCCTCTTTTCTTGTGTAATCAACATTCTTGAATATGTCCTTCAGTAAATTCTTTTCTTTGTGAGCCTTAATGTTTTTATACCTTTCTTTTATTGCGTTGGAGAGTTCTTCATACTTAGTGGTAGTTTTAATTGGTTTGGGTTTAACCTTTTTCTGAATCCTCTGTAAACGTTTTTTATATTTGTGTGATTTTTTCTTCAGTTGGTCTATTTCTCGCCGTAATTGTAAATTTTCCCGGAATAATTTTGATCGGTCTCGTCTTACTTGTTTGCGACCTACATTCTTTCTGGTTGTGCTTTGAGAACTGTCGACGCCAAAAAACATCTTCAGGTACCATATTGGCATGCTCTATGTTTTCTGGCTGAGGGACATTAGGCTCCATCATCGTCGGAGAGCTTGGAGGGGTGTTATTAAGAACACGGTTTAAATTTTTCCTATTCAGCCTTAAATTTCGCTGTCTTAGTTTCCAAATTATTCGTGCATTGTATTTTTCTTGGGGTGTTAAATCACCGATAAGTCTCTTTTTTGCATGATAATGTCCTCGTTGCTTTTTTTTGTAATTTTCATACTTTTCAGGGTCAAGTTTAAGTTTTTCTTTATAGCGTTTTTGTCTTTCTGCAGCTGAAAGCGGTATTGCTACTGAAACAAACGAACCTACTTTTAACCTAGGTACTGTCAATGTGTCTTTACTTTATAATAATATTAATAATAGTGAAAATAAGGTAAAATGTTATTATTGTAATGCAATTTATTTTCAAATTATAGTGTCACCGTCACATAACATCCGCAAACAGGATACATGCATAAAAACTATGAAATTTGAGGTAACAGACACAAAAAAAAGTATCCCGCTTTTGTACTAGTTTAGCAACTGAAATACTAATTACCAAATTGTTTAATTTAACGCAGTATGTAAGGATTTAAGGGTAATACCTTAAAAAAAGTCTCTTGAGTCACGTAAAAAGTCTTCTGAGTCACGGTTTTCGTTACTAAGGTGACTGTGACTTAAGTGACATTTTAACATCGTTTTGTTGTTTTGGTCGCAAAACAATATATACTACGGTAAAAACATACACCTCCAGCCTATTAGACCTAAAAGACACTAGATGAAGAAAAAAAAATATTAGAAAGAGGTACACTTACCGAAATTCGAACGTTACTCGGCCGACACACAATAAACACACGCTACCACCTCGCGAGTCACGGACGAAATGGCCGAGTCAGTCTGAACGTATAGCAAACGCAGACGCCATCACGCGATACTTAGATGCAGCTCCTATTGGCTAAGCCGTTCATAGGCTGTCTCGCTCGCAATTAGCAAAACAAAATATCCGGTGACTCAGACGACACGTGTTATTTCACCGCCTTGGGGACATAGTTTTGAAAAAATATTTTGTATAATTCAAATACGTAATATCGTGCTAATTAATAAGAATTTAAATTAAAGGTACTAATATGTATATAAAAACCTCTAAATATAGAAAGTCGTAATGGACTTTGTTTTCAGAATTTTCGATAATAGTAAGTTAGTACCCTTGGGGGACAGTATGATTTAGTATGAAACAAAAATTTCGTCACCCGAGTCACGAAAATTTTTCTTTAAAAATGGAAAAAGTCTGACTTACAAAACTAAGGCAAACACAAAATAATAGATCTGATTAAACAATTAATATCTTATTCCATGTTTTATGTAATAAAAAGTAGGGTTTACTATTTTTAAAGTGAACGGGACGCGTTTATACAAAAAAAAGTTGATCCGCCCAAGTACTTTTTAGATGAACGTTTTCTAACATAATGCGATTCGATCGGCGTAAAAGAATTAACATGATCTATGACGCTCTGTTTTATGTCGTTAGTGATTATGAGTTTATGGTTTTTATGGCGACCTCTGTCATCAGTTATCTCAGAAAACTGACTGCACTCCTCATGTTTTCTCAGCGCGGTATATACAAAATCTTTGCTGACATCAAAAGTGTTTAAAAACATAGTTTTGCATACTTTTTGTAATGATGAGTCTGTGGCAGACATATTTAACGGAAGATGGTAATACAAAGTGTATAAACAACGGTTATTTTCACCTTCAGGATTGGAAGAAGACTTTTTTTTGTTTTTTCATTACGTATTGGGCGATTAATTTCCACTGTTTGATATGACTACCAGTACTCCAAAAATTTGTAAAAAGTTCGCTCCGCAAAGTATCGGAAATTTTCGCTCCACAATGTAGACGGCAACTGTTACAGCTTGACTTCATTTTTCTTGCCCCTTTAGTTATTCCCTTAGTACTAGTGTAAGATTTTCCTATATTACAAAGACGTTTTCTTTTTATAGCTACCCAGTCTTCTTTATGCTTGAGACGTTTACTTCCAGCATCGGTTCTTTTATTCGATTTTCTTTTATTTTTGGGTGTAGATTGCTCAGTATAGTCGCTTTCATTAAATGTTGTAGTCGAACATACGGTTGGTTGTGAGGCGAGTGTTTGTAAACATTACTTAGTAGATCACAGGGCATTCATCGTTAGTTCACGCGTTTTTAACTTGTCCGTGATTAAAGTATTAGAAAATGAGCAAAGAACGGAATAAATTGATTTTAAATCTTACGAAAGGTGGAAAGAAAGAGTGTAGCTTAAATGTGTCAGTGATTTTTTCCAAAATGAACAGTCATTTAGTTACCAAAACCAGTGTACCTTTTCCAACCACCCGTGCTCACAATAGTTTTGTATCGGATTTTCCTGGCACAAACAGCTCGACTGATGAAACAGGTATGGATGTCAATTACACAAATTTTAAACAACGTTTATCTTCGTCTGATCACGCCCAACTGGTTACTATCCTAGATAAAAGCGATCAACTTATGCCAAACAACAGTTTTAAACCAGGAAGCCAATTCGAGGTGCAACGTTTATCCGATGCTACTGAGTCGCATTCATCAGCTTTTGTTGCTTATCCACCTGATAATAATGGCACAACAAGGGAGTTGTTTGATAATACAGACTGTATGGACTTAGATGTGCCACCAGTCTCAAATAACCAAATTGAGCCCGTCACCGTATTTGGGGAACGCATCGAACGATCATCGCCACTCCATTACACGGAATTAACTACAGTACAGACAGAAACAACCACATATCAATCCCAAGCAACCAGAGCTGACGATTTTTCTGCTACTTGCCAGCCAATACCTACTACATCTGGTACACCCGAGTCACAGTCTGAAGTCTTACCTACTACGTCTGGTACACCCGAGTCACACTCCGAAGTCGTACCTGCTACGTATGGTACACCCGAGTCACAGTCCGAAGTCTTACCTACTGCGTCTGGTACACCCGAGTCACAGTCCGAAGTCTTACGTAAGAAAAGAAAGAGAGAACGAAATGCCACTGCGATATTAGAGCAACAGAAGCTAAAACATCCTTTATTGCCGACCTGTAATTGTAAAATACATAAATGCTCGGAAAAGTTTTCTGAACATGATAGAAAAGAAATATGGGCAGCATTTTGGAGTATGGACCGCCAAAGACGTAGAGATTTTATTTCAAGACATGTAACAAAAATAGAAACCAGATCTAAAACTGCAAAAGAATCCCGCAGGACAAATACTTTGGTATGGAAAATCAACGATATCGTTGTGTGCAAGACATTTTTTTTAACCACTACTGGCTATTCTAACGATGAATACGTGCAATCAGTTTTAAAAGCGAATCTTAAGACCAACAACCAAGCTTCATCCGTTAAAGCAGCACCGGACCCTAGAGGACGACATACACCAAAACATGCTTTCCCACAGGGTTATAGAGATAATGTTATTGAATTTATCGAACAATACAAGCCTATGAAGTCACACTATAATGTAGAACATGCCCCGAATCGACGTTATTTGCCAACATCTCTCACATTTACTAAGATACACCAAGAATTCCTACAGTATTGTGACAACCAAAATATGCGAAAATGTTCCTGGGCGTATTTTCATAACGTCTGTAAAGAAATGAACCTGTCTACAGCCGAACTTTCACAAGATAGTTGTGATATTTGCACGAAACATAAATGTAATCACCCAGTAGATGAATCAAACCCCCATGACTGCAATAGTTGCAAGTGTGAGGAATGTGCCAATTATCCACAGCATACAGAAAATAAGAATAAGTCACGGCAGCATCTGAAAGAAATTGAAGCTATATGTGAAAATGCCACTGACAAAGCCTTGTTCACAGCCGACATGCAAAAAGAACTATGTATGCCCCAGCTTATAGCAAAATCTTACTTTTTTTCGAGAAAGCTTGTATTGTTCAATGAAACTTTTGCTCAGCCTGGAAAAAACAAACGTTCTGTTTGTGTTCTATGGCATGAAGGTGAGAGTGGACGAAAAGCTCATAATATTGCAAGTGCTTATGTCAATTTTACTCTGGAATATTGCAGAGACTTAAAAGAATTTTTTTTTTTTACGGATAACTGTAACGCACAGAACAAAAATAAAATCTTTTTTTCGTCATAGGTGAGAGTAGTCAACGATCCATCAAATTCAATTGTAAATATTAATATAGAATACCTCGAACCTGGTCATACCTACATGGCTGCCGATCAAGTGCACGCTAGCAGAACCAATAACCTAAACCGAGCATTCGAAATATACGATTTTCATGATTTTGATGAAAAAATAAAACAATCGAGGAAAAATAACGAGACGATGGTTCTGACACACAAAAATGTCTATTTATTCCAGAATGATAGTAAAGTTAAATATCCTGATGGTTTTAATATACATAGATTTAAAATCGTACAACTAAGAAGAGGTTGTCTGTCTTTATTTGTAAAAACGAACTATGACGATTCGAGTTACAAGGAAATATCTTTTTTGAAAAAGACTGTGGAAATTGCATTGAAAAAGTTAATGGATGATAAAAAAAGTTTATTAGATAAGATTAAAAAACAAGAAAACCCGAGAGGAATTTGCAAAGAAAAGAAGACAGAACTTTTGAATTTATGTCAGTTTATGCCACAATCGAGAAGACAATTTTTTGAAGAATTAGTTGTATCTAATGTAGCTGATTTGGCAACGGAACGAGATATTGATTTTTGATTTCTTTAAAAGATAAAAAAGATAAAAGATAAAAGATGTTTATTCAGTAAGTAGGCCGCACGGGCACTTTTACACGTCAATAATCTACCAGCGCTTCGCAAGAGACCACTGCTGAGAAGAAACGCCGCAAGAAACTCAACAGCCAGTCGTTTTTTAAACATTTCTTATGATATGATATTATACAACGAAAAATAAAACTTAACCTAGTATTATATAAAACAATGAATGTAACAAAAATATGTCTATATATATCATGCGTAGTTGAGCAGGAAAATGTGTCAAAACTCAAAATTTCTACAAGAACTCATAAATAGTAAATATAAGAAATAAATAAAAATTAAAAATTATACTTACCTATGACGGTGCAAAACAACACATAATTAGTTTCGATACATTCCCCTACAGAAACCGTGTCCCCTAGACAATACACAATGTTTATATATTGGTATGATTAGGTTATTATTAAGATATTTAGGTGTTTAATTTAGGCCAAGCATTTTTATCTGTTAGATAGTCTTCGACCCTATAGTAAGCTTTAGACATCAACGACTTTTTCAAGTAATTTTTAAGTACTGGAAATGGTAACTTTAAAACTTCGTCAGGTAATTTATTATAGAAATGAATGCATTGACCTACAAATGATTTATATACCTTACGGACACGAAATTTTTTAATAGCAATTTTATTCTTATTTCTTGTATTCAAATTATGTATGTCACAATTCTTAATAAAAGAGTCTTGATTTTTAATGACATAAATAATATTCTCATAAATAAATTGTGATGCTACTGTCAAAATATTAATTTCTTTAAATAATAATCTTAAGGAATCACGGGAGTTTAGGTTATATATAGAACGAATGGCTCTTTTTTGTAACACGAAAATAGTTTGTATGTCAGCAGCTTTTCCCCAAACAAGAATACCGTACGACATAACACTATGAAAATAACTATAATAAACTAAGCGAGCTGTCTCAACATTGGTAAGTTGTCTAATTTTCCTAACAGCATAAGCTGCCGAACTTAATTTACCTGCTAGTACTGCTAAATGGGGACTCCATTGCAAGTTTTTGTCTATAGTTATTCCTAAGAAAAGTGCCTTATCCACCATTTCCAAACACTCATCATTTAGAAAAATACTAGATTCTACCGGTCTAACATTAGGCAAAGCGAACCTAACACATTTAGTTTTCTTAGCATTAAGTAGCAAATTGTTACTAGTAAACCAATTAAGTACTTTGGATTTGTAAAACTAATAAGAATATTAAAAGATTACCTAAGCTTACCCTCACTAGTTTTGTTTATAATATTTATGTATCCCTTTGTTCCCTTTTAAATACTAAGGCCGGATTGACCAAACAGGAATAATTAGGTATAGGTGAAAAACTTAAGTAAATTACCTCCTACATGTAGTTGTAACACATCTGTTTAGACCGTTTGATATGCTATATTTGAAATTTGACGTAAATTCCATATTAGTTTTGTACACAAGTACAGTCAACAGCATAAATAGGTGATCATTTATGTACCTTGTCGCTGTCAATCGTTTCACAATTTTGTATAACATTTCAAACACGACGTTAAAGTGACAAGTTACCTACATAAATGATCACTTATTTATGCTGTTGACTGTACATGCAAGAGGTCATATTCTTAAGTTTTTCACCTATACCTACTACTACTGGTACTACTGGTACTTAATCTAAAGTTAAACATCAAAATAGTACTAATTGTGGCAATATTTCTTTGTTCTCTTTCAAATACTAAGGCCGGATTGACCAAACAGGAATAAGTAGGTTAGTAGGTAGGTTAACTTAAAGGTTAAACGTCAAAATAGTATCTAATCTTGGCATAAACATACTTGTTTGGTCAAGTCTGGTCTAAGAAGAATTTGATGGTGCGTTAATATTACCAATATCTAAAATTTTAATTAGAGTTTTCGTACTTATAAGTATATGACAAAACACTGTAATATGATAGTTACAGTGTTTTGTTGTAATCTTAAGTACAACAACGGTACTTTGTTGTGACCAAACACTGTAATATGATAGTTACAGTGTTTTGTTACGACGCTTAGATTAGTTATTACCAAATTATGTCACAACAAAACAGGTTTTGGTTTTTATATATATGAAAGAATTTAAAAATTGTTTTTTTTTTGTGATTTGTATACTATTAAAGCAACATTATCGATATTAGGTCAAAATTTCATCAACATCGGATAAATTTTCACAGTTTTATGACCAAATAACGAAAAAAAATGATTTTTACGATTTCTGTAAAAAGGCATTTTTTATTATACAGTGTTTTGTCATGACACGGCAGCGCGCCGACCGGTTACACAACGACAACTAAAACTTAGCGTAATGTAAACAAACATTCCCCCGCGCGCTCCCCGCGCGTACCCATCTAAGTAGTACTTAGCGGCGTATAGTTCGGGTCATGTTAAAAAGTATATTGACTTAGCGTTTTATAACTTTCAAAACTTCTTTGTTTTTCAAAATTTTGTACTGAAATTTGGTGAGCACCTACATATACCTCAATTGAACACTTTGGCATCAAAAACGCAAAATCGACAAAATTCGACTTAGCGTAGTATTAATTGCTGGTGTCGATATGGGGTTCACCTCCACATACATTTTAATTTTATTGTAACACACTAAGTATGTAAAACTAAAACGAAGCATTTAAACGTTATGGAGTAGGTATATCAATCAAAAAAGCCTGTGTCGACAAGTTTTGTGTACCCGAGTGCACTGTTATAACGGTTTAATTGTTTTATTGGTAGCCGCCTATTATGTTTTATGGTCACAACGGATGCGATTGTTACTTGTTCGTTCTATTAGTTTGGGTGTTGTTGAATAAGTCGGCGTCTGCGTTAGATGAACTACAAGTTCAAACATGTTTTTAGGAAGACGCTTAACTTACGGAGCCTATAAAAGCGGTGAGGTATTGTGTCTGAACAACTATTAGCCACGCAACAGTCTTCGTTACCGGAGCTCCCTGTACTTAAAGCAGTATATAGACATAATAGTCTTGTGTCGTGCAGTGAAGTGTTTATAAAAAGGCCTAATAATGGATGTGAGTATGTACAAATATTTTAACTTAATTGTGTGTTTTTTTAGCATTTGTGCACCGTGTTTTTGTTAAGAGTATTGTATTTAAACAGTTTGTAATTTATTGTTTGATATTGTTTTAGTTCTCTGAAAATACTTTCAAGAACTACCTATTACTACCCGGGAAATAAAGATGAATCAACCGACGAAGAAGGCACGCCTGGTTTTAAAATTAAGCAGGCCATGGCAAAAAAGCGTTCAGTAAATAACATCGACAGCTTTTTTGAACGTCCCAAGAAGAAAACTAAAGTATTGAAGCGCTCTTCCAATGTCAGTCAAAGTTCTCCTGACGGGGTGGGCTATATATCAACCGGACAAGACGACGGGGCATACGCTTCTCACTTGATTAATAGTAGATTGTTCAACAAGGGACTAAAACAAGCCATAATGACACGAGATGTTTAGCCACGCGAGCGAGCCCGCGAGCGAGAGTGGCTATAGTTCGAGTGTCATTATGGTTGTTTAGTCTCACGTTAAACACTCTTCTTTTCACTTTGAATGCGAGGAAAAAAAACAACGTTCAGTGCGGGATTAGCCACGTACCTAGCAAGAGTAGCACATGCTACGGGCCCCACGCATCCACGTCTAAACTCTAAAATGCTAGTACTTACATCAGTATACGTATGCGTGTACTCATATTATTATGCATCAGGGTTGACGATAAGATGAATAATCCAGTCGATATTCTCCACCAGAATAACCTAAAACAAACACCCACGCAAAATAGGTGCATATCTAACTGCCGTACTTAGAGACGTCAATTAAATTTAACGCTTGTTTGAGATATATGATTTGCAAAAAAATAAAAACATTCCGCCCACTGAGCACTGGAAACACGCAGATGTGAGATTAAAATTCTACGCGTTTTCTGAAGAAGACACTCAGCTCCAAACTACACGTGATGTTATATTTAACATCACAAAGCGAGTAGCTTCTAAAGACAGTTGTATGAAATATTTTATTGACATAAGAAACAGTGATAAAAAGTGTTTGTGTAGGTTAAACAAAAGCTTGTTATTGTATTACATGTAAAAACCTTACCTTTTAAGAATTCAAGACCTTTTCCAGTCTAAACAATTATCTTTTCTTTGTAAAATTAAATTGTGCGAAATACTTTATTGACTATAAGATGCAGTGATAAAAAGTATTTGTGTAGATTAAACAAAATGGATAGTTTGAACTGTGACATCTACGATGCCCAACTCATCAGACTCTGTGAAGAGCTTGAAGAAGATCAAGAATTACTTGGCATCGGGGAATTCATAAGCCAACTTCATCGTGATGCGTAAGTAGTATTTTTAATTCTAAATATTCCTGTTGTAACCTGTGTAAAAGCGCTTGACCAGTACTTACCTGATAAAGGATGGGTTTCTGACTTGTAGTAACTTGATCTTATTGTTATGGAAGCAGTTAGGAGGGGCGCTCCTATATAAATGAGGTATTCGATTTTGAAATTATTCATTGTTTGCGTTACTGTGTTTGAGTTACTAAGGTGTCGGTTTCATCATAATCCATTTAGTTCGTGATCAAATTGACTGTTAAGTAAACAGTTTATTATAACTAATTTTCAACTGTGGTTTATATCAAATCAAATCAAATCAAATCAATTACCCACCACACACACCACACCACACTAATAGAAGATTCTGATGTAAGACCATATTTTACACCATGTGATGGTCATATTAAAGGCAAACAGAATAGTTCGTGCTCAGATGTGATTGATGAAGTTTTAAAAATGCAAGCATACTGCCAACAATGTAGACAAGATTTGAGTTAGTATAATATCCCATCCAATTAATTAAAAACGTTGTATTTGTTATTAAGTCGTACATTATGTTTAATTTCATGTTTTCTTATTTTTATAGATCTTCCCAAGTCGGGGGTGGAGTAAAGAGGACAGCCGCAGTTTCGAAGTCAGAAGAAGTGCTGGCAATGAAAAACGCGCCCTTCAACTAGTCGCGATACAGTATCAACATCATCCGAACCAATCTTAGATGAGAATGTGAGTACAAAAAATAATGATAATGTTGAATGTTCTGTGTGTAGTAAGTTTGTATCCAAAAGATTTTTCATCAACCATTTGAATAGTAATATCCACAAAAATAATGTCTTAAGGTCTGATATTCAATGGGTTAATGAACAGTTAGTTGAAAACGCATTTAGGAATAGGGTGGCTACTTATAGAATATTGCTTAATGAAAATGTTCGCAACCCATTTACTTCCGAAACAATTTTACAAAAAAATAAAGAAAAAATCTTTACATTATTGGATCGATCACTTACTGATCATTGTGCTTTAATAGTACATTACTGAAGAGGCCGTGAAGTCAGGGATTTAAGGACGACTTCGGGATAGAAAGAGTCCTTCAATCCCTGTTCCGGCCGAGGATTGTATAGTACTTTTCTCAAGCAATGTGAGGAAATATTAAAATTAAAATTGCAGTAATGTACCTGCAATCTTACGAGGGCAATCTCGAGACTGCGATCTTACGACTGCAATATATCGCCTAGTGCCTGCTATACGGCCTCATCTCAAAAAATTTCATTTTTGATATTATTGCAGATTCGTGGTCAGACGGGTTTAATTTACCACCTTAACTCAAAAAAATAAGGAAAACTATCCTCTAAAGCCTCTTAATGCACTTGTGGCTTTATGCAAATTTCCAAAAATCGACTATCCCTTACCTGCAATACGGCCACTTCGGGGTTGCGGCCGTGTAGCATAAACGTTCGGAACAAAGTTTTGAGTTACGTCCACATCGCACAACAGTAAAGGATGATTTCCACCAAACGGCTCGCATCGCTTCGGATCGGAAAGGATACGGACGGATGCGGCGACAGCCGATCGCGTCTATTAAAATTATTATTGTCTATTTATGACGAAGCCGATCGCGCGTCGCAGCATACTTTCGGCTACGATCGCGTGTCGCGGGAGTCACCCGCGTCAAGTTGCTGTGCGCGGCTTGGTTATATAGACTTTAAATAAGGTGAAGTCTTGTAATTGCAACTATCTGGTTATTGCAACTAACTTAAATAACTCCTTCTAGGATCAATGTTTTGAACAACGACAGGCGAGATATTGTATTTCTTAGTAAGGAAGAACAATATCACGCCTGTCGTTGTTCAAAACAGTGATCCTAGAAGGAGTTATTTAAGTTAGTTGCAATAACCAGACAGTTGCAATTACAAGGCTTCACCTTACTGTGAACATGATTTAATATCGTTTAAAGACCATAAAATTCTTTCGTAAAAGTATTCCGTTCCGAGCCGTTGCGGGCCGTTTGGTGGAAACAGTGCTTAAATGGGATCGTGATTACAATGAATGCGTCAAAATATAAACGAAATAAAAATCACATCGATCTGTCAATACGATATCAGGCTTATTGGTGACAATAGTCCTGTACGTGATGACAGATCCTGTAGCTCCTTGCTCTTCCATACGTTCTTGCGGTCTTCAGTGCTCAACAACATTGGTCTGCGCCAGTTTTCGTTTACCAAGGAGAGAGGGGTGAGGCTCCTGTCTACTGCAACCACGATGCATCCCACACTCATTGCCAAGGAAATAATCCCTGAGATTGCACACCTCGCGGTTGCGGAGATTCTAAGCATTTAAAATGCCTCGACCTCCACATTTCCTCGGGATGTACAATCTCATGACAGAAGAGCGTGGGTGCAACATGCGATGTGATTTAAGCAATAGAGTCCACCTTAGTATGCCAAAGGAGTATGTGAGCAGTGGCATCACCCAACTATTGAAGGCGTGCACCTTATTACCCTCCGACAAAAGACTGTTAAGAACTTTTGTCAAGCGGCAGAAGAAGCGCTCCTTCACTGACTGCTTGAGATCGCCGTCCTTAATACCATGACATAAAAAAAACATGATAACAAGATCAAGAACGTATAGAACAGAAGCGGATAATGCGAACGCACACCCTCCACCCCAGCCCGCTTCGTTCAGCTCCTCGCCATCGTCGTCGGGTGATGAGTTCGCCACTGCACCCGACACCAGCGAGTCGAGCGACGAGCGCGGGCCGCCGCCTCCGCCGTCGCGACCACCTGCGTGACGGGCGACCACCGCTGCCGGCACACTTCGCGCAAGGCTCCCGCCACCGGTGGTTTAGTGCGCCGCATGCGATGGTCAACATCAAATAATGAAAATTGCATGCGACCATACTACGGGGCTACAGAGGGAGGAACTAACCTCACTGCGTACCGTGAACGAATGCTGCTCCTGTATCAGACTCTTTAACCAGCCATCACCGTTACCGCCCAACGACTATCGGATCAAGTGCGGGCCATTCAGCGGCTTCGGCGACTGGATCAGTCTATACTTGATCGGCTACGCCTTGAATCGCTACCTATTCGTACAACCTCCGCTTCATCACGGGACCCTCCTGCTGCGTTATCGGCTTCGATGCCAGTTGCCCAACATGCACTGATGTCAGTGCAGGATGATCCCGTTAGCGACGTTGAGGATTGTGCGAATATAATCGTAACTAGCCAGGTAAATGAGCAATTGAGGAGGGCTTTGGAAGACGCGATCGCGCAGTATCGGTCCACACCCAACTCTAGGCCTCGTTTACCACGCTTGCCTGCCAGTAAACGAAATTTAGCACTTATGGGAGCCCTATACGCCTTGCTGGCGTCATATTTACAAGCCAGCGAGGATATTATCTATACCCGCTCAATTTTGTACTGCGGGGCCATAGCTGCGTGCCGCGTAGCTCGAGTCAAGTTTTCGGACACCGGCCGAGCTCCGCGCGCTCGCGGGCCTGTCCCCGCTTGGCAAGTGCGAATTGAGTGGCATAATGATAAGTGGACTCTAATAGGAAAGCTAATCTGCTTCAGGGGGGCAATGAACGCTCCCGAGTCATGCGTTTCGTGAACCAGGCTTTTGCTGGTAGTAGGTCCCAGCATTATATGCCTGTGTCACGGATAGTGTTGGTAAAGACTCAAGTCATTTGAGTCTTCATATATAAGACTCGACTTGGTTTTTTAGACTCTAGTCATATAAACGAAATTGAGTTCTGTTCAACGTGTCGTGGACTTGAGTCTTCTATAGAGACTTCAGTTCTCTATAGAGGACTCGAGTCCTCTATAAAGGCTCAAGTGTTTTGTTTTCACATAAGGCTTTTGAACAACTGTTATGAAAATGATTAAAACTCAAATGTACTTGTAGAGATACTTGAGATTACGCTGCCTGCTCAGTAAAGTACTGTAGCAATCAGTACATTTATTGGTTTTAAATTCTGTCTGTTCATCCGATTTACTTAATTTATTACAAACCAGAAGATCTTTTTTTGACATTGGGTCCAATTCGGATAACCGTTGTCTAATTTTAAACGTCTGTAAAATTAAATTAATAAACGTCAAACTCGATTTTGACAGGTCTAAACTCAATCCGTATTCGGGAATTCTTCATTTTAGACAGAAATCCCTAATTTTAGAGGCACACTCAATTTGACATTTCTAAATTTATAGGGTTTACAATGTGACATTTCTAAATTTATAGGTAGATTAGAATTTGGTATTCGGACGCACATTACGTTATATTTTATCTGCAATTTTAAGCGCCGCTTGAAACTTTGTAGATAGATTTTGAGACTAGAAAAATCTTTAGGATACATTCTTACATGAAAAAAACGCTTTTCGTTATATGAAATAGCTTAATTCTATCAGAACCAACCACAGACAAGAGAGTAGTTTCTAAATTTAGAGCTGTCATTTACGGCTAAAAAGTTATAAATTTAAGTGAATTTTAATTAAGAGTTTTTCCGAATACCAATTGGCGCGTAACCTAAAGTGACATTTCCTAAATTTATAGATTTAAAAGTTAAGTTGAAATAAAGTTGTTTTTTTTTTGGAAGGCCCTAGAAACGTAGTTGTCTGCCTTGGACGGCTTTGCTATATCAAAGAAAATTACCGACAGAATTGACGACTTTATAAAATAAAACAATAGGCATTCTAATTACTTTTTTGCTCATTTATTACAGTATTAAATATTATCATACCTTTTACCGTTAACCAAGTTGTTGTGAAAAAAAACCGAAAAACATAACTTATATTTTATTTACTATATTGTTGCAATTAGCAACATTAGTAATAAGAAAAAATAAGAAGTAGATACATACTTACTTACACTTGTTTTGTTTGGTCTTTATTAGAATTATTCTAGTTTGCCTAGGTACATCATGCCTACATACAATGTAATGTAAACAAACAAATACCTATGTATAGTTTCAGTTTAATGCCGTACCCACATGCTTGGTGCTTGCCACAAACACTGAGGGTTGCAACTATTATGTTAAAGTGGGCACGACGTATTTCTATCTCACTCTAACGTAGAGTTACGTGCGTCCTGAGGCGCGTTTCACGAAGCAACAAATTACAAGCGGAAGTCTCTTTCTAACTCCTTTTGCTAGAAAGAGAGTTCCGCTTGTAATTTGTAGCTTCGTGAAACGGGCTGCAGGGGCGTATTGCATAAAAAATAATAGCTTATATTATAAGCGGAACTCTCTTTCCAACAGTATGTATTAAAAAGAGACTTCCACTTGTATTACAAGTTAGAAGCTTTTATGAAACGGGCCCCTGAGGTTTGTGGAAAACACCACCAAGATTATTTTTTTATCATGTAGTTACAATCTGTGGTTTTCCCTGGAATCATAGTGGAATGTGGTTGTGGAATGTACGTCTGTGGAATGGACTGCGGACAATTCGAACTGCGATTATAATTTTATAATTTTCTACAAGTCTAATATTTTGGCGCAGCCATTAGGCAGTAATTCAGTCTTATCTATCGATGGGCGCAGCTGCATAATACAATTAAATACTCCTGCATTAGCATGCTTCGTGAAAACTGCAACTTGTGCTATACTTAGTCGTTTTTTTCCTGTATGCGGTTCAGTTTCGTTTTTTTATAAGTAGGTACTAGATTAAATTTAATTTAGTAACAGTCCTCGTGTAGTAAAATAACTGTAAGGACACCTATGATGAGTAATGTCGGGCTGTACCTACTTACAAGAAGCAAAACACTAACCTACCTACTTATCTCAATGATATTGACAAATCCTGATTTTGGCATCAGCTGAAGGTTAAAATTTAATGAAGGTGCTTTTCTACTAGCGATCCGAGGCGCGACTAGTTTAAATATTCGTATTGAACAACCATTTCCACCTAGGATGATGTTCATAGATTTTTGATACAAATTTATATTATCGTCTAGCTTTGCCTCGCCAGTGGAAAAGCACCTTGTGTAAGACTATCTGGACTGTACCGTATTGGGACTCCAGCTAGTACAGTCACCAGCAATAATATATTGTCCAACATTGGGCGCAATAACATCTGACACGTCTTTATTACACGAGGTACAAGAGCGTGTCAGATATTTTTGCGCCCAATGTACGACAGTATATTATTGCTGGTGACTACCTACTCAGCAAACTATCACCAATTCATCACCTACTGACACAATTCTAAGTGACATACTTGCCTCATGCAACATACAGCTACAAGTGGACCATGAGGAATACACCGTTAAGACCGTTAACAGCAACAACTCAAGGATGTCATTACCTCTTGGTATATCTATGTCCTCCATTTCTCAAAGATAATAAATAAAACACATATCATGTTACCTTATTACTATTAACCAATAACATTTAATTTGGAAATACACTTTACACTAGCTGCAAACAGACAAGCATATGGCCCACCTGATAGTAAGCCGTTACCGTAGCCTATATCAAAATGCCCAAAACATAACTGAGTCAA
Organism: Acleris cristana; assembly: GCA_948252455.1. NCBI lineage: Eukaryota > Metazoa > Arthropoda > Insecta > Lepidoptera > Tortricidae > Acleris > Acleris cristana. The sequence goes on along the minus strand of OX411771.1, from coordinate 44,872,772 downwards.
AAGGCCCGAGCTGGTATTCAGGTGCTCCCGCCCAGAGATAATCCATATGGGGCTGGACGTGCGACTTATACAGCAACAGTCTTTGCCTCGATGTGAAGTACCACTTCGCTCTATTCATCGCACCAAGTTTCATGAATCATGCATATTTCACCAGGATACCATAAAGCATGTCACCACTATTAATCTGAAAAAATAATCATAATATAAGATTGCTGGTTCTAAATGTTATATGCCCTTACTTATAAACGTGGAGTAACCATGGAGAAGCCATGCCATGTTTTGTCCTTACCGTTGTGACATTTGAATTCGAAGGATAGGGACAAACCATGGCTTAGCTACTCCATGGTTACTCCACGTTTATAAGTAATAGCAGTAAAGTTTAAAGCAATGAGAATAAAAAATTGGGTCTGAGTGAGTTGTGGCATGTCTTTAGTGAAATCATTAAACCATAATCTAGATGCGTTGTCCCATGACACTTATGCATGCATTAGAGCTGGATCATACTTTAGGTACTTAAAGAAAATATGTACTCTTTTTCAGAGTCACTAAATTATATATATAACTAACTTTAATTAACATAGGATAGGGCTAAACTTTCTGTGCAGTAAGTAACATTAATACCAGCAATGAATCTTGGATGTTTCATAGTTGTATGGGAAATAAACAACTATGTAGTTAAATAGCAATGTAAATCATCTAATGCTTGTATTTATACTACTGTATAATAAAACTATTGAATGATCTTTTTCTTTATATTTCATAATACAAAAAAAACAATACTATTCTATGATCATTTGTTTCTTTTATCTCAAGACCCTACTTTTTAAATATAATTATGGTAGGTAGGTACAGTGATATTCAAGTTATTCATGTTGTTTGTACGGAGCATTTATAGGCACACAACCTATGTAGAAAACAATTTACAATATTAAGGAGTTCTTTGCAGTGGTTCATCTCAAGTGTTTATTTAGGAAGCATTAATAGGTGCTAGTAGACTCACAACTTGTGAAGTGCATGTATAGCTTAGAGAATAAAATTTATTCCAATTCTACACTTAGGTAGGTACATAAAACCATTTATATTAAGGCAGTTCATAACATAACATAGGTACCTACTTACCAACAAGTATCTATGTACTGGTACAGCATTCCTTGTGTTGGTCTATGTTTTATCTTATAACATGGGTGCAATATCACTGCATCATTTAGGTACTTAATAAAGTGCCTTTGTCATAACATTGTTGAACACTAGAAAGACAAAAATTGGTGGTTAGTTGTTTATTAGTAAATCCTAAGTTATCATTGTAAGAAATATACTTAAATAAAAAGGTAGGTAGGTACTTAGTAGAGAAAAAACTTTAGCAAGTATAACGCATTTCACAAAGATATCAAACTATCTCTCGAATATTTCCGCAGGTGTATTAAATGACTTACCTTTGATGGTCCGGGAAATCCTAATATTCATTTATGCAGCAATCGTATCAATTGACGAGCTGACTCACACAGATTTTAAGGGTGTTTCTTTTTAACATTTTCACTTTTATGTACGATAGGTTAGGTAATGAAATGAATTCCACAGAACCATATCCCTTTTGCGTTTTGCAAATAGCTAGGTACAGACACAGAACTCAAAGCAGACACATTTAAGGGCTTTTCATTACACTTTCATTCAATTACTAGGAATCCTTTTTAGAATTTAGGATAACGTGAAAAAAAATGCAATTAAAACAGGAAGGATCCTATTGACGAACGGTAAAATCACAGATTATAGGATATGGTAAAATCAGTAAGGCTTCGATCTGTCATCCGATTTAGAATCCCTAAGTACCTATCGTGTAAATTTACACGGGACTGTTTAGGTGGCGTCTAAATTTACAGAAAATTTCGTTTAAAAATCTGTAATTTGACGTTTGTGATGTGCACCCGAATACCAAATTGGCGTCTATCTCTAAAATGAATATTATAAACGTCAAATTTAAGCGATTCTCTAAATTAAGAGATTTTAATGTATGGCAACTTCAACATAGGCGGTAATCCGAATACCAATTGGCGTGTAACCTAAAATGACATAACTTAAAATTACAGATTCTTAACTTAAATTTAAATTTAGACGTCACTTATCCGAATTGGACCCATTATCTATCTTATGGGCATTCCTAATGACTAATGATATAAGTGTTCACGGTTAAACATTTGAATTTATTTTGAAGAAATTTAGCAAGAATCAGGGGAAAAATAGGAAATTATTTTTTTATACTAAATTAGACGACGCTGGCAAGTTTGTACATCTAGAAGGCTAGGATAATAAATATCATTATAATCTTCTTTGAGTCTCTAGCTGCCTTTTAGTGGACGTATTCAGTTAAGCTGGTTTGATGTAATCCAAAACAAACTTAGGTACATAAACGCATTCACTGCCGGCAACGTACTTAATACAAGTTTCTTCCTACGCCACGCATCCCGGTAGTGAATGCGATAAAAGGAAGGTGCTTGGGAAAATTGCTCTAATCCTCAGATAATTGCGGAAAACAAATTACAAAGTTGCGAGCAAAAGCTAGTATTCATGACATTATCGTAATAAGTGGGCATAACTTTTGATAGCCAGTCAGTTGATTCGTTTGCTTTTTTAACCGACGAAAAAAAACGGAGGAGGTTCTCAAGTCGACGCATATATATTTTTTTTTTTATGTATGATCACGCATAACTTTTCACAGCTCGGTCCGATTTTAAAAATTATTTTTTTGTTTGATATAGTATACTTCCGAGGTTGTCCCATTGTCACCAAATCTGAATCTGATGAAGGGATCCGTGAGGAATTGAGGGAAGTCTTCGAATATTAAATGCATACATATAGCGATTTTAGTATTTTTAGTAACAAATCCAGCATTTTCATTCAGAAAGTATCATTTGGTGAAGTGGAACTGATGATGAAGACCACAAATGGCAACTATGGCTACTATGTATGATCACGCATAACTTTTTACTGAGTTGTCTGATTTCAATAATTATTTTTTTATTGGATAGAGTATACTTTAAAATTGCTCCCATTTAATTTGGAACTCCCCCACCCCCCTCCGTCAATGGTAGAAATATAGGGATTGATAGTTGAACCCATGAATTTTTATCTGTGAACCGATTATGTTCAAACTTAGCACACATATGAAATTCTAATGACACTACAACATGACGGAGACTTGATGTTGATCTGATAACTGAGACAGAAGACAGATGAGGGAAATCTTCAACGGATTACAGCAGCTACCTCGTGATTTCTCTTATTCATGCATCTTAATGAGAACTTTATACCTAACTTATGTATGATGCACGGATTATGACTACCATCGAGGGTCTGATGATGGGGTTTGATGATGGAGTTGGAAGGCTGTCGAGGGAAGCCCTTATTTGTTCGGGAACTAAGGTATAAGGGTATACTTTGAAGTTGCTCCCATTTAATTTGGAACTCCCCCCCCCCCTCCGTCAATGGTAGAAATATAGGGATTGTTAGTTGACCCCATGAATTTTTATCTTTGAACCGATTATGTTCAAACTTAGCACACATATGTAATTCTATTGACACTACAATATGACGGAGACTTGATGTTGATCTGATAACTGAGACGGAAGATAGATGAGGGAACTCTTCAACGGATTACAGCAGGTACCTCGTGATTTCTCTTATTCATGCATCTTAATGAGAACTCTTAAACTAACTTAAGTATGATGCACGGATTATGACTACCATCGAGGGTCTGATGATGGGGTTTGATGATGGAGTTGGAAGGCTGTCGAGGGAAGCCCTTATTTGTTCGGAAACTAAGGTATAAGGGTATACTTTGAAGTTGCTCTCATTTATTTTGGAACTAGTCCCCCCCCCCCCTTCTGTGAACCGATTATGTTCAAACTTAGCACATATATGTAATTCTATTGACACTACAACATGACGGAGACTTGATGTTGATCTGATAACTGAGACGGAAGACAGATGAGAGAACTCTTCAACGGATTACAGCAGCTATCTCGTGATTTCTCTTATTCATGCATCTTAATGAGAACTTTATACCTAACTTAAGTATGTTGCACGGATTATGACTACCATCGAGGGTCTGATGATGGGGTTTGATGATGGAGTTGGAAGGCTGTCGAGGGAAGCCCTTATTTGTTTGGAAACTAAGGTTTTTAAATTATTAATCAGAGTGTAACAAACCTATTGCGACGTAATTGTGTGTAGTGTGTAAACCTCTCAGTTTCTGCATTTCTGCTAAAGCTCGTTCATCGTGTGGCTTTTGTAATACCTACCTTATTTCGCTCTAACTCAGATACCTTCAAGTAGTTTAACTATACTAAGTGCAACATAAACCTGCCCTTTGGCAAAAAGTTAGTTTCTTTCCGAGGTCGATTACAGCTTTATCAAATGTTCAGTTGTTCCCATGTTGTTGTTGTAGCTAACCCCATGTGTTTCTGTTTAGTCCACCAGAGTAAATCTCTTTAACCGAACAATTGTCCTCGCGTGTGATATCCATGGACTTGTTTCTCTAATAAGTCCATGGCGATTGTCTAAAACTCGATACTGGCGAAATACACCTTGTTAAAACAAGGAGTGAAAGCCACTAATTAAGAAAAAAAAAACACCATTGACGAGGCCCACATGTATATGTTATAGGTGATATGTTACCTCTAAGCATGACACGGGATTCGGTCGCTAATTTTAGCTCAGACAAAAGACCGCCACAGTTGTTCACATCTTTTGGAACAACATTATAGGGAGGTTTCTTCCCATAGGTTGCAACTTCACGAGACTCGTCTATGGAACGAATTATATAGACACGGTTGTGTTTTGTAGCGAAACAATGAATAGTTAAATTGAGTAATCAAAGAATAAGTATCTATTAACAGAGAAAGAAACTGAAAAGTGTAAAATAAAAAAAATTAACAAAAAAATAAACCGCCGAAAAAAAAAACTGAAAAGCAAAAAATAAAACTTTTTAACAAAAAAATAAAACCGCCGAAAAAAGAAAACTGAAAAGCAAAAAATAAAACAGAGCCTTTTAAGTCTAACTAAGCTTCTACACTAATGTTAATACCTTAATAAATAATTTTGAGTCGGCGCCAAACAAATAAACAAGCATGGCAGGCACCGACTTCAAACCACTCAGGAGGTAGCACATACCATCACACACATACATCATTTTACTTTACGAAATAGTTAATTCGCTTGTTTGTTTGTTTGGCGCCGACTCAAAATTATTTATTAAGGTATTAACATTAGTGTAGAAGCTTAGTTAGACTTAAAAGGCTCTGTTTTATTTTTTGCTTTTCAGTTTTCTTTTTTCGGCGGTTTTATTTTTTTGTTAAAAAGTTTTATCCTAACACGACTATCCGTTACCTATAGAGAATAAATAAATAACACAAAAAAGTAAATACTTTGACGGATATGATTGTCAAATTTGATATGTCGTTGTCGTTTCGTGTAATTACATATGTACATGATCTGTTTATAACATTCATAATATTTAATGTGTCTGACCGAATGTAAGAAGAATAATGAGTTCTCATAACAGTACGAACAGTAACAATTCTTCGGTTTCTGTAGTTGTTACCCCGCGGAAACGTAAGTTCGGACCGTCACTGAAGACTACGTTTTATCAACGGGTCGAAAATTTTATGCAGTGTAAACGTTGTGATAAAAAAATTTCAATAAAAACATCGCACACAATACTAAAGAAACATTGCAATGTGCATCAGCCAAATTTTGCTCTTAAGCAGAGAAAACGCGGCAATGAAAAAAAAGTATACCTGGATAGGTTGCTAATCAACTTTATTGTACATGGGAGCCATTCCTTCAGGATTGTTGAAGAAGAACATTTCAAATTGTTTATAAGTGAGCTTAACCCAGGATATTCACTACCGAACCGTCATCAGTTAAGCTTAAGCATTAAAACACTTTTTGAGACCACACAGTACCAATTGATAAACCGGTTGCGTGAAGTTGAAAACAAAATTTCCATGACTTTGGATTATTGGACGTCGGTCACTAACAAACCGTATATTGTAGTGACTGCTCATTTTATGCTGAATAATAGTCTCGTTGCCATAATTTTGGACTTTGTTTGACATAGTTCCGTACCCTCACACAAGTGACCATTTATTAACAAAAGTAACAGAAATTCTTGATACGTATTCTTTAAGAGGAAAAATATTGTCGATTTCTACAGACAACGAGTCAACTAATGTAAAAATGATGCAGATCTTGACGTTACTCCACGATGGTTATGAAAATGTTGTTCATACACGGTGCTTAGCACATGTTCTACATCTCGTTGTCAAATGTGGTCTAGAACAACTTGATGGTGTTCTGATTCACAATATATCTAAATTAGTGAATATTATAAACTTTTCACCCAAGAAAAAACAAATATACTTTGAGTATTGCGATATGAACGGTGTGAAAAGGTTGTCACTCTTGCGGGAAATGTCCACTAGGTGGAATTCAACGTACTTAATGCTGTTGCGGGCCTTTGAAGTAAGGTCCGTATTGGATGATTTATGTGACAACGTAGCTGAATTTAAAAAATATAAAGTTGAACATTGGGAACGAGTAGAAGTTCTGCTTCAATTCTTAAAGCCATTCTATGATGCAACGTTGTTGATGTCTATGACGAAATATCCAAGCATATTCTGTGTCGTTCCCATTGTAGACGAACTCCTGAAGCATATTTCAAGTAAGTTGGGCGATGAAATATTAAATGATGGTGCAACAGCTATGATTAACAAGTTGCAATCATATACATCGTTACTTCGCTCCAAAGTTGCAAAAATTGCAGTTGTATTAGATCCAAGATTAAAATGTAATTATTTCAATGAATGGGAGAACTCGGAAACTACGTCTGAAATAAAAAAAATATTTGAAGATGATTATAAGCTAGAAAATAATCACGATGATGGAACCAATGTTGGGATGAATACGTCAGGAAACTGCTTTCTGTCTTTCATCTACAAAAAAAAGGATATAAACCAAGACGAGTTCGATAAATACTTGTCTCTACCCCAAGAACCCGAAAACACAAATGTGCTGGCTTGGTGGAAAAGTCACGAATATCAACTGCCTCAGCTGAAAAAAATGGCTTTTGAATATCTCGTTGTTCCAGGATCAAGTGTACCAAGCGAACAAGCATTCTCTAAGTCTGCCAATCTAATAACAAAAAGGAGAAACCGTTTGGGCAATAAAACAATTAGATCGTCGATGTGTCTCTCTTCTTGGTTAAATTTTTTCTAACAAAATATGTATTGCATATGATATAGTTTTGATTTCTTTTACGTTACGTGTCTTATACAAAGACTTTTTTTGTTTGATTTAATTAAATAAAAACTAAACCAACTTGTTGTATAATTTTTTGTACATCTTATATTGGTAAGTAGGTACAATAAGCGTTAGAAACTTCTAAATACTTCAATACCTATATGTATGCAATAAGGAAGAAATTTTGTTTTTGAATAGCCACGAATGACTATACTGCGACGATACGAGTAAGAAGTTTCGGGGGGGGTTCAAGGTCCGTCTGGGTTGTTACTACCATCCGGCCAATAACCTACCGCCAGACAGCAATGTTCGCATTGTTGTGTTCCGGTGTAGAGATAAGATAGCCGGTGAAATTACTAGCATAGAGGCATTTTATCTTCGTCCTCAGGGTAGGCAACGCAAGACGCAAACAAACGGTTATAGAAGTACATGGGCCTCAGAGTCCACTTAACATCAGGTGGTCTGGGTGCCCGTTTGCCTACTGGTATAGAAAAAATAAACTTGTGCTAGCGTTTTTTTAGTATTTTTATTACGAAAATTATATGCTTTTCGAAAGACTGCTGACAAATCTGAAAAGAGGAGTATAATACCTACTCACTACCATACGTACTTCCTTTGTGCTATCAAACCTTTTCTGAAATATGACATTGTGTCATTATCTTTCATCTTTGGACAGAAACTTCAAAAGTTAGTCTTCATTATAGGACTCAAGTCTTTTTGAGGCACGCTTTAAGTTTAAAAAAGACTATAGAAGATACGATGGCTGGAGTCTTTTCTAAAGCTTGAGTTGTGAGTAAAGGACTCGATAAGACTCGAAAAAGGACTCGACTCACGACTTAAAAGACTCTGAAGTCTTTTAAGTTCGAAGTCCCGTAAATATGAGTCGAGTTCTTCAAATGTGGACTTTAAAAACTTGAGTCTTTACCAACACTAGTCACGGAACGTATCGATAACCTGAAGCAGAAAGTTTGCGCGTGGGTAAGCCATATTCGTCGCTATAGAGAGCGTGTGGATAGATACCAGCAAAATCGCCTCTTCCATAGTGATCAGAGGAAGGAATACAGAAAGTGGGAAGGAACCGATTAAGAAGTTAGCGACGGACACCTAACGGATGCTGCTGCTATGATTAGTTTCTGGCGCAGCATCTGGTCACTGCCTGTCGTGCACACAGTAGGAGACTGGATTTTAGCTGGTCAGATATTCAAACATAGGTAATTTAAATTATGTACCTATCTGTCAAAAGAATTTAGAGACATTGATTATCTCATTTAATAATGTTGTAACTCTGCCAAAGATGATTATGATGTATCTGATAATTATTTTTCGTGTTTTACATTTATTTTAATTTTTTAAATGTGTTTTTGTATGATATTATGCTTATTATCGTCATTTAATTCTTCTGCGATTTTGGCCACATCTCGAAATTTCGTAAAATACTTTCTGCGATATGGCCACAACACGAAGTGACTATATTTGAAGTCCAGTACTTTAAAAACTGTGCATACTTGAAAAACAATTACACATTGATTTGAAGCTCTATATAATGAACAACAAAATAACCACAGTGTTATTGAGCTAAAACTTAAGGAATTAGACCCATTTTTCTGCCGCACACTCAACTCGCAAAACTTTGATCGGCGATTTCTCTTAATATTGGTTTTTTGAGATGTGTCCGTATAGCAGGCACTAGGCGATATGATGGCACTCTCAAGACTATAATCTTAAGATGGCGATCTCAAGACTGCAATCTTACGATGGCAATCTCAAGACTGTGCAATCTTACGATGGCAATCTTAATACTGCAATATCGATACCTTAAATTTCAATTCGCGTATAGCACAAAATGACGTTTTTGAGTTTTTGATGCCAATTTGTTCAGTTTTTTTTTCTCTATCGATCTGTATTATTAGAATTGTAATATCTTCACAAAAATATTCTTTACGCGCACACTTTTTTTTGGGTACAATCTACTTTTGCCAAAAAACCAGGGCTTTATAGTACATTGTGTATTAAGGGCGGTAAATAAGGAATTACGATCGAGGCTCTAGTAGAAGCCCGAAGTCGAAGACTGAGGGCTTTCTGAGTCGAGGTTCTTAATTCCCGTACCGCCCGTGAAACATACAATGTTTTTCATCATATTTGCGAGTAAATAAATATTCAGAACACGAACTTGTTTTCTTTTCGTTTCTCCATTTTATAAATTGGTCGTATGCTGCTATATACCGCTCCTGACTTCTCCGGTAAAAGATTTTCATTAATTGTTTTTGCTGCTGGCGGTGTTGCATTTAAATCACACTTATCGGACGACGACGACGATGACATTTTTTGTAACTTTTTTTACTTGTCTTCAAATACAAAATGTAAATAATTATGAATTATAGCTTTAATACACAAGTCAGCACAACAATTATTACGAAATACGTGAACTTTTTTTAAGCGGGTGGCGGACTTTTTGCCCGCACCACAGATTATACAAATGTTTCGTTCGGAAACGTTAAGGGCAAATACTTACGTAGGTATACAGCCAAGACGGTGTAAAAAAAAAGAAATAATTTCGAAGTTTTGATACAAAAAACTATTGATTATTAAGAACATTAGTTGAGTATTTAAGTAACATGTAGCGAGATTGCAATGAAATTCCTGTTTAGATAACATTTGAATACAATTTTTCAATTGCGTGTAGACTCCTTGCTTGAACTTGCATGAGCTGTGTGATGTGCAATAAATTAAAAAAAAAATACTTACCGACCTTGGGTTTCATGACAAAAAGAAAGCTCGAGGGTTTTATATGGGGCATTGCGGCCAAGTTAACCTGTATGTTTAGATACTGTTTACGTGCAAGTGTGATGAAAAAGAATATATAATTCTCTTGTGACAAATTTTCAATGGATGTTAACAACAACTTACAAAACCAACATTCAAAGTAAGTTGGTTATTAATTACAAATGGCTTTACACCCAAATTTAAAAAGACAGAAATATATTTTGCGCTTTACGCGGTAATCATGTTTTAATACTTCTTAATTTACGTACGCTGACAAAGTTGACTAGTGGATCGTTGTTATTGTTTGAGACGGAGCATGCGGACGATGGCTATCACTTGCTTACGCACCGGTCATATCAGTGAATAAGTGAGAAACAATTATTTGTAGGTATTATGCGCGAGCCGCGTGCTTCTTGTTTACATTAAGTTGCCGGTGCCGGCTTTAAACCGGAGCGAGCATTGTTAGTGAATAAATGTGGTCGAAAAATATTGATTTGTAATGTGAGTGAGTGTGTTCGTACCTACCTTATGTCTTGCAAAACTTAGTGAAGTGTTCATGGTATAATGAATAGAAGTGATTTAGAAAAAAATTGTGCCAATAAAATCGTAGATTCGCTGGTGGCTCGAAAAAGATAACTTGAGGCAATTCTAAACCACCGCAGATCAACGCGGTAAGTAACTATCAAATAAGAACTATATATCAGACAATCAATAATTCTTTGATTAATGTTTTCCACTAGATTCAGTTGGTAAATTATGCCTACTAAGTACTAATATACTTAAAATGAAAGATTAATTATGTCGTATGTGACCCTTATTAGTAGGTATTATTGTGCTATACACCTAAGCCAACGTTATGCAATGCGTTATACACCCTAATTTAGTATGATTTTACAAAGTCACACCACCAACAAATGACTCAGAAACTAATCATCAGTTACCAGCTGACAGTGCGCTATCATACATTTGTTATAGTTTAGGATTATTGATAAACAAATGGCAAATTATATTGTATAAATAAGTTTGTACAAATTATTTCAAGTTTAGTGCTATACCCCCTTATTATTATGAACTTCGTATCAAAATCGTGCTTTACACTTAAGCCAACGTTATACAATGCGTTATACACCCTTATAAGATAGTGATTTTACAGGACTACGCCTCCGCCTCCAAATAACGCGGAAATAAATCATTTACCAGCTGACAGTGAAATAAACAGGTACAGCGTTTTAACATTTTTTTATTTTTTTATTTTTAATCAAACGTTAAAATAAATATAATGGATTAACTGTTAAAGCTCTCGATTAAAAGACGGACTGGTTCGATCCGACCTTACATGGTGTTTAATCATGTCTCACGTTAGTTTAGGATTATTGTTAAACAAATGGCTTGTTATTATCATTATTTATTGTAAAATAAATGTAACTGTTTCTGTTTATCTGTTTGTTGTTGCTTAATCTTAGTGCCATTCTGTACAGCTAAAATAAATAAAAGTTTTAAGTACAATGAGACCTTTTATTTTATTTTTTTTGTTGTTTTAAAAATCGAAAACATTTCATAACTACTTTTTTAAATTATCAATTTATTGGTAGTGGAAATACATATAAATCAAAGAGACTATTTACCACTATCAGTATTTTTTCATACAATATTCTCATTTTTATATGTAATTTACGACAAAAATAGACATCATATGATAAAAAACAGAGCTTTACGTCCAATTTTCTAGTTTTGTACCAAAATATGCAAGGACGTATAAAGCGTTTTTGCTGTGGTCAAGGGCGTATACCACATGCTATCTCGGAAACTAGGAGGTTTTACCAAACTAAGACAATTAAAATAAAAAAATCTCGTGGTTTTAAGAAAATTCGCTTCAGAAAGGTAAAAGATATTTGCTAAAACAAAAAAGTTATAATTTTTTTAAATTTGTAAAAATAGTTTTTTGGCTCTCTTGAAAAGTGGCCATTTGTGCTTTACGTGAATTGAAATTTAAGGTATCGATATTACGATAGCAATCTCAAGACTGCAATCTTACAATTGCAAACTCAAGACAGTCTTACGATGGCAATCTCAAGACTGTTCAATCTTACGATGGCAATCTTAAGACTGCAATCCGATGGCAATCATAAAACTGCAATCTTACGATGGAAATCTTAATACTGCAATCTCAAGACTGCAATCTTACGATGGCAGTCTCAAGACTGCAATCTTACGATGGCAGTCTCAAGACTGTGCAATCTAACGATGGCAATCTTACGATGGCAATCTCAAGACCGTGCAATCTTACGATGGCAATCTCAAGATTGCAATCTTACGATGGCAATTTCAAGATTGCAATCTTACGATGGCAATCTCAAGACTACAATCTTACGATTGTAATCTCAAGTCTATAATCTTACGATGGCAATCTTAAGACTGCAATCTTTCGATGGCAATCTCAAGACTGCAATCTTACGATGGCAATCTCAAGACTGTGCAATCTTACAATGCACATTGGTGCCTCCCATATGTCAAAATTCAAAAAAAAACCAATCAGGAATCATTACATTAGTAATTATTTGTACATCTACTAAGTCCGAACTACATAAAAGTATAAATTAGATGCCATTTTCTAATTATCTTCATTCTGTTATCGACCGCGAAAGTGTAACTATTGATTGTCCGCAACATCGTTATCTGTTACGACCGTAATATTTTTATAACTATAGTTAACGAAATTTTAACAAGTTTATCTAACTTTGAGAGGAAAGATAGTGGATGGAGCTTAGTAAAATTCAACTATCTAGATGTGAATGTAAATAAATTTTACCCATTACGTGGTTCTTCCTATATAAAATTGCCGAGAGATATAATGAATAAAAAGGCAGTTATTAATGTAAAAAACAATGATCATGAATGTTTTAGATGGGCTGTATTGTCAGGGTTATACCCACCTACAAACAATCACTTAAATACATGGAATTCATATATAGCGCATATACATAAACTAAACTTTGAAAATTTGACTTTCCCATTTAAATTAGGGGATGTTCAAAATTTTAAAAAATGAATGATATAAGCATTAATATTTTTGGACTCGAGTACAATTCACAAAGTAAAAAACATGATGTGATAGGGCCAATTGACTTAACTAAATGTAAAAAAGCTACCCACTTAAACTTATTATATATAACCAAAGGTAATAAAGCACATTATTGCTTGATCAAAAATTTATCTAGATTAGTATCTAAACAATTATCCAATACACAACATGCTACACATATTTGTGATGGTTGCCTAACGAGCTTTACATCACATGAAAATTTAATGAATTATCAAAGAAACGACTGTTTCCATGTTTGCACGAATTTACCTTCAGAACAGTATCAAAAGAAAAACTGGTTCAATGAAAATGTCCCATCAAACCAACTTAGCTTCAATAATTATGAACGTAAATTAAGGGTGCCTTTTGTTGTTTATGCCGATTTTGAGGCTTTTTTAAACCCAATTCCATCATGTTTCAACAATCCTAGTACATCCTCTACAACAAATATACAAAAACACGAGGTATATAGTTTTGGATACTACATTAAGTGTTCTTATGATGATAAGTTGTCACTGTATAGAACATACAAAGGTAAAGATTGTGCACAGACATTTATGAAATACATTAAAAAAGATTTAGATATCATTTGTAGGAGTAATACTTTTGGCAAAACCCCTTTGCCTTTATCTGATGCAAATAATTTAGACATTGCTCAGAGTAGTACTTGTTACATTTGCGATAAAAAATTAAATGGTGATTCTTCTATTTCTTAAAATCATCATACAGGTTTTTATGAAGGAGTAGCACATCAATTTTGTTCTGAAAAATACAGGGCACCTAATTTTGTACCTGTATTTTTTCATAATTTGAGCAACTATGATAGTCATTTTATAGTAGGTACATGGGCTTGGATTTGAGGAAGGGGACATTGAACTGATTCCAGAGAACAAAGATAAATATATTTCCTTTTCTAAATCTTTGCAACTGAATAATCGCACAATGAAATTGAAGTTTGTTGAGTCACTAAAATTTATGAGTTGCAGTCATGTGAAGAGGATTTCAAACGATTAATACGAAAGGGTATCTATCCTTATGAGCACATAACATGATACGAAACGTTAAAATTAACTTCTCTTCCCTCTCAAGATAAATTCTACAGTTCCTTGACTGATTGCAACATATCAGAAGACGATTATGAACATGCGAAAGATGTTTGGTCTCATTTTCAACATTGGAAGAGCGCTTCAATACTTTAGTTTTCTTCTTGGGACGTTCAAAAAAGCTGTCGATGTTATTTACTGAACGCTTTTTTGCCATGGCCTGCTTAATTTTAAAACCAGGCGTGCCTTCTTCGTCGGTTGATTCATCTTTATTTTCCGGGTAGTAATAGTTCTTGAAAGTATTTTCAGAGAACTGAAACAATATCAAACAATAAATTACACAACTGTTTAAATACAATATTCTTAACAAAAACACGGTGCACAAATGCTAAAAAAACACACAATTAAGTTAAAATATTTGTACATACTCACATCCATTATTAGGCCTTTTTATAAACACTTCACTGAACGACACAAGACTATTATGTCTATATACTGCTTTAAGTACAGGGAGCTCCGGTAACGAAGACTGTTGCGTGGCTAATAGTTGTTCAGACACAATACCCCACCGCTTTTATAGGCTCCGTAAGTTAAGCGTCTTCCTAAAAACATGTTTGAACTTGTAGTTCATCTAACGCAGACGCCGACTTATTCAACAACACCCAAACTAATAGAACGAACAAGTAACAATCGCATCCGTTGTGACCATAAAACATAATAGGCGGCTACCAATAAAACAATTAAACCGTTATAACAGTGCACTCGGGTACACAAAACTTGTCAACACAGGCTTTTTTGATTGATATACCTACTCCATAGCGTTTAAATGCTTCGTTTTAGTTTTACATACTAGTGTGTTACAATAAAATTAAAATGTATGTGGAGGTGAACCCCATATTACGTATATGGGGTTCACCTCCACATACATTTTAATTTTATTGTAATTAGATAGATAATGTTATAGCTAATGTTAGTCACAGATACATACTCGTAGATACACCCGTACGTAGGTTAGATTGCATTTAACCAGTATATTTTTACCTATATGCAATATATGGTTTTGATAGTTGTTTAGAATAGGCTCTAAGTAACAACGGCTTAAGATAATACTACGAATACTACGATTAGCTAGATTTACTAAAATTAACTTAGGTAAATTCAATTAAGTGAAACTTAGGACTAAAGCTAGATTTAAATCAGTTCTAAGCTTAGGTTAAGCTAATGTAAAGTTAGGCGATCCTTAATAACAGCCGACCATGGGGTGTTAAAATTTAAAACCACTCGTATAGAAAAAAACTTATAACTTCTTTGTTGGTTGATTCATCTTTATTTTCTTGAAAGTATTAAAAACAGTATAGTAGAAACTATTTAAAATCACGATTTGCACTTGAGAACTTATCTGCGATGAATAGCATTGTTATCTTTTGTTAAACTTAAACTTAAAATACTTATTTTAAGTTAGATTAGGTTGTATAATGTTAGGTTAACTTCACCAAGCTAGGTTAGGTAAGTATTAAAAACAGTAGGTATGTTAAGTTAGATTAGGTTGTATAATGTTGCTGGAGGGCAGCCGACTGCATCCGCAAGAGGTCGATGGGTGGAGAGAGAGGGCCCGTGACGACCTCTTTCGGCAGTGGTCGGCAAGGTTGGAGATCCCGGGGGCTAGCGGGGAACTCGAGGCTGCTATTCGACCCGTCCTTAGGGACTGGGCCGAAAGAAAGTACGGCGCACCGACGTTCCGCCTCACACAGCTATTAACGGGTCCATATTGGCTCATATAAAATTGGTCTTTAGATTTTTTATACATATAACGATTTGTGTCTATACTCATCATTTCTTCGAAAAATTTTCCTCATACTTCATTTCTTCGAAAAAAAAATCTCATACTTATCGCAACTCATAATGAATTTTTTTAAGAAACTGTTACTTTTTGAGGATTGTTATAAATCTAACCTAACCTAACCTAATTTTATCTACACGTAAGATATTTAAGAAATTCTGGAAAGTGTACGGTTCCATGAATATTGGCGTTATAAGTTCAGATGATTATGAGTTCCGATCATTAGTATAAAAATTATTTTTGAACATTATAAGGAGTGATCATTATGATGTAAAATGTTATGAGAAAAATTTTCGGAGTTCCAATAATCGGAGTTGCAATTTTATATGAACTTTGGCGCACCCCTATTAACCGGTCATGGATGTTTCGGCAAATATCTGTGTGAGGTGGCGAACAGGGAGCCGTCACTGGCGTGCCACCATTGTGGAGAAGGTGTAGCAGATACGGCACGACACACGCGTGCGATATGTCCAGCCCGGGCGGAGCCTCGAGCAGTGCTGTCCGCGGTAGTAGGCGGGGACCTCTCGCTGCCTGCTTTGGCGCAAGCCATGGTTGGCAGCGAGGAGGCGTGGGAGGCGGTGGCGACCTTCAGCGACATAGTAATGACGCTGAAGGAAGCAGCGGAGCGGCAGCCTCAGGCTGATCCCGAAGCGCTGCCAATGCGCCGCAGGCGACTGTGTCGGCGGCGGTTGGTTTACGTCATCCGCATGCCACCGTAACGGGGGCCTGCGGGTGATGGATCGGGGGGTCTATCACCTGCAGTAAAAGGTCCTGAGCTGGAAGGCCCCTGCTGTGTTCCAGGGTGCCCTCAGCGGAGTAGGCGAGGAGCCTTGTAATCCGCTACTGGGGGGCTACGTTTTGGCGCTATAGCGGTCCCGTAGCCCCCTCCTAAAGCGATTGGCGTAACACCCCGGGGGTTTTAGTCCGTGCAGGTCGGATATAACCCGTCCTGGCCCCCGTCGGGGCAGGTATGCACAGGGTATGCAAAAAAAAAGGTTGTATAATGTTAGGTTAACTTCAGTAAGGTAGGTTAGGGTAGGTTAAAATGTAACCCTTAAAAAACAGTAGGTATGTTAAGTTAGATTAGGTTGTATAATGTTAGGTTAACTTCAGTAAGGTAGGTTAGGTTAGGATAGAACTGTAACCCTTAAAAAACAGTAAGTATGTTAAGCTAGGACAGGTTTCACGATGTTAGGTTAACTTCAACAAGGTAGGTTAGGTTAGGTTAGAACTATGATCCTTAAAAACAGTATGTTAAGAAAACCACTATGGTAACTTAATTAAATGATATGAGAAAAACATAGATAAAATTAAAAATCACATTACAACAGTTAATCACAATCAAGCAATACGTAAAAAAAGGTATGAACGCGTGCGATGCAAGACAATGGTGTTGGGCGCCCCGAGAACAAAGGGGTTGGCGCACGCGCAAACAATAGACAACGTCCACGGGACAAAAAAGGGTACCCAGGTAGTTGATAACCTTTTGTATTGAATACATGGGCTATTGCAAGCTATGGGAAGGAGTGATCTGGGAGTCTCGGGACCCTTCCGAAACGCTTTAAATGGGGGGATAAACACCGAAAAAAATACTAATTTATTTTTTTATTTTTTTAGGAGCGAAACCCGGCCTCTCGCTCGTGAGAGCACCATTTTTTCGGGCGAGTAGAGGCGGGGCCAGTACCGGCGAATCCCTACTACTCACGAGGTTAAAACAAACATTCGACAATGTCACAATGAAGGGTTGTTTCTTCCATCTAGGCCAAATTATTTACCGACGCGTGCAAAACAGTGGATATCGACGCCCCCGAACAATAAGTCGGCAATGTGATATTATGGACATTTTATTGTTATGCGAAATTCGGAATCAATTAATGCAATTGAAGAATATATTTAGAATGACGTGTTTATTGTAGGGAAACTGCAAATTCAAAAAGCTATGAGAAAAGTGTTGCTACACATCAATACAAAAGTATTTATTATTTTGATATTTGGTAAAATGCGATAACCGGTTTATTGGCGTAAATATTTTTTATGAAGTTTTTGGTAAACTATAATACTGTATTTATTTTAATAAACTTAACACGGTATTAGCTACTAACAAAGTTTTAAAGGGAAATAATTCGTTCGTAAATATTCGTAACAATTACTTGCGTACTATTTAATGCCAAATCAGATCATGTCACGACCCGTTACCCACAATACCGTCTTTCTTGTTGCCGCTCGGCCATCGTAAGGTACGTTTATCTCTGTCTTTGATAAGAAATTAGAAAATAATAGATACATGCCACGCCCCCTCACGTGTCTGTTCTCTCACCGGCAACGCGTATTGTTTGTTTACATAAACAGTTGCAAATTTCTGTTGATCGAAAGTGACGTGTATTTATTGATCGGTGCGACGTGCGTTTGGTTAAAAAAAAGTGTGTTTGTACTGTTTGTGTTTACGTGTCAGTGACGAAATAAACAATCGTTTCTTACCTGCGAATTTCGATTATGTTACTTACCAATACGTGTAAATAGTTAGTAATTAGGTAGGTACCTACAATGGAACCGAGAAGACACAAAGTTTTAAAAAATGCTCGTGTGAGACGGATGCTGCTTACGGTTGATAATGCCCACAGTAAGTACTTACGTTATCAACAATTTTGTGTAGATAATATAATGATAATGTTCATAAATAAAAAGGTGCTTACCTATGTAGGTAACTATGAGTTCTTGTTTGAAAGTACTAAGACAGTATTTTATGTTTTATATAAGATAAATTATTGAATCACGGGGGAGCAGATACCGACCGCTTGTAATTATAATTTCAGATGAAAGTGCAAAATCTGATACACATTTAAATAGTGCAAGCATAACCAAAAAAGTAACTTGCGGTCAGGTTTTTTTACAAGGTTTGTACCTATTCTATTAGTTTTATATTATTGTACCGGGATATTGTTACTTAAAGACTTTTTGTTTTTTATACCTATTTCAGATGGAAGAAACCCGGAATCAGATTCATTTGGGAATTTTATTCATAATATGCAAGATGTGATAAAATAATAGTTACGAAGTTAGTAACGAGCTTATTAAGTCGTTTAAGTACCTAATTATTATTTTTATATGATATATAGATAATTATTGAATCAAGGTGAAGTAGAAACTAACCGCTTGTATTATTTCAGATAAAAATGCACAAAACAGTAAGTATGTTAAGCTAGGACAGGTTTCACGATGTTAGGTTAACTTCAACAAGGTAGGTTAGGTTAGGTTAGAACTATGATCCTTAAAAACAGTATGTTAAGAAAACCACTATGGTAACTTAATTAAATGATATGAGAAAAACATAGATAAAATTAAAAATCACATTACAACAGTTAATCACAATCAAGCAATACGTAAAAAAAGGTATGAACGCGTGCGATGCAAGACAATGGTGTTGGGCGCCCCGAGAACAAAGGGGTTGGCGCACGCGCAAACAATAGACAACGTCCACGGGACAAAAAAGGGTACCCAGGTAGTTGATAACCTTTTGTATTGAATACATGGGCTATTGCAAGCTATGGGAAGGAGTGATCTGGGAGTCTCGGGACCCTTCCGAAACGCTTTAAATGGGGGGATAAACACCGAAAAAAATACTAATTTATTTTTTTATTTTTTTAGGAGCGAAACCCGGCCTCTCGCTCGTGAGAGCACCATTTTTTCGGGCGAGTAGAGGCGGGGCCAGTACCGGCGAATCCCTACTACTCACGAGGTTAAAACAAACATTCGACAATGTCACAATGAAGGGTTGTTTCTTCCATCTAGGCCAAATTATTCATCGAAAGTGACGTGTATTTATTGATCGGTGCGACGTGCGTTTGGTTAAAAAAAAGTGTGTTTGTACTGTTTGTGTTTACGTGTCAGTGACGAAATAAACAATCGTTTCTTACCTGCGAATTTTGATTATGTTACTTACCAATACGTGTAAATAGTTAGTAATTAGGTAGGTACCTACAATGGAACCGAGAAGACACAAAGTTTTAAAAAATGCTCGTGTGAGACGGATGCTGCTTACGGTTGATAATGCCCACAGTAAGTACTTACGTTATCAACAATTTTGTGTAGATAATATAATGATAATGTTCATAAATAAAAAGGTGCTTACCTATGTAGGTAACTATGAGTTCTTGTTTGAAAGTACTAAGACAGTATTTTATGTTTTATATAATATAAATTATTGAATCACGGGGGAGCAGATACCGACCGCTTGTAATTATAATTTCAGATGAAAGTGCAAAATCTGATACACATTTAAATAGTGCAAGCATAACCAAAAAAGTAACTTGCGGTCAGGTTTTTTTACAAGGTTTGTACCTATTCTATTAGTTTTATATTATTGTACCGGGATATTGTTACTTAAAGACTTTTTGTTTTTTATACCTATTTCAGATGGAAGAAACCCGGAATCAGATTCATTTGGGAATACTGACAATCATTGTTCTAATTCAGGTGAATATTTTATTCATAATATGCAAGATGTGATAAAATAATAGTTACGAAGTTAGTAACGAGCTTATTAAGTCGTTTAAGTACCTAATTATTATTTTTATATGATATATAGATAATTATTGAATCAAGGTGAAGTAGAAACTAACCGCTTGAATTATTTCAGATAAAAATGCACAGTCTGACATACATTTAAATAGTGCAAGCACTAGCAAAGAAGTAGCTCACGGTCATGTTTTATTACAAGGTTTGTATTTTGTATCTATTGATGATATTATTTTATGTTGTTGTACCTGGATATTGTTACTTAAAGACCTTTATACATATTTCAGATGGGAATCAGGAATTGGATTCATTTGGAAATACTGACAATCCATGTTCTAATTCAGGCGATTATTTTACGCAAGATGTGTTAAGATACGAGTTACGAGGTTAATAACGAGCTTATTAAGTGATATATGTTTTTATATGATAACTATTTAGATAATTATTGAATCAGGGTGAGTAGACATTGGATGGTAGTACTTATAATTATTATGATTTCAGGTGAAAATGGACAATCAGATACACATTTGAATAACCCTAGCACAAGCGAAGGAGTAGGTAACTAGCGGACATGTTACTTATATGTTACAAGGTTTGTATTCCATATTTTAAGTATTTAATGTTTTTTTTATCTAAATATTATTGCAGAAAAATGATTTTGTTGATATATTTTTTTAGGTGGAAGTCCGAAATTAGATGCAATTTCGAATACTAACAATGAATTTTCTACTTCAGGCAAATCTTCTTCTGTGAAAGATCTATTAGGATACAATTTACGAAGTTAGTACCTACGAGTTTTAAATATTTTATTTTTATACCTATCTACATGTTTATTATTTTTAATTGTTTCGAATATTTTAATATTATTGCCCATACGAGTATCTCATTTGTGTCGGTCAATTGTGTGGTGTTATACTCCAATTATTAACCAACATTAGTTATATACTAGCAACCCCAGTTATGAATAAAACGCCTAAACTTTGAATCACTCCGCCTATTAGTGAAATCCGTATGAAAATTCGTTCAGTATTTTTTATTTTATCACAAACGTACATACAAACACCTAGAAGCGGCAGGGATTATTTTATACTTTTATACAGATCTCGTCAAACTGTGAAGTATTATAACTACTCTGATTAACCCAAATTAATATTTGCAGGTGTACCAGGAAAAAAATACATTGACTGTGATGGTGAATCAGCTGATGAAGATTTTTCACCAGACTGTTCAGAGTATATTCCAAGTCCAGAAAAAACTATTAGCATTAGCTCTAACAATAGCATATCATGTTTTAGCGGAAACTCCCAGTTTATTAACAGAATTTTAGAAACAGCTAACTCTCCTTCAAATGTATCGAATTTTTCGTTATATTTAGGCGGTGCGAATTTCGTATCATCTCCATCAGTAATATATAAAGTTCCTTCATATGTTTCCCCTTTTCAAATAGCTAAAAAATATAAGATAACAGAAAACAGCAGCGATATTACAGATTTAGTAACAAAATCAAGTACCTAATCAAGATGAAAACGTAATAAATAATGAATCGTTATTGATTACTGATTTATCAAAAATCCATCTGATAACTTCACAACGGACCTAAATGAAACATTACGACCGGAACAAAATTTGCAAAATGAGAGCTCAATTTTAATTAACGAAATCGGTGTTACATTGACTGATGGTACACAAAATGTTTCCACTGATGCTAATAATGATAATGTTGAAAATGAAGCTAATTTTAATCCCCGAATCGACTTGACTGAAGTAGAGGACAACACAACTGAACCACAAAATAGATAGGTACAGAAGTCAATCTACATACAAAGTGCGCTCGAGCCACGCACACATAGACACTGCTCACGGCCACGATATCTCGGACCGGTTGGGACCAGTGCGAGCGCGAGTGCCATCCGCTTGAGACACGCGTCTGTGAACTTTTTTGTGCAATAATAAAGCAACAAAAAAAAGGTAATTATAACTGTTCAGTGAACGGTTGTTTAAATTCAATATTATACGGTGTAAGATCGATTTATATAATAGTTTCCTATTTTGAATCAGTATAAACGAAGTAACTAAATTTTTGTAAGGTAAATTCACGCCACCTTACGTACAAGTAAGTTGAAAACATGTTTTTTTGTTTGTGTAGATATTGTGTTGTTTTTAGTGTCATTTGACAGGTTTAGGTCTAAAACGGATAGGGCAATAGTAATTGTGTAACTAGGGTAATCCGTTTAGAAGTTATTAGGGATTTTCTATAGTCAAATTTGTAATAACATAACAATGACATTAAAATAAAAATATTATTATTAATTTATATTTACATTCGGCCCGTTTAATTCTCAACGATAAATCAAACAACTAGATACCTACCAGTGTTGGGCATAATTCAATTAATTTGTAATTGAATTACAAATTAAATTATATTTAATGCAATTGCTTGTAATTAATTACGCTTGCAATTGAATTACATTTAATTTAAATTACTTGGTAATTTTTAATTGAAATTACATTAATTTGTAATTGAATTACGCAATTACGTTATATAAACTTGTCTATTCCTTACTCAAAAAGTATCAAATTTACCCAATGAGTTGTTATTTATTTTATATTTAGTATTTTGTATATCAATGAATTTACCCAATTAGGATGGTTAAATAAAATATTCAGTCTAGTTTAAAACATTTATTTAATATACAATTACCAAAATACAATTTAAATTACTAATACACAATTAAAGAAAGTTCTTAGAATTTTTAAATTGTAATTGTAAATGATTAACTGTTAATAATATAACCATATCAGGGAGATACAGTCAACTGCAAAAGGGTACATATATTTTTCTATTGTCTTCAAATCATTTTCTGTAAAAAATCACTTGGATTTCAAAATAGACATTAAAATTATTCGAGAGGTACAGTCAACTGCATACATATATTTTCGCAGTTGACTGTACTTTTACGAGTAACAAAGCTATATTTATCAATAAAAACAAAAAAAAACCAGTCAAATCAGTTTCTGTAAAAATACACTTTTATGTTAAATTAGACTTTAAAACTACTCTCATTTCAAACATTTCGTCAGACAATCTGTGTGACTTTGGAAGATTAATCATAGTTGCGTACGAAAAAAGTCTTTCAACTGGTCCTGATGATGGCATAGGCGTGTTGAATTTTTTAAAAATATTCATGACTTCAGGGTGCCGTCGTAACATGGATATATTTTTGTCGTCATCATTCAGAAAATTTGCAAGCAAAATATCTGGTCTTGTCGATCGAAGTGAAGACCCGGTTTCCTCGCCTTCAGAAGAGTCTGTTTCAAAGTCAAAGAATGCGTCGTCGTCATTTATTTTTGTGCTCGTGCTGTCGTCTCGTCTGTCATCTTGATCGCGTACTTCATTTGCAATCTTTTGTTTGAATAGTGTTTTCAATCTGCGATTGTGTTGGTGATCAATTGCAGTGAACCATTTATCTTTGAATCGGAGGTAGGACAATGCTGCTATTGCAGCTGTAATCGCTGTTGCCGAATATTGATCAAAGAAGTCAGAAAATCTCTCTTCGACGCTTCTTAAGTATTGTGTGGCTAGTGCTTGACAATATGTAAAGTTTGCACTTGTCAATTTTGTCAATTTTCTGCGCAGTGACAGTAATGTAGGCAAAGTTATTCCATAAAAGATGTCTTTATCACCTTGTAAAATATCAAGTGCATCTGCAATGGGCTGCGAACATTTCAAGTATTCTTCAATGTACTGAAAATCCCGTTCTCTCAAGTAATTTGTTATCCGCAGTGCCAAGTGAAGTTGTGCACTTTTAGTACGAATACTTTCTATTTGTTTCAGGCTGTCGTAAACACTGTTCCACCTTGTGGCTCCAGGCCTTGAAAGCGTGTGGCCAAGAATGTTATGTATAATTTCTGCTGTCTTAGGACGATTGGCAGCATTCCATAACGCGCAGCATTTCTTCATAACTTGCTCATGCATTTTAGAGAGTGTTGTATTATTCTGTCCCTTCAAAATTTTGTTCGCATCAGCAGTACAAACTAAACTCAGCTTGTGAGCGGAGCACCTTAAGTGCGCCGGTAGTTCAGGTATGTTCTCAGTCGAACTTAGAATATTTGTTGCACTTGCCTCGTGGAATTCAGTTCTTGGTGAAGTACTGGTACTACTTACTGCAGACTGATCGTCATTTTCGTTAGGTTCAAGATCCACTTCATCATCAAATACATCGTCTACTTTCAGGCCGTATTCCTTGAATGCTTTTACAAAGTTACTGCCATTATCAGTCACCGTGGCTAGAACGTTTTGGCAGTTTAAATCAAATTCTGTGTGAATATTTTCTAGCAATAACGCAATCCTATCGTAACTATGAGTTCCACTAAAGCGTCGGCAAGTTAGTGTTAGTGATTGTCTCTGCAAGTTTGAATTTATCCAGTGGCACGTCACTCCCAAGAAGCTCCTTTTTTTTCCGGACCATATGTCAGCTGTAGTACACACTTCCTTAATCTCTCTTTGTAAATTATTTTTTATCTCAGTTAGCATCCGCTGGTAATCATCTTGAATTTGCCTTCCCGAAGATCTCCGGCTCATGACGTTCAGTCCAAATCTGTGTATTTGTACGAAATCAAACATTTTTTTGAAATATGGATTATCAACGCAACGTAATGGACTCATGGAATGGATGAAGTAATTAGACACGTGGTTATTAAACTCGCCCTGATTTAATTTTGGTTGGGAATTGCCAATATTTGTATTACGTAGATCTGTCACAGGTTTCACTGTATGTTTTTTCTTGGTTTTGGCATAGTTTTGGTATTCTATGAAAGTTTCTTCGCCATGTTTTCTCTTTAAGTGAGTGATAAAGTTTGAGTTTGCACGAGCACAAGCAGAAACTTTAATAACTTTCGGATGGCATTGATTGCAGCTCGCCACAATCTTCGTTTCTGTAGATTCGTTAGGTAAATATGTAAAGAACTTGCCATTAACAACACAAGGTAGTCGCAATCCCTCTGTTTCACTGGTTTCCTCCAAGTTAGTAAGCAATTCAGATGCCATTTAGAACATGTATATTGCCGTCACATCACAAACTTTTATTTAATGTCCGTTGGCAATAATTGCAGGCACCATTTTGAAATCGAAAATAGTCTAAAACATAGGTAAAACGCCACTCTTAATTGTTTTTAACACTAATATAATACAAATTACATAGTAACTCGAACACAGCGTAAGAACGTAACCGACTGAAGTGCAAAACTGAACTGGTTATTTCCTCAACGTTTCGAATAGTATTTTTAATAATTTAAGCCTTTAGCCATTTCACAGTTTAAACCGTAACTATTTAGAAATAGATGCGATATTGTTTTCTTTGTATCGGCAAATATATAACAATACAATAGTCTACTTAAGGTTGAGGAGGAAGAGCTTATCTATAAAACAATAGTTTTGTGCTCTTTGTTAAATTCGACCGGTCGTTATCAGTTCAAAAAGAATACCGCTGCCTTCAGTCTATGCAATAAGGTTCTATTCTACGGTAGTTGTAATAAAAGATAATTTGGATTAGCATGTCAGGTATGCTATGCGTCATGCGATGCAGGTAGGTCAGGTGTGCACTCCGGCTAGGACATTGGTTATTGATATTACACGTCCGAAGTTGAATATAAGAGATAACATAAGTTTTTTAAACTTAAACAAGTATGACAAAAAAAATGCTTAATTTTTTGAGGAAGTTCCTTATATAATAATTTTATATTGAATCAAAACTCGCAAAAATATAGTAGCATTAGCATACTATATAAAAACAATTAAAATGCTTTCCTAGATGAATGTAATTTGTAATTTCATAAAGTAATGCATTACCAATTAAAATTACAAAATGTAATTTCTAATTGAATTACAAATTACATTTTGAAATTCAGAGCTGATCGTAATTCAATTAGAAATTACACATGTGTAATTTTAATTCGTAATTGAAATTACATTCTGTAATTGCAATTCATAATTTGTAATTCAATTACTTTTTGCCCAACACTGATACCTACGAGGGCTACGAGTGCCACTACCACGATAGTTTTTTGAGCATAGTTGACAACCATAGAGCGACCGCCGAGCGTAGGTATGAAAAGTGAAGTACATACATGTGATTGACTTCTGTACCTATCTATTTTGTGACTGAACTTCAAAATCCTTCTACATCAGAAGAAGAAAAACAATTGACTAGAAAACGTAAATAAGATAAAACTCAATGGCGGTGTAAAAAAAAAAAAACTCTTAAAAACTCTGGTGAGGCATACGAAGGTTGTAACTCGAAAATAAAATATCCTAAAAAAAACAGTAGGTACTACATGCACTTGTAAATTGGATTGCGCTAAAAAAATTGATTCATTACAGACAAAAAATATATTTAATAAATTTTATAGTCTCGCTGATCGGGAACAGCAATAGTTGTATGTGGGTAAACACACTAAGACCGAAAATATTAAACGAATGACGTTAGAGCGTAAAAACAATCGTACCCAAACTATTAAATACTATTTAAAATTAAATGATGAGGAAATATCTGTATGCAAGACTTTTTTTAAATACTTTACTCTGATGGTTGCTACGGGCAAAATAAAAACCGATATATTTTTGCCCTTTATATATTTATGTTGCCAAATTATTTGGGATATCTATTACGCACAGGTTTTTCGAAACCGGGCACAGCCAAAATGAGGGAGACTCAATGCATTCATGTATTGAAAGAAACCTAAGAAATAAAGTTGTTTATACTCCTGACCAAATTTATAGCATTATTTTAAACTCCAAAGTAACTGGCGAAAAATATAGAGTAAATCAACTGCAGCAATCTGATTTTTATGACATTAAACCACTTGTAGATCCTATTAGCTGGCGGCGTGACCAAGACGGAAACATAATCCGCTGGTCTAATGTGATGGAGGTGAAAGTTGCTCATTCGGAAGATAATAGACTTTATATTAAGTACAATTTTGAAGATTCATATTCAGAGCTTAATTTACAACCTGCCTTAAATACCAGACGTCGGGGAAGGCCACGTACACAAGGTGCAATTATATGCCCAGATAATGTTGAGTTGCAACAAGCATACCACCACCCAATTCCAATCAGCAAAGCTCTCCATGGAGATTTAATGAGTTTATGTCAAAGTGGGGCAATTCCACGATTTTATCATACATTTTATGAATCATTGTCATATGCTGATCAAATAGACGTCGAAGTCATAAACGAAGATGGTGATATGGAAGAAAATTGTTAATTTTTGAGGTGTTTTTTTTTAAATAGTTTGTTACCTACTATGTATACATTTTATTGAACCTAAAATGGTAATTTTATAATTATAGGTACTTAAAGTTGATTAATAATAAAAAGTAATAAGTACCTACATGTCTTATTTAAATTACTAACACTGTACGAAAATGTTGATCTCATGATAATTATGACTGAAGATTTTTTTATTCGTTACTTTACACTTAATTTGTTACGGGTATTAAAGCAAAATTGTTTATTTTTGATTATTTTAATTAATAAATCTTATTATACTAATTAAATATGATAGTTTTGTTTTACACTATGTTATTTTATATTTCGAATTATTCAGTACTGCACGATTACTTGAATATGTTGTTACTATATTCCCGAGAATAACAAAGCTATCATACAATGCAGTTATTTTACCTGGTTTTAAATTACTATAAAAACCTTAGTAATGACATATTACGTTTAGCCCTTGAAACAAAAAATATCGTTAGGTATAAATGTCAATATTATGCAGTAACAAATCAACACTTTTCAAAGATTTACCACAATAATCCAGTAAGTAACTATAATTGGAAATAAATTTTAACTCATTATCTGTAAAATGCATTTTCTCTCATTTCTTAATACTGAACGCATATTATAAAGTATGATTACATAAATTATATTCCTTCAAAAAGTAGCTTTCATTTGATATATCAATGCCTTTAGTACTCCAACCGGTTGCAAAGATATTTAACAAAACCAGTAAATATTTTTTCCTGTAAAATTTACTTTTTGCGATTACCGACTTATTGTCCGGGGGCGTCAATATCAAAAACTATATGGTAATAATATGAAATTTGCAATAATATTAAATGCCTTCTCGCCTTAGCATACCTAACGCCAGAGGATATACAGTTGTATTATGAAGATTTGTGCGGTAATATATATCAAGAAGCTAAGGTAATATCGAATTGGTTGTCTGAAAATTATATACCTATGTGGCACTAATACGTCGCCAGCCAAGTACGACCCTACTTTTTGGAGTGTTCAAGAATCAAATGAATTGAAAATGCCTCGCACGCAAAATAGTGCTGAATCATGGCAGAGACGTATTCAAATTTTTGAGGATCGCTATCGCGTTCAATTCTACAAATAATCTGTTCATTTAGTCAATGAAATAAAGTACACAATTGCAGAAATTCAAAAACGTTTGTATGGAGCACCACCACCAAACAAAAAAAGAAAATATGTCGATAGAAATTGTCGCATTGAAATTATACTAAACAATAAATCGCAATATACAAACAAAACTGAATATTTACGAGCTATTGCAACTAACTTAAAATTGACTTAAAATAAGTATAAGTACTTATTTTAACCAAATTTCAATGGTGTCTTAAATCAAAGAAAATATAAATTTCATTTCAATATGTATTGTAGCATTAAGGTGGATAAATTGTTTAAAAATAACACAAGATAAATTAACTACCAAAAAGTGTCTATATTCCCCTCCTTCCCCATGGCACTGCTAAGCCGCACTACTGACCAATAATTTCTATTTCTTATTCAAATTTAACGTAGTCAACGGAGCTTCTTTTTCTGGGTGTTTCTGTACTGAATAAATAACATAACCTAAACCTACCTCATATTAATGATACTAGTTTTGTTCAGTAGTCCGGTTTAGTAGTGCCGTGGGGCAGTCCTCCTATAGGTCTTTCCACCGATAATAACATTGGGGTAGGTAGAAACAATTACTTTGTGTAACGACGTTTTTTTGGATTAAAATAATTTAATTGATTATTTGTTGTTGTTAATTATGCAGAACCTAGTAAAAGAATAATTTGAATTAGAATAGAATAGAACAGAATAGAAAATATTTATTCAACGCACACAGAAAAAAACAACAGGTAAAGTAAACATATAAAGTAAAAGGAAGACATTAAGGCGTTGAATAGGATCCCTCTCAGCATTGTGCCACAGTGAAACTGCGGCGCTGATTTTCAGAGAGACCCCGACTTAAAAACTAAACTAAATTAAACGTAAAACGGGTAACAGTAAACAAGTAACAGGTAAAATTACAAACACTAGCGACAATTTTAATCAGTAGATGAAATAAATTAAAAAAAAACAATATTAATTCAAGCTTAACAAAAACCTTAAGGACTAATTCAATTTTGTGTGGCAACACCCGAACAACACAACCGTTCGCTCGGCAACCCGGCCGCACGTGACAGTCGGCCATGCCTGCTGATACGTTCTACCGCTCCACGACGTTTGCGAAGAACATGGACAAGAAGGTAATTGAATGATATAGTTTCATAGATAGACAATGGACTAAGAATAAAATAAAGTAATATTTGAATTAATGATTGTATATGATAGAATATAGAATACTAGATAGATAATAAGCTGTACCTAATAACTATAACTCGCCCCACTGCCCAATCTGCGCCTTAAGCACAAAAATCCGACATTTAGACTTAAAAACTCCCGTTGTTTTTAGCGCACGGATCGGAGGAGGGAGACTGTTCCGGCACTTCGTGGCGGCATATCGGAAGCTGCCACGGAATGCAGCCGAATGGTGCGGCGGGCACACGAGCTGGAGGAACCTCGCTGACCTGACTTGGGAGGACCTGGCATTGTTGGACCAAGTAAGCTTGTCGAAGAGGTACGAGGGCTGCTGCCGATGTACAAAACCGAACATCAGTGTGGTTTAGTGTAGTCTTTGACGTGTCGACATTTTCAGTATCCTGTTTTGATTTAAAAACGGGGTTACGTGAGCGCGCGCTGGGACATTAAAACAGAACCGCGCGCAGGCGTTTTGAACGCGCTGTACCAACCGCTGCGTACGCGCAAGTAGACGAGGCCCGTACACGATGTCACAATAGTTTAACTTTGACAAAACTAACGCATCACACAATCTAATTCTCAGTTCTATATCTAGAAAGTCGCGTATTTTGTAAAGCACTTTTAGTTTGTAAAAACAGTTGCGAACGGTACTAAGAAGATGGCTTTCAAACCTTAACTCTCCATCCATTTCTATCCCCAGGTTACGAGCCTCTCGTACATACTCCAATGGATTGTTATTTATGTGTACTACATGATTGTTATGTGCTAATTTTTGTATTTGCTGTTTGGTACCTAGTATTAAGTATTTCGACTTGGACGGATTCAAGACTAATGAGTTTTTATGTGACCAGTTATCGATTGCATCAAGATCTGCGTTTAATTTAGAAATTGCTGAGCTTACATTTTTAGCGTCGCATGAAATATATAGATAGATAGATAAACATCTTTATTTTCCACAAACATGCACATGGCTGATAAAGCCAAATCAAAATTACAAAAAAATGCAATTAACCAATTAACTAATAAATATCATAAAACTAAAAAGTAATTTATAAAGCAAAGTAAGTAATCCATTACGTTTGAAAAAGAGCCATGTGATACTGCGAAAAAAAGGCGCTGGCTCAGCATAAAACTGCGGAGACCCGCAGCACTGCTATTCTGCCAGAACCTTTGAAGTAGTGACGCTAGCATTATTATGTAATGTAAAAACGTGCCCATTTTAACCTAATTATACGAGCGGGTAAAGTCTACGTTATATTTAAAAATAAAAAATAAAAATTAATGGATTTGTCAAAAACGAGTGTGCGTAAGATCTGATTTAATACCTTCATACATTTTATTAATTTATATTGTTGAAAGATAATCATTAATCATACCTATTTAATATTGAAGTATAACAAAGTATATAAAATAGTGTAATGGGGAAGAATCAGGATAGTAATTTGTGTAAGCTTAATAGATATAATTTATATTTAACTCTAAAATGGGGCTTTGATTTGCAATTACGTATAGGTGGTGGGATGTTATTCCAGCACTTTGTCGCTTTGTACTTGAAACTCCCCCTAAAAGCACAAGTTCTGTGGGCCGGTACCATCAGCACCATTGCACGAGACGTTCTGGTACAGTGAGCTCCATAAGTGCATGGACACCTTAACGACGATAATCGTGTGCGCCATTGACATCACGTTCACAAAAATAGAACTAGATGGCGCTGTTAACGACCCTAGTTTAGTTAAGGTGTAGCAATATAATTCTTTACTTCTTACTATTTGAATCGATAATTCGAACGTTTGTCTGAATGAGTCGCTGGCATAATAGGTCGGTGCCTCGCCTCAACCGCGATATGATTCCACGGGACGGGAGTTCAAATCCGACTGGGGCAAGAAGGTATTTTTTATTATAATATTACGGGATAAAGTTATTGATTCTAGTTTGATTTAACGATTTGTTTATTTTGAAAATAATTATTTTTAACCAGATATAATGAAACTTAATTTTCAAGATATAAATATATTTATTTCTTTTACAATAAACCAGTAATCGCATTGAATAATGGTTGGTGGTTATACATATAATTGTGGTTCACCTACTTAACATTTAATGCATTTTTAATTTACTTATTAATATAATTTGACAAACTCAATATTCTGTTAACGATATTAACGGTGTTAACTATTACTTATTACAAAAAAGTTAGACACTTCTTAGACACGTCTTAAATGACAGATTTCTATATTTTCTATGAATTGACATTTGATAGAAACATGTTAAACGACTGTTTAAGTTTTTGTTAATAACACCGTACGTTTTTAACAATAAAACCACCAACCTTATTATTGAGGTATATTGAAATAGCTTAAGTATTCGTTTCCGAAATCGGAAAGAGGTTTGAAGCTGTACCAAAGTAACATATAGTGCTTAGTATAATGTGAAACTAGAGACCGGGTTACCATAAAGGTTACGCTTAGATGCTGGTAATTTACTTTGCAGTTTTTATCGCTTACCTTACTTATCAATTATTGAAAGTACGAATAGCTAAGAGTACGCTATAGTATTTGGTTTGACCTTAAGTATTTAAAATAAGGTAAAAATGAATAATCACAAAGATATAGAAACAAAAATAAGATGAAAATGGATTTAGGTTTTGTTTTAAATATTGAGTTAAGTTAAGTGTAACCCGGTCTCCATCATCAAAACTTACATAGTTATTTAAAACCTCAAACTTAATTTAATAACGAGTATAACCTCCGTTCTGATCGATGACAGCTTGTAAGCGGAAGCGCATTGAGTCGACGAGATTCTTGCACAGATCTGAACCCCAGATACTGTCCCATATTTTTAAACAGTGAGCCTCTAACGCTTCTGGAGTTCGCTCGTTCTGGTTTTCCCACCGTTGGACAATAACCCCCCATACATTTTCTATGGGATTCAAATCCGGCGATCTGCTAGGCCAAGGAATAACGTTGATGTTGTTGTGCTGGCCAAACCACTCCCGCACGCTACGCGAACGATGCACCGGACAGTTATCCTCCACGAATGTAATCAGCGGCGTTTCTTCTCCCGGATATACGGTTCGTACTGTAGGCAACATGGTCTGTTCCAGCACTTCAACATAGTTAGCGCTATTCGCTCGACTAGGTATCCTGACTAGCTCACCTGGATCGGCTGAACTCATCCACCCCCACATGTTCACTGTTATACGACCAGATTCCATATAGGGCACAACGTGTCCGCTATCGTATCGCGTATTATTCCGACGCCACAAACTTAAACGACCATGTTGGCTTGATTTAAAAGTTTTTTCGTCGGTAAAAATTACACCACTCGAGTCGAAATCCAAGTACTGTGTTGCGAACTCCAACCGTGCTCTTCTATGATTCTCCGTAAGTAAAGGTTTTACGGCATGCCTCCGATAATGCAAACCCTCGCTATGAAGAGCACGACGAACAGTGCCCGCAATCGTACCGAATAAGCCGGCGTAATGGTTTGTCGGTATGAAACCATTTTCTTCATACTCGCGTACCATGGCTTGACGCTGCGGTGTGTCTATGAGACGTGGTCGACCCGATCTTTGACGTTGGAGTAAAGATCCCTCCTCTTGGTATCTTCGTACCCATAAAGCAACCAAAATTCAAAAAAAATCAAAATTCAAAATATTTATTCAGTAAATAGGCCACATGAGGGCTCTTTTACACGTCGGTAACATGAGTGAATCTACCAGCGCTTCGGACAAGACCATCATTGCGGAGAAGAAGCGCCGCAAGAAACTCCCGTTTTCCGCTGTAGCAAAAATCAAACATTTGAATACATAATAAATAATAGTAAGTAATTAATTAGAAATTAGACATTTTATTATACAAAACATATTATTAAACACATCATTATATCTTAAACGAAACATTCTTTTATTTTCAAAAAGAAATAAAACTGCATTAAAAGATTTTCTAAAATTTTCTTGTCTCTCCCGGGAATCGAACCAGGTAAAAAATCACTCGCTATAATTATTAATGTTAAATTTCACAATCTTATTTATTTCTAAGACCATATGTTTATTAGAGAGATTTTGTCCTAATCAATAATCCTATCGATAACAAATTAATTAAACAAAGATTAGTGTAACTGGCCTCTTCTCCTAAAGATAACAATATTAGGAAGTGATTTTGTAAATCTTTTGAGAAATAAACATGACAATACAAAAAAAAACTAGTTACTTACGTTTACACCGGTATCTCGAGCAATATCCGACACATTTTTGCCTTCATTATAGAAAGCAATTATTTGTGCTCTCTTGACCATGTCAATATTACAACGAGAACTCATTATAATCGAATGATCTAACAACAGTGAATATTTAGCAAAAAAGAAACAAAGAAGCAGCGAACGAAAGGGCGAGCAGAAGTCTTTGTGAAATCCAAAGGTATTTATTAATCTTCAGACTACCCTAAGTGTTAATATAAATATATTTGTTGGAAAATAAGCCAAGGATAACAAAGCTATACTGAATTTCGGAGGTATAGGTAATCATTCGATGGTCGAGTGGCGTAAGGAATCACTCGTAGTCCCCGTGTTCTCGGGTTCGAACCCAATCGATGCATTACATCCGTGACGAATGTTTTTGTATTTGAAATTTGTAATAATAGGATTGGGGATTGGACATTCGAAACAATCGAAACATTGACTGTCTCTAAATAATAAATAATAAAGTATAGGAACGTGTCGTGCTTAGTAATAGTAATCTTATCTGGTGTAAGCAGAAATTAAGTTTTTATGTTTAAGGTAATTCAACGCCATCTAGTAGAATATTACTGAACTAGTGCAGAATATAGATAACTGATCTTACAGTATGAGCAGATAGATGGCGTAATATTTTGCCTCATAGGAATTTGTTTGCCATATGTCCATGCACTTATGGAGCTGACTGTACCTATTATGTTTACACCAAGTGAATTTTTTGAACAGGTAACTTGGGGTTTCCGACTTAACAATGTCAAATAAAAAACACGATGGTAAAAGATCGTAGCGAGAGGAATTTTTTAAAATATCTGCGTTATTTAAATAAGAAGTAACATGTGTGCGTGGCGGTATTTTGAAACAAAATCTAGCGCAGGCATTTTGGACTTTTTGAAGGAGACGGCGGGACCGTTCCAGGAGGCACGGCTAGAACGTGGTAAGGCAGTAGTTTAGCTTGGACAGTACAAGTGCTTCACATAGTCTCACTCTAAGTTCTATGCTAAGATAATCTCTAATGTTGTAGAGAACCTTCAAACGGTAGAAACAGTTTCGGGCTAACTCAACAACGTGACGTTCAAAACGTAAATTGCTGTCGACAAGTAAACCAAGATTACGCGCTTCAGAGACACATTCAACACAAACGCTGTCAATCACTATTTTGGGATCAGAACTTGCAATTTTCGCTGTTTGATTTTTGGAGCCCAGTATACTTGTGTGTACTTGGTTTTTAGAGCATTTAGAACTAAACAGTTTTTGGTAGCCCAGTCATTTATCCGTTCAAGATCTTCGTTTATTTTAGATACTGCTTCATTTTTATTCACGGGATCGAATGATAGGTAAATTTGAAGATCGTCCGCATAAAGATGAAAATTACACTGTCGAACACACTGAGTAATGTCCGCGCTATAAAGTATAAACAAAAGTGGACCCAAAATTGAACCCTGAGGAACTTCTCTAGTAACGGGACTAGGATCAGATAACAAACTACCACCATCACTACGCGAGATTTTTACTAATTGCCGCCGGTTCTCAAAGTAACTACTGAACCACTGAATAGTATCGTGATCGAAACTGTAGTAATGCAGTTTAGAAAGAAGTAGAGTCACATTTATGCAGTCAAATGCCCGCGAAAAGTCCAGTAGTACCATAATGGTGCCCTGCCCAACATCCTGAGCCTCTAGAACCTCACTAATAACATCATTTAGGGCAGTGGTAGTACTACGCTTTTTCCTAAAACCCGACTGGGTATCAGGCAGAATACCATTGAATTCCAAGTATGCAGAGACCTGGTCATAGATTACTTTTTCCAGTATTTTGGACATATAGGGTAAAATACTTATTGGTCGCAGATCCTTGATAGTAACAGGGTCAGAAACTTTGGGTATCGGGTAGACCACAGCTGTCTTCCAAGATATAGGGACGGATGAATTTTGAATGGAATAGTTTATCAGATTTGTTATTATCGTCAAAGTATCGGGCAAAGTCATTAAAATCATATCATAGGTGATCCCGTCATAACCTAAAGCATTCGATCTTGTCCCAAATAGGTGTTTCGCTATTACAGACTCATCTACAGGCTTCAACTTAAAAGTTGAAGAACAATATTTATTGGATTCAAAGAAATTCAAAGTATCCAGATCAACTGTATTACTGCCGGGTACATTCAAAAAGTGCAAATTCATAGATGTTGGGCAATTAAAGTGAAGAGGCAAAACTGGTTTGGGTTTCAAATTTACAGTGACATGCTGTTTTAGTTTTTTCCATAAAACTTTGGGATTTTTTTAATGACAATTTATATTTTGTTAAAAGAAAGCCTTTTGCTCATAATAGAGACTAGAATTAACTAAATGTTTCAGCATTTTATAATTTGACTTATCTGCGTCTGATCTAGTTTTAATATATTTACTATGGGCGCCGTTACGAATATACATCATAAATCGAACGTTTCTGGTCAGCCAGGGTTTGGAGGAACTCTTTATAATTCGTTTACAGATGGGGGCGTGGATGTTAAAGATGTTAATTATATTTGAATTAAAAATATTTACCTTTTCATCAATTGAAGTGGAATTGTCGATCATGTGCCAAAGAATGTTATTTAAGTCGCTACTAAAAAAAATCACGTCAATATGTTTTAAAGGTCTGTATACAATGGTCAGAGGCGGAGAAGTGGTGTGTTTTATGGAAAGTTCTATGAAAACCATTGCATGACCTCCAAGCTCCACTACATGATCGATCTCAGTGCTTTGGACGTTACAATCAGTCAAAATAAGATCAATAAGAGTGGAGCTATAGTCAGTAAAATGAGTGGGGCCAGTAATATTATTATGAAGATTGTTGCAAACTAAGAAATTGTGCAAAACTTTATACTTTGGGTCATTAGTATCCTGGAGATCGATATTAAAGTCTCCGCAGATGACCAGGCGGTCACATTTAGAAAATGTACAAATTGTTTCACTAAGAGCGTCCAAGAAAGTGTCAGTGTTAAGCCAGGGTGGTCGGTAAGCATTATCTATGATAAGTACTAGCGAATTGATTTTTATTTTTATCCACATTTGTTCAACATCTTTAGCTATTGGGTGGGCACATAATTGTGCATTAAGACCACTCCTAATGTAAAAGGCTACTCCGCCACCACATTTACGTGTGCCGATAGTACGGGGAATATGTTTAAATTATAACCCACTAAAGTCGGCACCCGACCTTCCTCTCCTGCTTTCAACCAAGTTTCATTTATAGCAAAAACATCAGCTTGGTGTCGTTCAGCTGCCACAATGAATTAATTATATTTACGGTGACTACACAGTGACCCTGCATTTAAAAGACCAAATTTTAAATACCCATTTAAACGGCAGTTTAACGACAGATATGGCATAATAATATCAACGAGGTATGATAACGACAATTTTGCAAAATAATTATGAAAGCATGAATTCATGAGGTGTACAATTATATATCGATCTGGCAAAAGAGTATTAACAGTGCTAAAGGCAGAGTGGATTGTTGAGGGTATTTATAGCAAAAATTACGGTAAATACTTCAATAAGAACTATGGCTGCTGAAACCTGGGATTTCGCAACACATTTCACATGGCTCTTTCAACAGTAAAATAAGTAGACATTCCAACGTAATAAAATAATCAGAATTATTAAGGTAAATTCAAATTCAAATTCAAATAATTTATTCAGTAAGTAGGCCCTGCAGGCACTTTTACATGTCTGAGTCTACCAGCGCTTCCAAAGAGACCACTCTTGAGAAGAAGCGCCGCAAGAAACTCAACAGTAAGCCGTTTTTTCCAAATAAATCACTTATTACAATACTAAACTTAAGCTACATAATTTAAATGTCACAGGGATGTACAGGTCCCAGTAGTTATAATAATTAAATATATCTAAATGTCAGATTATAATAAATAATACAATTTCGGAGATGTAAACAGTCTCCAAATGTCAAATTAAAATTAAGAATTAAATATAATTTAAAAAAAAAACACAAAACAAGGGAGATGTAGAAAGTCTCCACGGTCAATTTTGGAGATGTAAAGAGTCTCCAGATGTCAAATTAAAAAATAAAGGAGATGTAGAAAGTCTCCACGGTCAATTTTGGAGATGGTAAAGAGTCTCCAGATGTCATATTAAAATAATAGGTAATCATACAGGGAGATGTATATAGTCTCCACGGTCATTAATAATTGTAATACAAAAAATATATATATATCAGTCCCAAGCATTGTCATCATTCATATAATCTTTAATACTATAATAAGCTTTAGAAATTAGTTTACGTTTAACGTAACTCTTAAATTTATTTACTGATAAATGAGTAACACTACTTGGGAGCTTATTATAGAACCTTATACAATTACCCATGAAAGAGTTTTTTATTTTGTGAAGCCGTGTAAAGGGCACTGCGAGCTTATGTTTATTTCTGGTATTAACATTATGTATGTCACAGTTCTTTCTAAAATTACTGATATTCTTATGAACATGCATAATGTTTTCATAAATATATTGACTGTATACGGTTAATATATTCGTTTCTTTGAACTTATCTCTAAGCGAGTCTCTATGACCCATCTTGTAAACAGCACGAATAGCCCTCTTCTGTAGAACAAAGATACTGTTTACGTCAGCACCACTACCCCATAGTAAAATACCATATGACATAATACTATGGAAGTAACTAAAATAAACTAATCGAGCGGTTCTCAAGTCTATTAGATTCCGAATTTTATTAACTGCAAAAGCTGCAGAACTTAGTCTATTCGCTAATTTAGCTAGATGAGGACCCCATTGGAGTTTTGAGTCTAACGTTATACCAAGAAATACTGTATCATTAACTAAGTCTAATTTGTCATTTTTAATAGTTACAGTAGGTTGTCTATTTTTCACATTGGTAGTCATAAATTTAATACATTTAGTCTTTTTCTCATTTAGTAATAAATTATTAACACTAAACCAATCTACTACTTTTGATATAGCATTGTTTACATCCACATTAAACTCCTGTTGTCGTTTGACTTTAAATACGAGTGAAGTATCTATCATCAGCAAACAATACTATATCATGGTTGTCCTTTATAAGGTATGGTAAATCATTTATGTAAATGAGGAATAGAAATGGACCCAAAATTGAGCCCTGTGGCACGCCCATTGAGACCAAAGACCCAGGTGATCGTTTTCCATTCACGTCTACCCTTTGTATTCTCCCGAATAAGTACGTTTTAATTAAGTTTAGCGCAGTACTTCTAACTCCATAATGGTGTAGCTTCCTGACCAATGTGTCATGGTTAACGCAATCGAAGGCCTTGGACAAATCACAGAAAATACCTAAAGTATCATGTGACCCCTCCCAGGCATCAAAAATATGTTTAATTAGCTCAACACCAGCTTCGGTTGTCGAGCGACCCCGAGTAAAACCAAATTGTTTATTATGTAATAAATAATTATCTTGAAAATGTTGCATTAACTGTGATAAAATTAATTTCTCAAAGATTTTACTGAAAGTGGGTAGTATCGATATCGGTCTAAAGTTAGTGGGGTCAGAAGTACTACCCGTTTTAAATAATGGAATTATCTTGCTATGTTTCATAAGATCAGGAAACTCACCACAATCAACACAGTGATTAAATATGATCATTAAGTCAGATGCTATGACTTCCATTAAGGATTTAAGGACGTGAACCGAAACCCCCCAAAGATCATTGGTTTTCTTAATGTTAATTGATTTAAATGCTTTGATTACATCCAAGGCAGTAACGTGCTTGAATTCAAAGTGTATACTGCATTCAGACACGTTATCTTCTAATAATAAAATGGCAGACGCCGGCGAAGAGTTCAGACACTTAGTCGTGGACACTGGTATGTTGGTAAAATAATTTTCAAATTCAATTGCAACATCTAAATTAGACTCTAGGATTTTACCATCTACTTTTAAACGAAAGTCATTGAATTCCTTAATTATTTATACCTGTTTCTTCATTAATTATTTTCCAAGTCGTTTTAATGACATCAGAGCTATTCAAGATTTTATCACTTAAAAAGTTTCGCTTAGCTATACGGCAGTCTGACTTGAAATTCTTAGAATACTCTTTGACATGTTCCTTAAACTCTTCACTAGCGTTAAACCGTCGTTCCTCATATAGTTGATACAGTATTGCTCTTCGTTTATGTAAGTCCGCAGTAGCCCAGTCACTGAAAACCTTTGCGCCACCGACCATGACCGATTTAGATGTAAATATCATGTCAAATTGTTTCATGAATGTGTGAAAGAATGAGTTGTACATGTCATTAGGGCCCTTATCAGTTGTTAAAAAGGGCAGATTATGCACTAGGTTATGTCGCATTCTCTCCACACGACCTGCAGTAAGCGGCACAAAAGTAATTTCCTTATTCACAACATTATGCGATACAAACTCCAATTTAATTAATTGACCTAGATGATCCGATTCCAGGTTACTGATCAAACTCTTACTAATAGGAATTATATCAGTAAAAATGTTATCAATACACGTGGCGCTAGTGTCAGTCACTCTAGTCGGCTCCATAAAAGTATGAGCCAGTCCGAAAGATTTGAAAAGATTTATTAATCTGGAGCTTAGTGAACTATTTTCCAAAATATTAACATTAAAATCTCCACATATAATAACTTTTTTACTCAAATGAGATAAATTGATTAAGATAGTTTCCATGTTCTTTTCAAAAATTTCGAAATTTCCTAAGGGTGGCCTATATACACAAACTACTATGAATTGCTGTAATTCTATTGCAGCGAGTTCTAATGTACGTTCAACAGATAAGGACACAATGTCCTTACGTTCTTTAAATTTAAATTTATTGTTTAATATTATTAACGACCCACCATGTATCGAGATACTTCTTGTGAACAGACTGCCGACCTGGTGGTTGATAAAATTAAACATAGCCTCGTTACTAGTTAACCAGTGTTCTGTTATACATAAAATATCAATATTATTACTATTAAGAAATAACTCAATTTGGAGGTCTTTACTTCTTATACATTGAATATTCTGGTGAACCAGAGTGATACTATTAGATACTTTGCTGCCAGATTTGGCCTTACATTTATTGCGATTTAGATTGCTAGAGTTGACGCCCTCTGTTGTCGTTTCATTTAATTTAAATGATTGATGGTATTTGGAACGGTTTCCAGGTGCATTTTTGGTTGCTCAAAAGAAGCAGGAGCCAAATTATTGGCTGAAATATCAAATAAATAAGATAGCGACATAGCTATCTGTCTTTTAAGATAATTGGGAAGGTAAAATTTCCCTTTATTCAAAATGTAATTATTACTAATATAATTATTAGAATCAATAATGTCAATCTTATCATTATATGTACACATGTTATAAAATGTCATATTTAGATTATGTCTTATATCATTTTCTTTCTGTGACAACTGTTTACAATAAGGGAATGTAAACAATATGATTTTTTTTACTATAAGACTATTCAGTGTTTGAAAAAATGAAATTAATTTATTTTTGTTTACATTCCATCTATTTCCTATAAGAATAAGCAAAGTTGTGTCAATATCAATATTTCTGTCCTTAATAATTTGATTTTGGATATTTTCCAAGCTGCTTAAAGGTAAACAATTGCTGATCACACTATGTCCCTTAGTGTATGAATTCAATATTGAGCCCATATTACTACCAATTTCATCGCAGTACATAATTATGTCAGGTTTATGTTTATATGTCAATGTGTTAGTACTGTCATTATTTACTGTAAGAAGTGTAGGAACACTATGCGCAGGAATACTCAGTGTAGGAACACTGAGTGCACTGAGTGCAGGAACACTAACACACAGGCTCTGCTTCAGTCCGCTGGTGGCCGGACAGACACTCATGGTTTGGCAGACACATGTGTGATTGTCCGCCAGTGACTGAAACAGCTCTAAATTATAGTTGAGCTGCCCTATTAGGTCATCCATACCTAAAGAATACTCAGCTATAATTTTTTTCGAGTTCTCTTGCAAATTATTTAATGTTTGTATCGACTCCTCCAAATTCTGTATTTTTAATTGTAACATTTGTGTGTCAGTGTCATACTTTAACTTATTATTTCCTAATATATTGGCATATTCATTAAGTTTATCAACTAGTTTGACATTTATTTTATTTAATATCAATTTTGTTGTATACCGTTTATTTTGTGTTAACAACCTTTGAGATTTTCTTATATATCTATTTAATTTAATGTGTTTTTTTAGTTTATTCCTGCTACAACTACTTAACCTTGTTGTGGTGGAAATGTCATTAGTTAAATCTATGGTAACCACAGGATTGTCGGTTGAAGCAGGAATCAACTGAGGGTCACTCGCTACCAATTCCTCAAATAATGATTGAGTGTGTACCTCTGCAGTGTTTTGGTTGGCCTCTTGAAGCTCGTAGATCTGTTCGTGGGCATCATGCAGCGCTCTCTCCAGGGAGTCGACGTCCTTCAAGGCCTGCTCGTACAGTTCGGTACACTCAGAGAACTTTTCCACTGTTTCTTGGAGCTTGACCCGTTCCATGTTTATATCATTATACTCAC
Organism: Acleris cristana; assembly: GCA_948252455.1. NCBI lineage: Eukaryota > Metazoa > Arthropoda > Insecta > Lepidoptera > Tortricidae > Acleris > Acleris cristana. The sequence goes on along the minus strand of OX411771.1, from coordinate 44,829,850 downwards.
TTTCTAGTAAAGAGAGTTCCTTTTTTAACTTATCCCTACTTTCTAGAATTGGTAGTAGTTCCCTCTCACTGTCCTCTCTCTCACTGAGTAATTGGGCACACAATTCCTTGGATTTTTTCAACTCTAACAACGTTATTTGAAGTTTGTCATTTTGTTGCTGACGCGCAGCGACAGCAGCTGCCCTTCGGGTCATCATTATTACAAGGCTTTGATTAATTAAGATCGTAAAAAACAAGAAATTGTTTGTCCAAGGAATGCAAGTTTACTTACGTGAATATAGTAACGTTACTAGTGTCTACACTGCACTATAATTATGTAATTTCATCCAGCGGCTACCACAGGCAGTATTTATAGTAAATAGTGCCTAAACCAAGCCGACAAGTATATGATGCAGACACCGAATTCAAATGTATAACCTATAACGGTTACAAATTTAATATGTTTCGGAACATTATTATACGTCATTAAAACACTAGAAATATATAACTAAGATAATATTTTACTTGTAAACTGTCTATTTAATAACGGTTAAGCTTAAATATACAATCAATATAATTAAAATAAGAATATTTTATATGGACATAGCGAGATCAGCTGCTTATTCTTTGACAGCCAGTGTTGCCATCCCACATACAAATCAATATTGAGAAATACCAGCATATGAAAGAGACAAAAAACACGTCCATAGTTACGAATTATTTGTAGTTTGGGTTTCCGGGTTTAAAACACTACTTAAATCGGCTTCCGATCGTATATACCTAGTGTACTTTAGCGGTTTCAGACTTTCTTGCGAAGACTCTCCCCTCCTTGGTCCATACAAACCTCCAATTATGGACTCGTTTCAAATCTCGAGCCATACCAAAAAGAACACGATTGGTTCTCGTCAACCGTTCATTGATACAAAACGGGCGCGGCTCATGCTCAGTCAGACCGAGGCCAGCACAGGTGGTTCCACGGCGAACTCGCGAGTTTTTTATAAACTGGTCGCGAGTGGAGCGCCGCGCCAGGCGCACGACGATAGGACGAGGGCGGGATCGCAGCGGGCTCTCACCCCCGTCACTTGTGTGCAAAGGTCCTACCCGATCAGCATGAACCACGTCACGTTCTTCAATATTTACACCCAGTTTTGAGGCGATGCCCAAAAAGATATGGGTGGGCGATTCCCCTTTAGACTCGGGGACTGCAGTAATTTCGATGTCGTTCAACAAAGCTTGCTGGTCTCGTTCATTCAAGTCAATTTGGAGTCGGGCGATCGTGTCCTGTAGGGCAACGGTATCCCCACTTGCCTTTTGCTGCTTATTGATTTCGAGTTCTGTTTTTAAGGTGACGTTCTCTTTTCAAGATTACGAACTCTTTTTGATAAAGTCCCTACTTTAGCTTTCAAAGAAGTAATTTGGGACAAAATTGCCTCTGTAGTTGTACAAAAATCTTTTTCTACTCGCGTACTATAAACCGCTAATATTGATATCGTTAATGGTGTCAGAATACCACCTATAGCGTAACCGAAGAGTAAAAACAATTCTATAATTAGCGTTGCCATGGTAATAACAGTGCTATAATTTATTATAGCATTGTTATTACCATGGTAACGGTCATTCCGGATATCAGTCTTGGCGTTTAGTTAACACTTGACATCCTAATAATTTGTATATAAACCGTTAAAAACATTTTAACACCAAATGAAATTACGAATATTAAAAATAAAATTAATTTTGAGACTAAATATGTGTTTAAAATAACATTTTTATTCAATTACTAAAAATAGATGGGTAATATCTATCGATTTGTTATTTGGTTACCATGGTTACGTTCAATATGGATATCAACAAAATGGCGTTTCGTTTGGCATTCCAACTTGTTTATGATAATTTGATAGAACTGTTTTTAGTATCTATTAAAATTCGCATGAAATTTGTTTACATTTATCAATAAAATTCACAAACTATTATCGCGCATCGGAATAGTGAAAATGTTTTCGATGACAAGTAATTTGTTAGCAGAAAAATCGAGTAAAGTATACGAGAAAAGTTAGCGATTGTTTATTTTTATCATTATCATTTTAAGCTTGTAGAAAAAGTTATGTATGCAACGGTTCATAATTAGCTCTTAAGGTACTCGTGCCTATAATTAGAGCGCTCGCAAGCTCGCGCTCTAACCTCGGCTCTCGTACCTTAAGAGGCCTCATTATGTACCAGTTACATAAATAACTATTCCTCAACTTTTCCGAAGCGTAACTTATGCTATTGTCAATTCCCAATTTGAATTCTGCTAACTTTAAGTCCAGTAACGTAGCGAAGTCCTTGTAACCGATGGCACAGCGCGGGTCACTAGCGGGCGTAGACAGTATTTTACTTTGATCCGGAAACATAGTATTTGTGGCGTCAAGAGTATTTGTCAGGTCTAGTAATGACTCATCACAGGACATATTGACGTGGACCGGGAGGTGCTCAAGTTCTCTGATGCTTAAATTACCCACACTGGGACCCTGTCATAATAAGTCGCTCGAGATTTCCTTGGATCTTGGCTGATGTAAACTGCGTACAGGGGTGTTTTCGGCACCCCCTCTGCGAGATGTGATATTGCAACAAGACGGGCATTGCCAATTTTTATTTAGGTTAAGTTGGTTGGTCTTATAATACTCGCTGGTTATATTGACACATTTATTAGTGATAGATGCCTTTACAAAGGACGCATCGTAGTAATACCGTATCAAGGACAGACTGATGACAACCAAGGCAGTTCATTTTTGTTTTTCTTTTTCCTTCGTATATTAAAGTACCGAAGCCTCAGTACGAAGAGTTGTAAATAATCTCCCTATGGCCGCCCCGTGCGAGCGCACACGATGCAAACAGCGTATGCGTTACGCCGACCGTACGGCTGTGGGCGGGGCGAACCTCGCACACGAAACTACAAGCAGAGGTGCGGGAATGGTGATTAGACGGGGTCGCGGCGTCATCATTGCGTTCGGTCACGTTTATGGTTGTAGGTAGTGCGCGTTAAATTAAAACATCGAGCGACAACGTCTTTGTCGAAAACTAGAAAATATTGTTCAGTTTACGGGTGTTTAAATAATGGTGTAAGAAATCCGGAGCTATCGTTTTTCCACATACCTTTTGAGTCGGAAAGGTGAGTACCTTCATACCTATTTAGAGTTGGTGTTGTGAAGAATGCTGTTAATTTTTGATATTTACCTATAGCTTACAGCCCACTTGCAGCTTTTGTTAAATCTATTTTATTTCAGCGTGACATTTTCTTTCGTTTCAAAACGCGTAAACTGTGCCCTAAACCTAGCTTAGGTAGGTACTTACAACTATCCAGATTTAATAAAAGCTGCAAGTGATTAATGTAAATACCTACTCAATTAATGAGGTATTTCGTACCGGCTTGCCTATACCTATAGAATAGATACCTACTTAGGTGAAATAAATACGTATTAAGTAGGTAGGTAATTTAAGTTATTGAGTGTGACGTGTCAGTTAACATGTGACGTCGTTGATGGCCTAGGTAGTTGGTAGTGACCTAGTGACTAAGTACTGCTTACGATAGCGGTAAATATTCGTGTGATGAGTGCGAGTAGGTATTTGTTTCTGAGTCTTAGGTGTTTTATATGTACCTATATAGTAATATTAAGTATGTATTTTTCACTACATAAGTAATTATGTACCTATCGTTGCCTAGAACCCAAAGCCTAAACCACTTAGTTTTTATTGTAACATGGTTGTTACATAGTTTAGTTTCGTTAGTATTGCGTTGTTGTGTGGTTTAGTTTTGAAAATTTGGAACTTTAATGTTAGTTAGCACTTTTCTTCAGTCTTTAGGGGATGTTTATGATAAGGTCGCTGGGGGCAGCGATCGGTTTACCTACGTTAAACCTTTCATTGGGAAGGGGGGTATTGTAACGTTGTATATCTTGCGTGAATCGGAACCTAAAGACTGGGGAAATATTTAAGGTGTTAATGGCATTACTGTTCATTACTTTTGATTGTCAAACGTCAACACCATAGATTTGTAGGTTGGTGTTGCTGCGTTAGGGTAAAATGCCTTGAATTAGGGGAATAATAATTATTTGTAATTAATCAATAAATGGAGTCAATAGTTAATAACATTTATTAAGTAAACAAAACAATACAAAGATTTCTTTTGGCAGTAATTGTACATACAAGAATTAAACAAACACATTTCAGTCAAAAGTTAATTTAATGTAGTACTTTCATGTAGGTAATATATTAATTGGGTACCTAATTACCCAGACTACCTAAATTGTATAGCTACATTCTATGCATTTTGGTTGCATCTATGTTTTGACTAAGTATCTTTCATCAAGATGTCCAAGATGATAGCCCATTACAAAATCAGACTTAAGCTGAATGACAGCGGAGGAGCCATCCTCAATAAAGTAACCAAGCACCTGCTGTGGAGATATAGTACATACTTTCAGTCATATTTCGGTGAAAGGAACTTGTAAGTAATAATTAATAACATCTTTCTGATGGAGGCATTTGTTGCAATTTAATGTGCAATTCTCTGACCAAATGGTGAATTTTCAGTTATTGTTTCTCACACGTGGAGAGGTGGGAAAGTCTTAGCGTCGAGATTACCAGGGGTTTTCCTTGAAGTTTTCCGGTAAGATTCATAATTTTGTTAACCATTAAATATCAGGCCACATGTCTCATACATTTCTTAACCGTAGTGCTAATCAGAGCAATTTCTCTCTGTCTTTACAGCTGGACTGGGTTTCTAGTATTTTCAGTATTTTTTAGTATTCAGTAGGTTTTCTCTAGTTTTTGGATATTTTCAGTATGTACTGATTTAAGTTTCCGTCTACATAGTTTCTGTTTTCTGTTATTCTGTTTAGTTTCTTCAGAATAATTTAGCCTTCTGATTTGCCGTTATGGTTGGATGATTTATTTTGCATTCCGTTATTCCGATTCAGGCTCCAACTATATTCAGGTTCAGTAAAGCTATGAAGTAGCTTATATAGACATTCAGTATTTGGCAGGAACTCTCATTAGATCTGTAAGTAATAAATTCATGTTTAGGTTCCTGATCATTCAGTAAACATTCAAGTAGTGAAATAGGATGTAAAGGTTTAAACCAACCTTTAGTAGGCGTGCAATAGGCACAAAGATTCAGTAGACCTTCACAAGCTGCTGTGAGCTGACCGAGGATACTGAGGCTTGCGACACAGTGTGCTGGGACCGCTCCGCCAGTCTGCCGACCTGGGACTACATCGAGTCGATCGTCCAGGAAGGAAGGTTTTCTTCAGATTAAGGTCTGTGGAAATTATATTTTTAATTAGGGAATTAGGATATCAATAATAGTTATTTGAACTCAGATTGGAATTGGTGGCAACTCTATAAGTAGGGACTAACAAATTACTATCTAAGAATTGTGAATTATAACATAAGAACCTTTACTTGTGTAAAACGACCAGCCTTCCGCTGGCGCTGAGCTAAATATATTTTTTGGTAGAGTAAAAATTATGAGCAAAGTAATGTTCACAATTAATTAACATCATGTATAGAGCTGCATAGGAATAAAGACTGTGATATTTACTAACCTGTTTCATTGAGCTCCTCATCATACGTCCTAGAACACTCCATATCTTCAACTTATTCTACAAACATTCTGTTTACATTATTCCGTCTATTTCGTTTTGTCACTTGGTAAAACCAGCCGGGCATTTATCAACGTGACAGTATCAAACAATAACAATCGTGACGATAAGCGGCCTACCCCCTTCGTAGCTTCAGAAACAAGAAACCATGATTTATAAAGTAGCAACGATATTCTTTCAACTTTTCATCCTGGCCACCATCCTGGCATAGAAAGACAATCCGCTCGTCGCTCTTCCAACTACCCTTCACTCCATGGATCCTCCTTGCCTCGACGAACACTGCATGTCGGCTGCTGGTTAGGAATTCCGACAGTGTCATACCAGAACCCTTAAGCCTCATCTTAGACGCCCACGCTGCATTCCTATGCACCAGGGTTACAAACCTCAATAATATCGGTCTAGGCTTAGAGTCTCGCAGCTTCCCAAGGCGTTGGCACATGTGAAAGGACTCCAGTGAAAGGCTCTGCAATTGCAGACTCTGAGCGCAGATAGCTACGGCAGTCTCTATAGTGCTTTCATTAGCAGCCTCGGGCACCCCATGCAACAGCAGTACCTTGTGACGCGACCTCATCTCCAGATCGTCCAGGGGGGGGGCTATCTACTCGCATAATTTTTTTACGCATAATAATCATTACGCATTAAAATCGATTGTCATAACACCCTTGTAGGCTGATATTTATTATGCGTAAAAATATGTATGCGAGTAGACCCCAACGTCCCCAACCCCGTCCAGGGATTTAGCCACAAGCTCCATTTGTGCCAGAAGACTGGAGATTGACTTCCAAATAAAGCTTTTAAATACCTGGAACTCGCTGTCAACTGAATTGAGCTGGGAGTTAGAGCGACTGCTCTCAAAAGTGTCCATCCTAGCAGCAAATAGCTCCTTCATCTCGTCCATGGACTTCTTGAGTTGAGCCAGAGTGTCCATTATAATGTTAATTCAGAGTGAAATGTGAGAGTGGTAGAGTGGTGACATTCTTATTAATTTGGTAAGTTGTTACTAAAAAGCAGTGATAACAGCTGAGGGCAGCAATCAGAGTTTATTTAACATATTTATTGATAAAACAGTCTTGTTTTATATATTTTTGTATTTTAAACTATGTTATAAAATACTGAGCAAAATTTGTGTGTATTGATTATTCGCCTACCCGAAAAAAAAAACGACCACTGAAACAAGCCTAGGAAGTAAAGTGGAATTTCTTTTGTTTTATGACAAATAATCAAATTGGAAAATAGACTTTATTTCATTCTTAATAGAATCATTAATATTTATATTAATAGAATAATATCAATCATAGGGGTGTAGTGGGGCACCTATAGGATTATAGCCAGTTGACCCATACAAGGGTGGCAAGTCCTAAAGACTAGTTATCCCACAACCTCACCGGTGGCTCCAAGTAGTTGGTATGCACCCAACGGCCACACCCCGGTAAACCACGTCGACTCATGGGCTAAACCCGGTGAGGGGACGTGAAGGCTTCGGCTGACATGTTTCGGTTACCTCCCGAATTGTGCATAAAGTCTGGCTCGGCAGTGAAGGCAGGCCACGCTGATAAGCAACGGACCCTGGCGGATCTGGCGAGCTAGCAAGACAATCTTCATGGTCAAGAGCGGCAGTCGAGTTCGGAAGTGACTGTCGGTCAGATACTGCAGCCGAACCCCCCGCCGATCGTAGCGGTTTCCGTTTCATTGGATAACGGGGGACTAGGCCGAGAGAGGGTATTTGCGTTTGCGCGTCCGCTTATACACTTAAAAATATTCCTGCGCAGATGACTGTTTTTCGTACAATGGACTCTGAATGACGAAAAGTCCCGTAGCGATGGGTCGAGGTAGAGAGGTCCGGTTTGGTGCAGACTGGGCTTTGTCTGAGGCCTGCATGCGGGCGACTTCGGGGGTGTTCCTAGAACACCGTGGTCGCTTTCTCTCCGATCTGGGGAGACAGGAAGGATTCGGCAGCACACACAGACAGAGCAGCCCTATTTAGGGAAGCACTGCTCTCCTCGCTCAGCCGGGGAGGGGGCTAGAAAAGGTGCCCTAAACATTGCTCACCCCACCTTTAAGGACGGTAGCAACCGCGGCTGCCTCCGCATCAACAAATTCGCGGTCGACGTTACAAGAAAAATTATACCACATCATATAAAACCTCTGATTTGACGTTTGGCGCGTGGAACGTGCGTACACTCCTTGATCGCGCTAACAATGCCTGTCCAGAGCGGAAAACTGCCATCGTTGCCCGGGAACTTCATCGCTACGATATAGATGTGGCTGCTCTCAGCGAAACACATTTAGCTGATGAAGGGGAGCTGGTAGAAGACGGTGGTGGGTATACTTTCTTTTAGAAAGGACTCGCTGCCTCCGAACCGCGGCGATCAGGTGTTGGATTTGCGATCAAGAATAAGCTTGTTAAACAGCTCCAAGAGTGTCCAGTTCACATCTCGGATCGCATTACCACATTGCGCCTACACTTAGATGACAGCAATTACCTTAATGTCATCAGTGTCTATGCCCCAACGCTAGACAAGTCTGATGACATTAAAGACCAATTCTATGAGGACCTCTCAAAACAAATCGAAAGCGTAAGGCCTAGAGAACGGATTCTTCTGTTGGGCGACTTCAATGCCAGGGTTGGACGTGACTGCGATGCTTGGCCCGGAGTCCTGGGTAGGCACGGAGTCGGGAGCATGAACAGCAACGGACAGTTGCTGCTCAGCTTGTGTGCACAGTACCATCTCGCAATTACAATCACCATGTTTAGGCTTCCAGCCAAATACAAAAATACGTGGATGCACCCTCGATCTAAGCACTGGCATATGATTGACTACGCGATCGTTCGACAACAAGACATTTCCCAAGTCCTAATCACCCCCGTTATGCGTGGTGCGCACTGTTGGACAGATCATAGGCTTGTTGTCACAAAGCTGCGTCTCCGCCTCCGACGTCCTTGCAGATCCAAGACGCAAAAGCCGCCGTGTTTAAACGTGGATCGGCTTAATGATATCGGGACCAGGAAAAAATATACCGAAGCCTTGACTGCTATGTTGCCGAACAGGAACGCTGGGGATGTTGATGCTGATTGGGGGACTCTATCTTCTCATATTTTAGACACCGCCACAGTTACTCTGGGTCTAAAAGTCCGTAAGCACGAAGACTGGTTTGATGAGAATAATGGAGCTCTTAAAGAAGCAATCGATAAACACCGGCGTCTTCTTCGGCAACATAGACAGCTAAATCAACGAGATGTTGCAGAGATCAAGCAGAGTGACATGGAGCTGCGTAGACTAACTCGGGAAATGAAAGACAAGTGGTGGCAAGATAGAGCTCGACACATGCAGTGGCTCGCAGACACCAACCAGCTCGGGGAGTTTTACAGTGAGGTTCGAAAGCTAGTAGGGCTAAATTTCCATGCTAAAGTGCCACTTAAGCCTGCTAATGGAGAGGGCCTTCTTAAAAGCAAGGAAGAAGTCCTAAGCCGATGGGCGGAACACTTCAACACTCTGCTGAATGTGGACAGGTCAGTTGATCTGGAACACGTGCATTCGATTCCTCAACTCCCTACTACTGTCGAGCTGGATGAGCCTTTGTCACGTGATGAGGTCGTTGTTGCCATCAAGCAACAACAGAACAAACGGGCGGTGGGCGTCGACTCTATACCTGGTGAGCTGCTTAAATACGGTGGCGAGGAATTGCATTCAGCTATATAGGAGCTCTTTGATCTTATGTGGAAAAACGAACAAGTGCCATCCACATTTAAAGTGTCGCGCATAAGGGCCCTGTATAAGAATAAAGGCGATCGTTCTGATTGTAATTCTTACCGCGGTATTTCGCTGCTATCAGTTCCCGGGAAAGTCTTCGCCCGAGTGTTATTAAACCGCCTAATTAAAATGTCGGAAAAGTTGTTGCCTGAAACTCAGTTTGGCTTCCGACCTGATCGAGGCACCTGTGAGGCTATCTTCTCGCTACGTCAACTACAAGAGCAGAGAGCAAGGTCGACACATGTATCTCTGTTTTATCGACCTTGAAAAAGCCTTTGACAGCGTGCCTAGAGAAGCTCTCTGGGTAGTGCTAGGGAAGATAGGATGCACAGAGAAGTTTGTAAGACTTCTTAGACTCCTGCATGACGACATGGAATGCTGTGTCGCTGTCGATGGCGAACAATCGGAGTTTTTCCCCGTTACCTGTGGGGTAAAGCAAGGGTGCGTTCTGGCGCCCACATTGTTCGCATTGTATTTTGCAGTCGTAGTCCAAGAGGTTTTACAAACTAACTCTCAAGGTGTCCGCATCCGTTTCCGCACAGATGGCAACATTTTCAACCTCGCGAGGCTCAAAGCCCTCACAAAAGTCTCTTGTGTTGAAATTACCGAGATCTTGTATGCAGATAACCTATACTTCGTATCAGAATTCCCAGAAGGTCTGCAACAGCTCATGTCTAATTTCGACGAGTCTTACCAAAAATTCGGCCTTAAAATCAGTGTCAAAAAGACGGAGGTCATGTCTTGGACATCGACGGTCACGAGGCACTGACCATTAGACTCGGCGAGGACGAACTGAAGCAGGTCGACAAGTTCAGATATCTGGGGAGCACGTTGACATCTAAGTGCGACCTTGATGCTGCTGCCGAATCCTTCCTGTCTCCCCAGATCGGAGAGAAAGCGACCACGGTGTTCTAGGAACACCCCCGAAGTCGCCCGCATGCAGGCCTCAGACAAAGCCCAGTCTGCACCAAACCGGACCTCTCTACCTCGACCCATCGCTACGGGACTTTTCGTCATTCAGAGTCCATTGTACGAAAAACAGTCATCTGCGCAGGAATATTTTTAAGTGTATAAGCGGACGCGCAAACGCAAATACCCTCTCTCGGCCTAGTCCCCCGTTATCCAATGAAACGGAAACCGCTACGATCGGCGGGGGGTTCGGCTGCAGTATCTGACCGACAGTCACTTCCGAACTCGACTGCCGCTCTTGACCATGAAGATTGTCTTGCTAGCTCGCCAGATCCGCCAGGGTCCGTTGCTTATCAGCGTGGCCTGCCTTCACTGCCGAGCCAGACTTTATGCACAATTCGGGAGGTAACCGAAACATGTCAGCCGAAGCCTTCACGTCCCCTCACCGGGTTTAGCCCACGAGTCGACGTGGTTTACCGGGGTGTGGCCGTTGGGTGCATACCAACTACTTGGAGCCACCGGTGAGGTTGTGGGATAACTAGTCTTTAGGACTTGCCACCCTTGTATGGGTCAACTGGCTATAATCCTATAGGTGCCCCACTACACCCCTATGATTGATATTATTCTATTAATATAAATATTAATGATTCTATTAAGAATGAAATAAAGTCTATTTTCCAATTTGATTATTTGTCATAAAACAAAAGAAATTCCACTTTACTTCCTAGGCTTGTTTCAGTGGTCGTTTTTTTTTTCGGGTAGGCGAATAATCAATACACACAAATTTTGCTCAGTATTTTATAACATAGTTTAAAATACAAAAATATATAAAACAAGACTGTTTTATCAATAAATATGTTAAATAAACTCTGATTGCTGCCCTCAGCTGTTATCACTGCTTTTTAGTAACAACTTACCAAATTAATAAGAATGTCACCACTCTACCACTCTCACATTTCACTCTGAATTAACATTATAATGGACACTCTGGCTCAACTCAAGAAGTCCATGGACGAGATGAAGGAGCTATTTGCTGCTAGGATGGACACTTTTGAGAGCAGTCGCTCTAACTCCCAGCTCAATTCAGTTGACAGCGAGTTCCAGGTATTTAAAAGCTTTATTTGGAAGTCAATCTCCAGTCTTCTGGCACAAATGGAGCTTGTGGCTAAATCCCTGGACGGGGTTGGGGACGTTGGGGTCTACTCGCATACATATTTTTACGCATAATAAATATCAGCCTACAAGGGTGTTATGACAATCGATTTTAATGCGTAATGATTATTATGCGTAAAAAAATTATGCGAGTAGATAGCCCCCCCCCTGGACGATCTGGAGATGAGGTCGCGTCACAAGGTACTGCTGTTGCATGGGGTGCCCGAGGCTGCTAATGAAAGCACTATAGAGACTGCCGTAGCTATCTGCGCTCAGAGTCTGCAATTGCAGAGCCTTTCACTGGAGTCCTTTCACATGTGCCAACGCCTTGGGAAGCTGCGAGACTCTAAGCCTAGACCGATATTATTGAGGTTTGTAACCCTGGTGCATAGGAATGCAGCGTGGGCGTCTAAGATGAGGCTTAAGGGTTCTGGTATGACACTGTCGGAATTCCTAACCAGCAGCCGACATGCAGTGTTCGTCGAGGCAAGGAGGATCCATGGAGTGAAGGGTAGTTGGAAGAGCGACGAGCGGATTGTCTTTCTATGCCAGGATGGTGGCCAGGATGAAAAGTTGAAAGAATATCGTTGCTACTTTATAAATCATGGTTTCTTGTTTCTGAAGCTACGAAGGGGGTAGGCCGCTTATCGTCACGATTGTTATTGTTTGATACTGTCACGTTGATAAATGCCCGGCTGGTTTTACCAAGTGACAAAACGAAATAGACGGAATAATGTAAACAGAATGTTTGTAGAATAAGTTGAAGATATGGAGTGTTCTAGGACGTATGATGAGGAGCTCAATGAAACAGGTTAGTAAATATCACAGTCTTTATTCCTATGCAGCTCTATACATGATGTTAATTAATTGTGAACATTACTTTGCTCATAATTTTTACTCTACCAAAAAATATATTTAGCTCAGCGCCAGCGGAAGGCTGGTCGTTTTACACAAGTAAAGGTTCTTATGTTATAATTCACAATTCTTAGATAGTAATTTGTTAGTCCCTACTTATAGAGTTGCCACCAATTCCAATCTGAGTTCAAATAACTATTATTGATATCCTAATTCCCTAATTAAAAATATAATTTCCACAGACCTTAATCTGAAGAAAACCTTCCTTCCTGGACGATCGACTCGATGTAGTCCCAGGTCGGCAGACTGGCGGAGCGGTCCCAGCACACTGTGTCGCAAGCCTCAGTATCCTCGGTCAGCTCACAGCAGCTTGTGAAGGTCTACTGAATCTTTGTGCCTATTGCACGCCTACTAAAGGTTGGTTTAAACCTTTACATCCTATTTCACTACTTGAATGTTTACTGAATGATCAGGAACCTAAACATGAATTTATTACTTACAGATCTAATGAGAGTTCCTGCCAAATACTGAATGTCTATATAAGCTACTTCATAGCTTTACTGAACCTGAATATAGTTGGAGCCTGAATCGGAATAACGGAATGCAAAATAAATCATCCAACCATAACGGCAAATCAGAAGGCTAAATTATTCTGAAGAAACTAAACAGAATAACAGAAAACAGAAACTATGTAGACGGAAACTTAAATCAGTACATACTGAAAATATCCAAAAACTAGAGAAAACCTACTGAATACTAAAAAATACTGAAAATACTAGAAACCCAGTCCAGCTGTAAAGACAGAGAGAAATTGCTCTGATTAGCACTACGGTTAAGAAATGTATGAGACATGTGGCCTGATATTTAATGGTTAACAAAATTATGAATCTTACCGGAAAACTTCAAGGAAAACCCCTGGTAATCTCGACGCTAAGACTTTCCCACCTCTCCACGTGTGAGAAACAATAACTGAAAATTCACCATTTGGTCAGAGAATTGCACATTAAATTGCAACAAATGCCTCCATCAGAAAGATGTTATTAATTATTACTTACAAGTTCCTTTCACCGAAATATGACTGAAAGTATGTACTATATCTCCACAGCAGGTGCTTGGTTACTTTATTGAGGATGGCTCCTCCGCTGTCATTCAGCTTAAGTCTGATTTTGTAATGGGCTATCATCTTGGACATCTTGATGAAAGATACTTAGTCAAAACATAGATGCAACCAAAATGCATAGAATGTAGCTATACAATTTAGGTAGTCTGGGTAATTAGGTACCCAATTAATATATTACCTACATGAAAGTACTACATTAAATTAACTTTTGACTGAAATGTGTTTGTTTAATTCTTGTATGTACAATTACTGCCAAAAGAAATCTTTGTATTGTTTTGTTTACTTAATAAATGTTATTAACTATTGACTCCATTTATTGATTAATTACAAATAATTATTATTCCCCTAATTCAAGGCATTTTACCCTAACGCAGCAACACCAACCTACAAATCTATGGTGTTGACGTTTGACAATCAAAAGTAATGAACAGTAATGCCATTAACACCTTAAATATTTCCCCAGTCTTTAGGTTCCGATTCACGCAAGATATACAACGTTACAATACCCCCCTTCCCAATGAAAGGTTTAACGTAGGTAAACCGATCGCTGCCCCCAGCGACCTTATCATAAACATCCCCTAAAGACTGAAGAAAAGTGCTAACTAACATAAAAGTTCCAAATTTTCAAAACTAAACCACACAACAACGCAATACTAACGAAACTAAACTATGTAACAACCATGTTACAATAAAAACTAACTGAAACCTAACAAACAGTAACTATCCTATTAGTTTCTCCAACACAACGGCAATGTTGTGTTGTAGAGGCTAATTTCCAACAGCCAGGACCTATGTTCAGCATTCTACAATATAATTCTCTTCTTGTCCGGGCGAAACCCTAATAAGTAGTCTAAGACTACTGTCTGAACTCGAAAAAATCTAAACACCGAAAACTATACTAAAACCGTACCCTTACCAAAATATCAAAAAACTCTATATTACTCAGACTTAACCAAAGCTGTATCTGAGTAATTCGAAAATACAAAACATCTCAGCGCGCGTCTGAGGAGACAAAACAATATCCCGAGCGTACGTCCCGGAATAACGAAAAGTACCGAAATACACCGAAATCGCATCCACACATGTACCGCAACCAGTCAGTGTTGAATGAGAATACAGAAAACATAACATAATAATGATAAGGAATTACCTCCTAACACGGTAAACTTAAACACATATTAAACACTGAATACTCAGGCTGTTATAGAGTTAAGATTGAGCCGCCCTAAATATTATACTAACATACTTTAACTTACATACATCTCGCTCTTAATCGGTAGTGATACATTAATAACTGTTCATCATGCCTTACAATTTGTGATTGAATATTTTATACAATATTCAACACTAAATGCTAACTACAATCTTATACGTACAGAATCTCTGTTAAACTTTCAAGTCCTTAATGTGCCAAGAACCTATCGGATGTCCATCCATCCGCTCTAACTCGTAAACTAAAGGTGATAATACTGTCTTAACTCTACATTTCTCGCACTTAGGCGCGAGCTTTGCCATTTTAAATTTCGAAGCATCGCTTTGTACAAAGCAGCGTTTTCAAACAGTATCACCTACTGAAATTTTTGCAGAACGACGTCTTAAATTATAATGCCTAGCATTATTTGCATGTGCTTTTAGAAGTTGAGCACGTACTTGTCCGAAAATACCCTTCAAGGTACCAAATTCACCGGCATATTCTTCACGGGGAATGGCTGCGCTATACTCCTCCTCAGAGTCCTTGTAAAACAAACCATTTATGACTGGCTCCCGTGCGTGTACCAAGAAGAAAGGAGAGAACCCAGTGGACTCGTTAACTGCACTGTTCAAAGCGAACTGTATCCGGTGCAGTTGTTCGTCCCAAGAACGGTGGTTCTCCTCTACGTACGACGCTACGGCAGTCATAACTGTCTTGTTAACGACGACGAGGCCCATAATGAATTTTCGGAACATTGTAACGTTTCAAAAGAAGCTTAAATTCTGATCCCGTGAATTGCACTCCATTATCTGCAATCACGGTTTCAGGCACACCATGTGCTAGAATTACGTTATTTTCGAAATGTTTAGCAACTAGAGCGCTAGTTGCACGACCAAGCGGAAAAAGTAACGTGAACTTCGAAAAGCAACATGTCACCATAAACAAAAATGTGAAACCCGAACGAGAGCGAGGAAGAGGACCCACTAAATCTATTGAGACCACCTGAAACGGTCTGTGACATACTTTTGGCTGACCCATCAACCCTGGAGTTTGTCGCTGCGAGTTTTTGTAAGCACAACACACGTCGCAAGCCTTAACAAAATCGACAACATCCTTGTGCATGCCAGGCCAAAAGTATGTCAGAGATAACCGCCGGTGTGTCTTAAACACGCCAAAATGCGCGGCTGTGGACTCGCAATGGTTCTCTTCGATCACCCTCCTTCGGTCACCCTTCTTCACAACCTCCTTCCAATCAAACTCCCTAAGTAAGTTATACTACAACACACAACACACACACACACAGAAACGGAAAAGCTTTCCCTGCTTAACACAAAAATTCGGAAAGTTAGCGGGAAAAGTCCTACATCCACTCAAAACCTTGTCATACCACTCGTCTTTCTCGGCATCACTATCCAAAATATTTAGGGCGTCTACCTTCATGAGCCTAGACAACGCATCAGGGACAACGTTGTCGGTGCCTTTCCTGTGCTCAATATCAAAATTATATTGAGACAGTCGACACCCCTAACGAGCCAATCTTCCTGATGGGTTCTCTAAGTTCATGAACCACTTCAGAGACGCGTGGAGCGTGACCACCATAAAATGACGAGATCCTAAATAAGACTGAAATTTCTCCACTGAGAACAGAACGGCCAGAGCCTCCCTTTCGGTAGCGCTATAATTACGTTCCGCCTTGTTTAAGGAACGGCTTACGTACGCGATCGGGTGCTCGTGGTCTTCAATGGTCTGTGAGACCATTCCGCCCAATCCGTAAGAAGAAGCGTCGCAGTGCAAAACGAAAGGCTTATCAAAATCCGGCACTGCCAAAATAGGTGCTGACACCAACGCGTTCTTCAACGAATTGAAGGCGACTTCAGCCTCCTCAGACCATTGAAAAGCCGGAACGTTCTTTCCCTTGGCGGTAAGTCTATTTAAAGGAGCGGCTATGGTGGAAAAATTTCGAATAAACCGCCGGTACCATGAGCACGTTCCTAAAAATATCTTTACCTCCTTGGGAGTAGTAGGAATGGGGAAATTTAAGATGGCCGTAACCTTTTCAGGATCAGTCCGCAACCCGAACTCGTCTACGACGTAACCGAGATATCTAAGAGACTGCCTGAAAAAGTTGGACTTCGCAAAATTTATAGTCAAATCCGCCATCTTAAATTTCTCCAAAACCCTGTTCAAAAGTACTAAATGCGTCTGAAAATCGGAAGTACATATTACAATATCGTCAATATAACAAAAGGCAAGGCCATTTTCAATGTCACTGGTCAGGTTGTGGTCGATTAGCCTATCCATAAGGCGCTGCTGTCTAGCAGGCGCTCCGCACAATCCGAATGGCATGACCTTGAATTTAAATAACCCACGACCAGGGACAGTGAAACTCGTCTTCTCTTGTGACTCCTTATTTAACGGTATCTTCCAGAATGAGGAACTTAAATCAATCGACGTCAGGTATTTCGCTTCCTTTAAACTGTCCAGAATTTGCGGAATATACGGAATGGAATACGAATCCCCTTTCGTGATTGAATTTAATTTCCTACAATCTAGGCAGAAACGCCAATCGCCGTTTGCCTTGCGAACTAAAAGAGCAGGGTTAATCCAAGGGCTTTCACACGGAGTGACAACGTCCAATTGCAGCATCCTATCGAGCTCCGAACTTAACGCTGCACGCTTTTCCGGCGACAGTGGATACTGCCGGGTCCTAATCGGCATAGCGTCTCCGGTCTCGATAGTATGCTCAATTAAGGCGGTCCTACCTAACCCTTTCTCCTCGAACGAAATCTCCCTAAATTTCCCTACTACTGCATCGGCAAGTTCCTTCTGCGGCGTACTTAAATGGTCGTAAGACTGAATAGTATTGACTTGCTCAGTAATACCGTTAATGTTCTTAAAATATGAGTCCGGCGTTATCATGTAATCGATGTTGTCAAATATCTCTGGCGCCAAACGAAACGATGTCCAAAAAAGTCTATACCTAAAATGACGTCCGAAACAATGCTGGGTATTACATAAAATTTAATGACGTGTGTGACGTCCTTAAATGTCAACGGAACAAAAATACACCCAATTGTTTGGACCTCGACGCCATTTGCGTCGGCTCACAGGATTGTACCCTAAATCCAAATTTCTCAAAATCCAGATGTGCATTATTGCCTAAAATCGATACCGAAGCTCCCGAATCTAATAAGCCGTAAATGTCAAAGTCATAAACTTTAAACTTTAAATAAGGCCGAATATCATCTTTATTTGGTTTAAACATGATCGTAGCAATCGAATTATAATTACAAAATTTAGAAATAGATTTACTGTTTTTAAATTTGCTACGATCAAAACAATTTAGTTTTTTGAAGTCGAAACGTGTAGTGTCGGCTTTATACGTTTAGTACAATTCGGACAGTTGGCAATAACAACATCTGTCAAACCACAACCAAAACATCTGATTTTACCATCACGGGCCCTTGCTCTGCAAAGTCTAAAATTATGATTTGTACGTCCGCACTTGTAACAAACCGGTAGCTGTACAGTAGGCTGCAAAAGTGCATGGACAATTGAGAATTAAAATGCTATGCAGGTGAATGTCGACGCCATCTGTCTGCTTGTGGGGCGTTAGCAGCTATTAGTAAATCTTACTGGTTCAGTCAGATCTCACTAGATGGCGCTGCATTACCTTATAATATGAAAAATATTTTTTTCCGCAAGAACCAAGCAGTTGCATACCTAGTTGTCAACTTCACACTTTCAAACTTGGATTATTGATTAGATTATTAAAAAACACTTTCGAAATCCATTTTACCCGAGCGGAATCGAACTATGAACTCTTGTATCATTAGGCAATGCCAAATGCCGTTCGACCATCGAACGTTTTGATAACCTGTCAAAATCTATTATCACTTTATGTTTATAGTCAGCTCTGCTTACTTTCTAAGAAATACGTTAGTATCAGAAGAGGGTAGAATGAAAATTTATAAATACCGGTTTCGTTTTTACATTTAACTTATGCACAATCCTTTGTTCACTGTTCCTCGTACGGTTACTGAGTTTTTAATTGCGTTATTATTTCATCAAAATGAGTTCACGTTGTAATATTGATTCAGTTACAAGATCGCAAATAATTGCCTTGCATAACGAAGGCAAGAATTTATCGGATATAGCCAAAGAGACAGGAGTAAACGTAAGTATTTTTGATGTTTTGTTTAAACATATAGGTTAATTATTCTTTTTTTTGTTATAGGGGAAAACCGTGGTTCTTTGGGTACGCCGATTTGAAGAAGAAGGATCTTTGCTACACCGTCAAAGAACAGGTAGACCACGGCTTATATACGCGCCGCAGCGTCTAGCCATGGTGGTGGATTACGAGGAGAATGGTTTTACCGACTAACCACTACGCCAGTTTATTTGACACAAGCGTGGACACCGTCCGTCGAGCTCTTCACAGTGAGGGTCTGCATTATCGTAGACACGCAGTCAAACCATCGCTGACAGATAATCACAAAAGAGCAAGGTTAGAGTTTGCTTTGGAGCTTTTGGATTTAGATTGGTCTAATGTCATCTTTACTGATGAAAAAACGTTTAAATCGAGTCAACATGGACGTCTAAGTCTGTGGCGTCGCAATAATACGCGGTGGAATAGCGGCCACGTAGTGCCCAACATGGAGTCTGGTCGCATCAGCGTGAACATGTGGGGGTGGATGAGTGGAGCTGACGCGGGAGAACTAGTGAGACTCCCTAGTTGAGCCAATAGTGCGAACTATGTGGAAGTGCTGGAGGAGACCATGTTGCCCACTGTTCGGAATGTGTATCCTGAAGAGCAGTTGCCAATTATATCTTTCGTGCAAGATAATTGTCCGATACACCGTTCGCGTATTGTGCGGGAGTGGTTTAGCCAGCACGAAAATAACATTAAAGTTATTCCTTGGCCTGCTAGATCGCCGGATTTAAATCCCATTGAAAATTTGTGGGGTGTTATCGTCCAACGATGGGATAAGCAGTATGAGCGAACACCAGAAACTTTAGAGGCTCATTGTTTAAAAATATGGGACAGTATTCGCGGGTCAGATCTGTGTAGAAATCTCGTCGGCTCAATGCGCTCCCGTTTGCAAGCTGTGATCGAACAAGGTGGGGGCTACACTAGATATTAAGTTTTAGCGAATAATTACACTTATATATATATATTTAGTGTGATATATTTATTGGAGACCGGGTTTTGATTAACGTATCACGTCATCATCATCAATATCATCATCATCACTGCGTAAAACATTAATAATAATAAACGAAATGAATGTTTATTTTGCCTTTTTTAAGTTTCTGAACTATGTTATGATATTTAATCATATATTTTAACGAAATACTTTATTGCCCCCTTTGTCACACGCCCGAGTTAATTTGTTTTTATTTTAAATTGTCAACTTTATTTCTATGTTAACTTTTTTTGTGTGTGTTTGGTTTAATAAATGTGTTTGGTTTATTTCATGGAGCTAGCAGAACTTTAAATTTATTGATGACTGATCATGATCAAAACTGTAAAAGACAGCTATAACAATGCGTTTAACCTAAAGGCACGCGGTTGTTTTATGCGCAACGCAGGTGCAGGTGTTTAACGCATTTGCGTTGACGTTCCCTATTTTAATTCAATAGATCGAAGCAATTACTACGCTTTGTTTTTGGGTCATACGCACGCAGCTCCAATCGCAGAGTTCAATTCATTAAAAAAACTGTTTACAGTATAAAACAACCGCGCACTTTACGTTAACCCGGTCCCTATTTTTTTGAATTATATTTTGTTATTATTAGTTATTGTGGGGAAGCTTCAATCTTCTTTCCAATGTCGGAAATGAATACTTAAGCTAAGACCTCATTAGTTAGATGGAAAATTGTTATAATATTGTAAATAATTAGTCAAATTGAGATAAACTGATTGTACTCAAATATTTTATAAGAAATAAATGATTTCAAACCACAAAAGTAGTATCATTTTTAAGAATGACGGATTTTTCCTGCTTTAAATAAAGCATTTATTATGTTCCTTCATTGTAAACGTAAGCAAATTATATATAAAAACAAAAAGATGCTTGCCACTAACGAGATTCAAACTCCCATCCATTGAGCACACCTAGAGTACTTGCGCATGAAGCTTATAAACTGTGCCACCATCTCATATGGTTGACAAGACGAAATATCGATTCTAGTGCTGTGTAGTTAAGAAATGGCAGTAATAAGCAATTGAACTAGATCAGTAAACTGCGCCATCTAGTTTATTTGTTGCGAACTTGAAATCGAGTGCTCATAGGATTATCGACGTGTCCATGCAATTTTGCAGCTGACTGTACATGTGTTGATCTAAACTGCGTTTGTTGTTTACCCCGAGATGCTGCAGTACTATGCTGCGCAAACGCACAAGTTGTTTTCTTGCAGTTGCTAGGAGACGACGATGAACCTGAATTTACCGAATGAACCGGCTTGGACTTGCTCTTGTAAACAAATTCGTCTGACAAAATGTTTGTGGCGGTCTTGGAAGGCTCCGTGAATAACTCTGCACGCTGTTTAGCACCTTCCAATCTGCGACAATGATCCTTCAGCTGTGACACCGATGTTATGTGCACTAAAGCCAAATGTTGTGCTAATGTTGGTCTAATATTGTGCAAAAGGATCTCCAATTTCATCTCCTCAGACAACGCAACCTTAAGACGGGAAAAAAAATATGTATAGGTTCAGTTATACCTACCTTGTGTTCTTAACCTAATTTCCCCTAATAACCTGTAGTCATAGTCAACAGGATCAAACTCCTCTAACAATAATTCCTTAATATCCTTCCAGCTAGAAACCTGTTGTCTTATACCTCTGTACCATAATAAGGCTTGATCTGTAAACAGTTGTGCCGCTGAATGAAACAATTTGATGTCTGATACACCAAAAGCTAACTTATGTTCTTCAATTCGATATAAAAATGATCTGGGGTCAGTGCATCCATTGAACTTGACTCCCCATTTTGAAACATTCTTGTCACCCGTGCATTCAACATGCATCTCAGTGACCTCCGAAGGAATAACAACACTTTGGTCTGAAGTCGGCACAAGTGATTCAATCCTAATTAAAAGTGATTCTAATTTGTTAAGTACTAAGTTCTGATTTTAATTGTAAGTTGCCTGCATCAAAGTCAACTTGAATTCTTAAAAGTCTGTAATACAGATGTGCACCTAATGCTCTAGATCTATTTAGTGAAAAACTGTCCTTGTCTTTAATATACTTGTCTACTTGTGTGTGAATATAGTTGGAGCCTGAATCGGAATAACGGAATGCAAAATAAATCATCCAACCATAACGGCAAATCAGAAGGCTAAATTATTCTGAAGAAACTAAACAGAATAACAGAAAACAGAAACTATGTAGACGGAAACTTAAATCAGTACATACTGAAAATATCCAAAAACTAGAGAAAACCTACTGAATACTAAAAAATACTGAAAATACTAGAAACCCAGTCCAGCTGTAAAGACAGAGAGAAATTGCTCTGATTAGCACTACGGTTAAGAAATGTATGAGACATGTGGCCTGATATTTAATGGTTAACAAAATTATGAATCTTACCGGAAAACTTCAAGGAAAACCCCTGGTAATCTCGACGCTAAGACTTTCCCACCTCTCCACGTGTGAGAAACAATAACTGAAAATTCACCATTTGGTCAGAGAATTGCACATTAAATTGCAACAAATGCCTCCATCAGAAAGATGTTATTAATTATTACTTACAAGTTCCTTTCACCGAAATATGACTGAAAGTATGTACTATATCTCCACAGCAGGTGCTTGGTTACTTTATTGAGGATGGCTCCTCCGCTGTCATTCAGCTTAAGTCTGATTTTGTAATGGGCTATCATCTTGGACATCTTGATGAAAGATACTTAGTCAAAACATAGATGCAACCAAAATGCATAGAATGTAGCTATACAATTTAGGTAGTCTGGGTAAGATATTAATAAGATCGCACTCTCGTATCCAGTCATGACAGTGTTTTTTTCTCTCTATCTTCGTCAAGCCTTTACGATTCTTAAAGTGACGTGTCTGATATGTCAGATCTTGCTGACCGACTAAACAGCACATTTTCCACGTCGGTGAAAAATTTCAATGTCGTTCACATCAACACACAACACACAAGAAATGTCCACGCCATTCTTATTTCAGAGACATGGCTTAAGCCATCTCTGCCCTCTGCGCTCTATCAGCTTCCAGGGTTTAGGTTAATACGCAACGACAGGACTGGACCCAGTGACAGCGGGCTCGGTACTGTTCGGGGTGGTGGTGTTGCCATTTACCTCAGAAGCGACATTGCTTGCGAAATTGTTGCCCAGTCGCCGCGCAGTTAGGTTAGGTTAGGGTTGGTTTATAACAACACTAAAAAGTTTTAAACATCAGGCGGAAATGGGTTTTATGGATTCAAATATAGACCCCTTTTAGATTTGATCATAACTTCTTCCCCAGATTATGTCCCACTTCATGGCCAGTTTAATGCTGCTGCCTTTTCGAACCATGATCTAATCTGTGCTTCCTATAAAATTTGTCCTCCTAAACGTAAACATAAGGTTATCTTGCGCCGTAATCTTGGCAATGTGAATCGGGAGGGAGGGAGGATTGCTTGTCGATCTTCGCAGTATTGACTGGCAATTCCTAGACGCTCTCGGCGACATTAACCTCAAGCTTGATATGTTTTCCAGCTCTCTACTAGCGATCTTTGACTTGCACGTGCCTTTGAAACCGACGCGGGTTAAACATTTGCCAGCGCCTTGGCTCACTCCAACCATAAGGGCTCTTATGACGAAGTGGAACCGGGCTCAGCTAAAACTGCGCCATGATCCTTCTGAGGGAAATCATTTCAAATACGTCACCCTCCGTGATCGATGTAACAGAAGATATAGGGACGCTAGACGCCGCTACATCCATGAACGCATAGATAGGTGTCCCCGTACTAAATTATGAAAGTTTTTAAAGACATTAGGGGTGAGCAAAACTCAACATCCTCAACTCCAGGTTTATCTACACTTGATCTCAACGCCCTCAATAAACACTTTAGCATTTCTCCGGTTGTCTTGGATCCTTCTGTAAAGCAGCAAATGTTATCACTTCTCGCCAATACTCGTCACCCTGACTTGCTTCCTTTTGATATAGGCCTGATCTCTCCGGATGACACTCTGAACCTGTTAAAACGTATAAAGACGAAAGCCGTTGGTGAGGACGGCCTGAGTGCGGGCATGCTTATGCTCGTTGCGGAATTCATCGCTCCTATCCTATCCAATATTATTACCTTCTTCTTTACTTCAGGCTCTTTTCCTTTATCTTGAAAACTAACACATGTCACTCCTCTTCCAAAAACTTCTAACCCTTTGTCTGTCCCCGATTTTCGACCAATTTCTATTCTCCCTGCCCTTTCCAAAGTTATTGAACACTACACAAATCGAAGACTGTCCCGTTTTCTCAACTATCACAAAATTTTCAATCCTTTCCAATCCGGCTTCCGCCCCGGGCATAGCACTGTCACTGCTTTGGTCAAAGTCACTGATGACATTCGTCGGAATATTGAAAACCGAAAACTTACTGTCCTTTTTCTGTTAGATTTCAGCAGTGCCTTTAATACCGTAGATTATGATATTCTCCTTAGCATACTGAAGACTTAGCGTACGTGCGGTCCCGGCTCACTTACGGAGCCCCCGCCTGGTACGCCTTGCTCACAGAAACCAACAAAAAGAGACTCCGTGCGCAGGAGTCCCAGTCCCTACGCACCATCGTCCGCGCACCCCAGTACGTGCGCAATGACGTCATCGCAAGAGATCTTCGCTGGCAAAGCCTAGACGATTTCATCGCCCAACTCGCGCGCAGGATGTTTGACCGTGCCGACAGAGGTCCGCATGAACACTTACGCGGCATAGCACCGTTGCACACCCGGCCACCGGACCTCAAGACTCGCCCTCTCCCAAGAGAACTCGTCCGAGAACCCTGTGTCCGTGACACGACAGCCTCGATTCTATCTTCGAAATGCCGCAGATAGGCCGAAGAACCCCGGTAAAAGCCGCAGATAAGCTGTAAAAGCCACAGATTGGCGCATCAAAAACCAAGATTGGTAAAAGCAAGGTATAAAGCCCGGCCCATAGTTATGGGTCGCGACTCTGCCACTAGCTCAGAGTGCTAACACACTGACAAGCTCCGCAGACCCAGAGTCTTCCGCCGCCATTCCCAATCAAGCAGCGGTGCAGACATCAACAAAGATAATTTCCGACCTTGCCTCTCCTCACCTATATGAAAACTGAGTGTTATTATTTTCTGCCGCCACCTTCACACCACCTAAAAAGAAAACCATACAGTCCACGTTCACCACATTTATGGCTCTTCGAACCAGATCACTGAACAACTACAATGCCACGTGCCAAAAGCGGAAAAGGAAAAGACGAGTCAACATCCGAAAGTGGTGAAACTGCAAGCACAGAACAAACTACGACTGAAGACTCTACTACAAGCGGGACAACAAACACGTCGAGTTCCAGTACGACAATCGTTGACACGGTTACCCCCTTCACCGGGGACGCCCACCGCTAGTACAGCGTCAGGATTGGCTGCAGTGACCCGAGGTGGACGTTAAATTTTTGGGAGCCTTGGGACGGGGGAAAATGGAGGGGAGTGGTGAGGCCGCGGTGCGTTACGGTTGCGTGAGTCACTGCCCCAGTTGAAGTCATCTTTTGTTTATTTTGCGAGGGTAGATTATTTTTACCGCAAATATTTCTACCCTCCAAAATTAAATTGTGTCTCCCCCACCTTGTTGCGAGCCCGCAAAGGTGGGGTCTTCTTTAAAAAGCCCTTTTTAGGGCTATCAAGGTAGGAACTATCAAAACTCGTCGTGTACATATCATCATTGCAGATATGTTCATGCAACAATATTTGAGGAACAACGCTATTATAGGACGGGTAACTTGCCCCCACATGCCTTAAGTCACACAAGAAGCCTAACATCTTGCCACCCCCTCCTCCGCCGCCCTTGCCGCCCCCGCCGCCTCCCCCTGAAGAACATCCAGTTGAAATCCCCATCTTTGCCAACCCGCCGCCTATGGTTGTGCCCAGTGCCCCAAAGCCAACCGCGAATTTATAATCAAGGCATGGTGTGGTGTCATGAGTTTGATTTCAGAATCAACCAGCAGCGCGACATCGGCTCCAAGAGTCCAATTAAATGCAAAAGTTGTGTTGTGTCTGTGGAATTCAGGCTGCAATTCAATAAAGACAAAACTGAAAACTTGAAGAGAACGAATGAGGAACTGAAGAGCAAAGTAGCCACTTTGTCAAGCAAGACCCACTCCCTTTATACGGCTATACTGGGCCTGATGAGACCTCCAAGCCATAAGAATCCATAAGGTGTAATGGGGCTGTCTTCGTTTTTGAACATGATCGGCGCAAATGAAAAGAATCACTTAGCGGCAAACATCAACATATACCTATCAAACATGCTTCTGAAGGACAGCGAGCAAAATCTCAATGCCGACGCCCGCGACTCGTGACTAGATAAATAATAAAATAATAAAATCTGTTTATTGCAGAAAGTGTCCATATTTTGTTAGTAATTACAATAGGCTTAGAAAGCTATATTAGTGGGTAATTATTTATATAAAAATGAATGAAAAATGAAAAACGAAAACGATAAATAAATTAATTTAAGAATCTGCCACCCTGTGGGACCCCGGGCACATGCATATGTGCTTGTACCCAGTGTCGTTGGATAGGACAGTCTGGCTTCTCGCTGATGGTCCTCAGGATGGTGTTGGCGCTCCTCTGCACCCTGCACATGAGCGAGGCGACACGGCGCCGCAGCACCGCGCCGAACGCCTGCGTGCGTGCGTGCGCAAACATCGCTGATGCGCTGCAATATCGAGGGAGCCCCAATAACAACCTGAGGGCATTGTTGTATTGTACTCGGAGAGCGTTGAAGGCCCGCTGCGTATAGTTGACAAACAGATTGCACGTGTATAAGGTTTGGCAAAAGGCTTTAAAGAGAGTAATCTTCACCTCAATGTTACATCGTGCGAATCTGCGTGCCAACATGTTACAGCGGACCGCCATCGCCCTCCTTTCCCTCTCAATGTCCCTATCATCTTTCAAATCCTATTTATTTATTGTATGCTATGTAAATCCTATGTATTTGAACTCCTTTACTCTGGCAAGACTGATACCGTTAAGCAGCACAGGCAGCGCAGTCACCAGTTTGCGACTCCCAGGTAGAAATACCATTAACACACTCTTCTTAACATTATATAGGAGTCCGTGCAACTTCGCATACTCTTCACACACTCCCAGTGACTTTCTAAGTGCTGCAATCGATGGGCTGAGTAACACCATATCGTCCGCGTAACTGATACTGTTGACGCTGCAACCATCTATAGAGCATCCGACCCCGGTGCCACTCAGCTCATCGATCAGCTGGTTCACGTACAGGTTGAAGAGCGAAGGTGACGTCTCACTCCGCAATCCAACCCGTATTCCTGAGAAAGCTCGTTAAGCCATTTGACCCGGTTAGTTTGGTGGCCATACCAGTATTTGAATATATTAATCAGTTCACCAGGCACACCCGCATCTTTTAGTTTAGACCAAAGTAAATCATAACTAACCAGGTCAAACGCCTTAGAAAGGTCAAGAAAAGCAGCGTACACAGTCGTATTCCTGTCGGTGTAATACCTAACGGTATGTTTGAGGAACAAGATAGCACATTTAGTCGATAGTCCGGGTCTAAACCCGAACTGGGCATCATGCAGCTGCCCCTCAAGCACACCGTGAAGCACCTCGGATGCAGACGTAGCTAATGAAATCGGCCGGTAGTCGCATTTGTCGGAGACATCTCCAGTTTTATTTTTAATTATAGGCACCGCGACCGTCTTCATTAGCTCACTGGGCAAGTAGGAATGCCTAATACAAAGGGTGAATAGCAACCCTAATAGCCTCGGGAGGTGCTGGCCCGCATATTGAAAATGTTCGATGCTCAGACCGTCGTGCCCGGTTGTCATACTTTTTATTATTAAAGCAATATCATTTGCTGAGATACGCTCCATTAGCCCCGACACTACGGTCTGAACATCGCACTGTGCAGCTTTAAGCGGAGACTCCACCTGAAAGTAACACCTGAACATATTCGCAATGTCTTTAGCATCACTGATGCCGTCAACACTCACCGGGACACTGAGTTTTAAACCTAACTTTTTTGTTTGTTGCCAAAATCCTCTGAAGTCCTTGTTCTTATGCTTTAAAGCTAGTATATTCATTTTAATTAATTCCTGGTTATTTTTACGGTATTTTAATTGACTTTTGAATATTTTTCTAGACTCCCACATATCATTATAAATGTTACCACATATGGGCCGACCGTAACATACCCTTACATACAAGTTAAGAGCTTCTGCCTAGCGTCCCGGTGAGCGTCGCGTACATATTTATTCCAACCACTACTTATGCCCCAGCAATGATTCTACGTCGGAGTACGCGGTTATTAGCACAGCTAGCAAATGCACACGGTGCTTGACAAGGGATGAACATTAGTGTGATGTATTTGCACATATTTTAACAATTAATATCAGTAGAAGCAAGATGGCCGTGTCGGTGCCGGTCGAGAATTAGCACCACCCCATCTCTTCCCGTGGGTGTCGTAAGAGGCGACTAAGGGATAAACCGGAGAATGGGCAGCAGCGTCCTCCGCGGACTACACAGTACAACTGGGGTCGCCAACCCGCCAACCTGCCAAGCGTGGCGACTACGTAATTTTCCCTCCAACGGTTCTAGATCAAAAGCCAGAATGAATGCACAACAACAGCCCAGACCCCTAGTCCCCGGCGGCCCCGCTATTCCTGGCTCCAGTAGCGGCCATGGTAACGGCGGGGCAGGGGGTGCTTTAGATTATCTCCGGCAGAGAACCGGTTACCAGAAACGACGACCTTTGGCCCTGGCAACAAACAACTGCCGAACATTGCGGACCGACGAAAAGTTGCTGGAACTGGAGGAGGAATTGAGCAGGTTAAGATGGGGAATCATAGGGTTGTCAGAAGTCCGTAGAGAGGGGGAGGACATGATAACCCTGAAGTCCGGTAACATGGTCTATTTCCGGGAGGGCGACCATCAGTCCCAGGGAGGTGTCGGGTTTATCGTCCACAAGTCCCTGGTGAACAACGTGGTGAAGATCGAGAGCGTGTCGAGCAGGGTAGCATGCCTTGTACTCAGAATGATCCAACTATATTCGTTGAAGGTCTTACAGGTATATGCTCCGACCTCGACGCACTCAGACGATGAGGTAGAGGCTATGTATGAGGATATTTCCAGAGCCATGCATAGCCCCAAAACTCACTTCACGGTTGTTATGGGGGACTTCAACGCAAAGCTGGGCAAACGTGACGGTGAAGAGCAGAGAGTGGGAAATTTTGGAGTGGGGCATAGGAATCACCGGGGCCACCTACTGGCCAGTTTTATAGAGAAGGAGGTATACTCTATATGATGAACTCCTTCTTCAGAAAACGTGAGCATAGGAAGTGGGCCTGGATGAGCCCGGATGGTGTAACGAGGAATGAGATAGACCTAATCATGTCGACGAAAAAGCACATATTCAATGATGTCTCCGTGATCAGTGCGGTTAAAACCGGGAGTGATCACCGTATGGTACGAGGCTCATTGAATATCCAGTTCAAGCTTGATAGGTCTCGACTGATAAAGTTTACGCTCCGCCCGGCACCCGCTCAACTCCAAAATCCCGAGAGCTTTCAGCTCGAACTTCAAAACCGTTTCGAGTGCCTAGGTAGCGACGTGGACGATTACAACGACGGGTTTGTGGAAGCTGTCCAAACAGTCGGGTCTAAGTTCTTCAAGATCCGCCATATAAAAATCAGGAAGCTCTCGGACTCCACCCTTAGGCTCATAGAGGTGAGGCGCGAAATGACTGCAGTCCTCTGGAGACGCTTGTCGCTATCGGCAGCTCAACAGACAGATCTTGAAATCTCTGATGCGTGATATACGCTGATTCAATACTAACAGTATTGAAGAGGCTATTGAGCGTAACAGGGGCTCTAAGGTGTTTGCCAGGGATCTGTCTGTTGGCCAAAGCCAATTGATGAAGCTGAAGACCGACGACGGCAGAGTCATTTCATCCAAACCTGAGCTATTGGCGGAAGTTTTTATGGACAGCTGTACACGACAACCCAAACACACGTCGAAAATCGAGCTAAAGGCCCAAGGGCTAGATTAACCCGACACTATACTGAAGATCTCCCCGACGTCAGCCTGTACGAGATTAGTGTGGCCCTCAAACAGCTTAAGAATGGCAAAGCCCCAGGTGAGGATGGAATTACAGCCGAACTCCTAAAGGCGGGTGGTAAACCCATCCTAAGGGGCCTTCAGACGCTGTAAAGCTCCGTCCTCCACGAAGGGAGAACGCCGAAAGCATGGAACAGAGGTGTGGTGGTTCTCTTCTTCAAGAAAGGTGATAAAACTTTGTTGAAGAATTATAGACCCATCTCACTTCTGAGCCATGTGTACAAGCTGTTTTCGAGGGTCATCACAAATCGTCTCGTGCTGCAGCCTCTCCAGCGGTGCTAAGTTTACTACCGATATATCGAAGTGTTAAAGTGTCTGTACGAAAACGCCACTATGTCCGTCCGACTACAGGACCAGAGCACGAAGCCTATTTTCCTATTCCTCCGAAGCTGTTCACCGCTGCATTGGAGGATGCTTTTAAGGTTCTGGACTGGAAAAGACGAGGCATCAACATAAATGGCAAGTACATAACTCACCTTCGATTCGCTGACGATATCGTAGTCATGGCTGAGACCATGGAGGACCTCAGTGCAATGCTCGCTGACCTCAGTAGAGTTTCCGTCCGAGTTGGCTAGAGGATGAACATGGACAAGACGAAAGTCATGTCCAATGTCCATGTCGCGCCAACTCCCGTGATAATCGGAGGCTCTGCGCTCGAAGTTGTTGACGTCTATATCTACCTGGGACAAACGGTCCAGTTAGGTAGGTCCAACTTTGAGAAAGAGGTCACTCGTCGAATCCGACTCGGCTGGGCAGCGTTCGGGAAGCTTCGTAGCACCTTTTCGTCCAAATTACCGCAGTGTTTGAAGTCAAAAGTCTTTGACCAGTGTGTGTTGCCAGTGATGACTTACGGATCTGAGACGTGGGCGCTAACAATGGGCCTCATAAGGAATCTCAAAGTCGCTCAGAGGGCTATGGAGAGGGCTATGCTCGGGGTTTCTCTGCGCGATAGAATCAGAAATGATGATATCCGCAGTAGAACTAAGGTTACCGACATGGCCTTACTATTAATAGCTAAACTTAAGTGGCAGTGGGCGGGGCGCATTGCTCGCAGGACTGATGGCCGATGGGGTCAGAAGGTTCTTGAGTGGCGTCCACGGATCGGGAGACGAGCTGTAGGTAAGCCTCCAACAAGATGGAGTGACGACCTTGTAAAAATCGCGGGAACGCGGTGGATGCGAAAAGCACAAGACCGGTCTGAGTGGAGAGCCTTGGGGGAGGCCTATGTCCAGCAGTGGACGTCTTTCGGCTGACATGATGATTATGATGACGAGAGTTGAGAAAAGCATATTATAACTTTCTCTGTCCTTGTTTGTACACAAGGCGAAATTAATGCAAAGGTTTTAGAATCCATAATGGAACCGTGGATTGTATATAGTTGGTGAAATATTTTGGGCACGATTTGAAATCAATAAATGTGATATAATGATTATTCATGGTTGGTTTTATACATGATTATTCTTTTTTTTCTATTTTTTTTATCTAATATTATGATATCTTCAATGTCACCATTTTCTATCAAGTTCTGCTGCAATTCAAAATCAATGTCTTCTGGTTCTGGTACTTTAAATTTCTTGTTTCTGATACGGTAAATACTTTGCCTTAAATTGGTTATAGCCGGTAAATGTGGTAAGATTTGTGACGGTTTTTTGGTTAAATCAGTTTTTGCACTGTTCTTTAGATTATTGATTGCATTTGCAACTTGTATTTTTAAAGCGTCTGGTTCGTGGTCATGCTCGGCATTTGACTTCTTTAACAGCAAATGCGAATCTTATTCTGCATCAAATTGTGTTATAACACGCGAGCGTCAATTATAATTCTTGTTTTTTCGAAGGTCACATAGGGGAAGGTGGGGTGGCTTCGTACACAGGGAGCATTCGTACAATGGTCATATCTTGACTATCCAACATGCTGAAGCGTTCATATTTGTATGCGTCACTGCCGCTCATATGCATAGGCTACCCTCAAAAAGTGATGGCAGTGCAGCAGCAGATTTCGACAGAAATAATTAATATGTGTTTTCGCGATCGGAAAGTAATTTTTGGTTCTCCTTTGAATGCGTCTGTCTCTAATAAGTTTTACTCGAATTAGAAAAAATATTTTTATATAGTTTGTAATTAGATGCTTGAGATTAATATGTAAACAATGGTTTTGGTATTACTTTAGCGGTTATTTTTTATTTTTATTTATTTTCGGATCGTTTAGGTTGGGGTACCTTCGTACAGTCAAAATGTATGTAATTTTATACTGTACGAATGCACCCCATGTAAGTTAAAAAATTGTAGATCAAGAATAATTATAATTACAAAACCAGGTTATAAAGATATGCCTAAAAGGTGACTGAAACAGGTGAAATAGCAGAAAATTCAATGAAACTTGGGAAGAAACGAATAGTGTACGAAGCCACCCTACGTATGGGGTGCATTCGTACAATTCCCACTTTTTGGGAAAACTATTATATCTTGGCACAGTTGCTTTTAATCCAAACTGAAATAATCAATTATTATAGCCAAATAAGTGGATGATAAAGTAGCATTCATCTCATTTTGAAATAGTGGTTAGTTTTTTTTTTAAAAATATTAAAGTAAAAAGTGTACGAGGCCTCCCCATCTTCCCCTAACCAATAAAAGTTTTCGCCTATTTTTTTCGTAACTAAAACCGCCCACATTCAACTTAACACTCCCTCCACTAGTTGTAAACAGTTTGCAATAAACACGATCACATTCACCGTCATCCAACATGTTAGCAACTTCTAGACAACACTACTAAACAGCGCAAATAATTTGTACAATGCTGAACGCCGTCAACAGTATACAGTTACAATATTTGTTACCCTCTTATTTGTGCATACTGAAGTACCCACCTCAATTACACTGTGACCAGGAAGAACAGACAACGATGCCATAAACAATCTTATTCCACGTAGGTTAAGGTTTAATTTTAACCAATTTATATCCCAATAAGCATTACGTTTTAAAATCATATTTACTTAACATTAAAGGGCGCCATATACGGTAAGATCCGTCGGTTCAGACCGGAATCGAGCGATGGATTGTACGCATGTGGCATTTTCACATCCAAATTTCAATCGAAATATTAATCGTCACGATGTCGATTCAGATTGATCGTAACGACGGATCTTTTCGTGTACGGTGCCCTTTATGCATAATACTATTTATCCTTGTATTATTCATAATAATTATATTCCTTACAACTATAAGTAGGTATTTAATGTTATGACTAATCACGATAGGATAGAGAAAATAATGATGTAATAAAATTTTCGGATTAAGATTTTTTCAATCTTGTAAGCGTTATTTGAAATAATAATATTTACTCTTGAATCAAGCCGATTACGCTCCTTGACAGCAGCAGAGCACTCGGCATCCCACCACGCCGGGGAGGGGATTTTGTCCCGCACAGCGTTTTTAAAGGAATCGAGTTATCTGTCGCAGCTAGTAGAGCCGTTGTAAACAACGAATTTACTTCTAAAAAAATCATATCAGTTATACTAGGTAAATCTTCAGTGGACTCCAGCATATAAGATCTAAATTTACACCAATCAGCCTGACGGACTCTGTATTTTAAAAGGGGTGCTTGGATAGAGCATGGGGGAATGGGAGAGTTTACAAGGGTGTGTAACGGTCCAGATATGCCAATAATATGTTCAATTCACAAATATAATTAGTGTTAGTTCAGGCTATAACGAGAGCCGATTAATATGCAAAATCTATGTTTAATAAAATAACATCATTTTCAAAAAATATTTTACTCAAAAATGCTATGTAATCTTGCCATAACACCAGTAAATAGGAGCCGGTAGGTTGAAGTTCCTGGACAACTATCAAAAGAGTCCAGTAAAGTTGAGGAATTTCGAATTTGGAATCAGTAAGTGCGTAAATTCCATAACATATCATATTATTTGAATTTGGAACTATCTGTACAGACTGTGACAGCCTTCAAAAAGGCTATTTACACTACATGAAAAGCTGAACATTCAGCTCCAAAAGTACCAAGGCATCATAAACCAAAAGCATTATCTCGTTCAGACCAGACATCGCGCGATTTCTCTTCATTTACGTTTACGAGAGCATTACTTGCACCGCACCATCTCCGTTTTATGCGCGCCTAGTACATCTCGACCGGTCTGACGAGTTGTGAATCGTTAAAAAAAAACCGGCTAAGCAACCGGCTAAGAGTCGGACTAGCGCCCTGAGGGTTGTGCACATGTGGTCATCAATATTTTAACGCATATATATTTATTTATCATTCCACTTGTTCTATTTTTGAGTAAAGCACTAAACATGCTTCGACCATTAAGAGCCATCCTGGACTCGTATGTATAAAAGCCCTCGCCTGGCGGCTCCGGCTTTTAACTCATACTCGTCCAGGAAGGCTCACTTACTGGTCTGGTAGTGCAATAATAAGTGATAAAATGTGTACGCAACATGTTTGAACGCCTGCTAAAAACAGTCTGCAATCACATCATAACAAGTATGTTGCAATAAAAATCTAGAAGGACTCTCGCCGTTTTAGTAAGCTGTTAATCAAGTCGTCATGTTCTAATTTTGTAATCTTATTCAATTAAATATTTGCTTAATACTAGCTTTAGTACTATAAATTTTATTTATTTCTTCAATAAACAATGATTATGAAGATGAAATGGGAGTGTTTTAGTTGTTGAGTAATATGAACACAAGGGAGAGTAGGAAGGAACTATATAGGTTATGTCGCTTGAATCTGACCAAGCCGATTTCGTAAACGAACATCACCGAGTAGATAGCGGCTTATTATGATTCTGGTGGTACAAGCGGGCAGCGTCTATCACGTTCGAATTGGT
This sequence comes from Acleris cristana, assembly GCA_948252455.1. Lineage (NCBI taxonomy): Eukaryota > Metazoa > Arthropoda > Insecta > Lepidoptera > Tortricidae > Acleris > Acleris cristana. Next base: position 44,795,089 of record OX411771.1, on the reverse strand, counting down.
AGAATACGACAGTGATGGAGATAAACGCCATCAGGATCCTAATAAAATTTGGTTCAAATGTCAACAATAATTTTGTGCATAAACTTATCTTATTAATATATAAAAAAAAGACCTTGGTTTGGCTGCAATTGTTCTTACGATACTTTTAAGTGGATTAAAGGTTTCGATAACTATTGTTTGTGATACTAACCATCGGAATAGCTTGCGCATAAAATATCGTAAGTACAACAAACCATAACTTACGTGGGAATAGTGCTATACAAAATGTAGCACATACTACAATGTACTACGGGAAGTTAAACCAAAAACATTGTATGGAATCTTTAAAATAAAACTTTAAATTCGCTATGTAACCTTAGTATTGATCCTGTTACTGGATAAACTTAATAAATCATCCATGTGGACTTTATAGAACCGCGTGGAGCTAACCCCATGCTTCTGTTTAATCCACTAGAGAAAATACTCTTTTACCGAACAATTGTCTTCGCGTATGATATCCATGGACTTATTTCTCTATTAAGTCCATGGGAGACATTGGCAAAATACATCCTAACAGGAGTGAAAGCCATTAATCAAAATTTGAAATCATCACTTTTTGCTTTCGAAATAGACGATTTGAATAAAGCGGCGTGAGAGATAATGGAGCTGATTTATTTTTAGCTCTAGTTTTACTCTACTCTACTTTTCTTCCTTGTAAATTTTTCGTCCAGTTTCTACCTTGCAATATAAGTTTAAAATCATAAAGATCTGTGCATTTAATTTCTTTTACAACATTATGGTTTTTCACTCAGAGGGCGTAAATATGAGTTTAATTTTTGATGATTTTTCTATTACGGCACGTACAGGCGACTACAAAGAGATGTATACATCCACTTTTGGACCTTATTACAATACAATAAGGTGTTAAAGTGGATACATCTCTTTGTAGTCGACTGTACACTGTAGCTTTCGGCCTGATAGTGGTATTTCTTCAAACAACTGTGAGTCACTTTTATTTAATGTTTTAATGTTTTATTTAATGTGTTAAAAATTATACACAGTCCGGATTCGATTCTACAATTCTTAACAAAAGAGAATAAATTGTGACGCCACTGTCAAAATACTAATTTCTTTTTTCTTAAAGAATTACGGGAGCTTAAGTTATACATAGAACGTATTTCCACAGCTTTTCCCCAAACCGAATACTGTACGACATAACACTATGAAATAGTATTTTATGTAACTGATACATAAAGAGGGTCCTTTTTAAGGCCTAATTATGTACAGTTGCATACATTACTTTATCTACACACATATTATAAGTACTCTAAGATGCGTTCAAATAGGCAGCAGAACAAACAAATGGCGGCAAAGCTCACTGTCACGAATATGAATGTTTTTTTTTTAATATAGACAAACTAACAAAGTCCCTATTCTAAGGTCATTCGAAATCAAAATGGCGTACGACACTTTACTTAAAATATACCGAGTCGACGTTTAATTGATACTGGAATTGGCCCCCTGTTTGAATTGTGTTGGTTTTGGAAGATGTTCCAAATTTGAACAACATTACTTTATCAAAAGTTGTATCGTAATTTTAACTTTTCATTACAGCTACAGACAAGAAAAAATATCATTAGTAAAATTGTATCTTGTAATGCTGGTCATTGTCTACTGATTCTGAACGCATTATAAAGGACTTATGATATGAGTGTAGATAAATAATTATTATAAACTAACCGAGCTATCTCAACATTGGTAAGTTGCCTGATTTTCCTAACAGCATAAACTGCCGAACTTAATTTACCGGTTAGTACTGCTATATGGGGACTCCATTGCAAGTTTTTAGTTCTTAGTTATCACTAAGAAAAGCGCCTTATCTACCATTTCCAAACACTCGTCGTTTAAAAATATAGGTACTAGATTCTACCGGTCTAACACTAGGCAAAGCAAACCTAACATGTTTAGGTTTTTTAGCATTGAGTAGCCAATTGTTACTTGAATACGGCCTGTATACGGTATCGTAGCGCAATGTGATAAAAGGCTAAACACTTATAAAATAGAGGTGTACTTAAAGAAAAAATCGTGCCTCTAATAACCAAAAATCAAACCCAAATCAGCGCTGCTAATAAAACCAATAAGCTTACTCTGCGCCGAGTTAATATCATTAGAACAATTAATAACATGCTCTTGCCCATGCGAAGTATTGTAAAGTAAAGCCTCATCATCCTTGTCCGGAGAATCAATACAATACAATACAATACAAATACTCTTTATTGAACACCAGAGAAACAAAACACGGAACAGTACATTTGAACTAGGATCGTCACTGATTTCCTTGTCACTGTCGCTGAATACACTTTTCCAAGTAGGTAGCTGCATTGACCGGTTATCAGATCCAAATGGAAGTGGGGATTCTGTAAGAAAAATAAAAATTAAGGCTAAATTTGTACCTGGTAATCGGTATAATATCGTATGTTTATTTCCCATCCGGAGTATACTATAGCAAGTAAGACTTACAACAAATAAAATTAATCACACTCTGAAGTATAATATTGTAAGTAATTGTACCACATGCTTTTTTTACAAAAATCCCATCGTAAATAATCGTAAGTCGTACATACAACAGCCGTTAGATGCTCGATCCCAATTTAAATCAACGTTAGTAATAGTTACCATATTGTACGCTGGAACCCACAAAAAAAAATAGGAATCTAAATGCATTTACCTGATTTCGTAGATGTATCCGATGTAGTGTCATTTCAACGTCTTTGTTTATTGGGACTTTCTCCTCCCACAGCGTCATCGTTTGAATTAGAACTGTTTTTCGTTTCTGGGCTATCGCATATTCGTATAATAATTTCGTTCTTGACGAGACGTTTGGTACTTTATTAGCACAACCAGACTTTTTATTAATATTACGGTTCATATGGAGCATCTAAACCACACATTTTGTTAATACCCATCCTAAAACGTGTTTACACCTACCGCCCCGCGTAGCCGGTCGCAACTGACACATGCGATGCGTAAGCGCGGGCGGCGGCGCCCCCCGCGCCGTCCCGCGTACATTGTCGCCAAGGTACTTACGATGGAAAACGTCGAACCCGTTTGAAACATACCACTGTTTACGTTTCGAAAAACTGGTTTAAACTACGAATTTGGTAATTTTTGTTTTAGACACTAATAGTAATGGGATAATACAATCCATTTTTGCTATAAACCGAATTTTGCCATTTTGTGGGTTACGATAACTTACGTAGGACCCATCGAATTATAAAAATTTCAAAGGGAATATGGGCATTATTTTCTGGGCATTCATCGCGGAGCATTCATATTTTTTTACTTCGCTATCAAGTCGTTCAAAGGGGATAGGCTCGCTCTCTGGGGTTCGCTTTCAGTCAGGTAGACAGTCATGAGCGGGGAGTCATGGGCTCTGACCTTAGGCGCAAAATAATATGCCTTAAGCATACTTTCCAGTTACAATCTAACAACCTTAACTAGTACCAAAGACTATGACAGACCTATACATTTATTTCATAAGTTCAAATTTTTAACAATCGCATATTTTCCATTTAGGATTTTCCACACTCACAAAATTTCCCATTGTAATTAAGTCGAAATATGTAGATAGCTTTAGGTTATGTAAGTTTTCCAGAAGGCCCAAAGGGCCATAGCACCAAGAAATAGCTCCATCGACTCAATGATATTGATTTTGAATTGAGAAAACACGCAAGTGGGGATTTTTTAATTTGAAAGCTGGTTTCTAGCGGTGGTTCTTAGAGAGGTTTTATCAAAATCGGTTTAGCTGTTTTTGAGATATTGAACTTTAAGAGAGTTAAAAGCTCCCGATATAACGGCGACACCTACTTTCAGAGCTGATATCTCTTAAACGACCCAACCAATTTTCATGAAATCTTGCTAAGAACCATCCCAATTAACGTAGCTTTATTTTACAAAACCTGCGTCCAAATCAGTCCATCCCTTTGGGAGCTACGATGCCACGTACAGAGTTGGAGAAGTATTAAAAGCGTGAAATAAAAAATTACCGCTAAATAGCTGGGATATTTTTATATTATTTCATTTACTTAGCGGTCTCCCGACGTGTCGACACTTGTATAAAAATATTACTACCTACCTATAATTAAAAATGAGACTTAACGATTTGATAATGTTGTTTGGATATTTACTTACCTACGCCGGCTAGGTAGCTTACTTGTATTCTTACACTCCTACGCGACGACGCTTGTATAAAAATATTACTTAATACTTATAATTGTTCTTATAGGGCCAATCAATACCATAGTATAAATAGACAAGTAGCTCGACTCCCGACTTTAGGAGATTCTGATACCTATTGCCGCTCGGGCGTAAGGGTTGTCCAAACTTGTTTTAAAATTTTAGTCACCTACTTGGCCCTACTTTGATCTATATTAATCATAGTAATTTTCATACATTACACAAACCTAAAGTAAGTATTAATATTGTTAGGTACCTAAGTTTAGAAACATAAGAAATTTAAATTATTTTACTTACATACTTTTATCAGTTGACACCAAATATTAATTATGTTTAAAGGTATGTGATGTGATATGTAAATTCCTTTTCGACCTTTTGATAATGCCGCTTCCTTTGACTAGGTACTTACCTATTATTGGCGGCACGCGCCGCCGCCGCGTCTTTTGAGCATTGGCAGCTGGCCGCGCGGTATTACACAACATTGAATAAATATCTGAATAATAATGTCCCGGGAAAATCTTACACAAATTGACCTAGGTATTCCCAAACTAGGTTCTAGGCTTGTACTTTGGGTACTACGAAACGATAAACATACTTACCTATGTAGTGACAAATACATACTTAATATTACTATATAGGTAGGTACATATAAAACACCTAAGACTCTGAAACAAATACCTACTCGCACTCATCACACGAATATTTGCCCTGACCGGGAATCGAACCCAGGACCGCTAGCTTCGTAAACAGTACTTAGTCACTAGGTCACTACCAACTACCTAGGCCATCCATGTCGTCACATATTAACTGACACGTCACACTCAATAACTTAAATAACCTTCTTAATACGTATTTATTTCACCTAAGTAGGTATCTATAGCTAACTATAGGCAAGCCGGTACGAAATACCTAATTAATTGAGTAGTTATTTACATTAATCACTAGCAGCTTTTATTAAATCTGGATAGTTGTACCTACCTAAGCTAGGTTTAGGGCACAGTTTAGGCGTTTTGAAACGAATGAAAATGTCTAGCTGACAATAAAATAGATTTAACAAAAGCTGCAAGTGGGCTATAAGCTATAGGTAAATATCAAAAAATAAACAGCATTCTTCACAACACAAACTCTAAACAGGTATGTAGGTACTCACCTTTCCGACTCGAAACGATAACGAAACGATAACGATAGCTCCGGATTTCTTACACCATTATTTAAACTTCCGTAAACTGAACAATATTTTCTAGTTTTCGACGGAGACATTGTCGCTCGATGTTTTAATTTAACGCGCACTACCTACAACCAAACGTGACCGAACGCAACGACGCCGCGACCCCGTCTAATCACCATTCCCGCACCTCTGCTTGTAGTTTCGTGTGGGAGGTTCGCCCCGCCCACAGCCGTACGGTCGGCGTAACGCACACGTGCAAGCCGCGCGATGTACCTTTGTTTGAAGACGAGCTCTGCCGTCCAACGGCAGAACGCTGCAAGTCAAAAACCCTAGTTTTGAGAAAAACGCGTTTTAAGGTTTTTATGTTTCACGCTAGAAATCACCTATTAATTATTGCTTCCAAGGGTTGGTGGTTTTTGCAATTTATGAGTATTTATTCCTTCTATGTAGCCGAATAGTCAAATAATGATTAATGAATATCATTAATATAATATATGCGATAAAGTGTTTTGCCACAAGAGCTATTAGAAAAAAAACGCTTCAAGGCCTGGGAAAAACGCTATAAGTTGTAAATTAAAGCGTTTTGCCGTGTTTATGAACTACTTATGATGTTTTGGCCTATTCTCATCTTGCTTTTCTCTTTTTAAACGACTATACAAAATATTATTACAACTATACTTGCAGTGTTTTAGTCAGTTGAAATTGCCTTATTATATTGGGATTTTTACTATGGGATTTTTACTATAGTCTATTTATTTTATATGATGTAGGTAGATAAAAACACAATGCTACAAAAAAATAACCATTAATTAATATAAGTATGGATAAATTTTAATACTTAAACAACTTTACATGTAATATTAAAGCTTCTTACCACGACTTCGTACGCGTAAAATTGAATTTCCGAGGGAATAGCCTTGCAAAAGGTAGGTATCCTGTACGTTACTCCAAGTTTTAAGCTAACTCCGTTCCGAATTTCATCAAACATACATACACGCATACATTCATCATCACAATCTATCGCAGTTATAATACTAGCTTCTGGCCACGATTTCGTCTGCGTAAAATTCAGTTCCCGAGAGGAGGCATTATAAAGGTAGCCTATGATGTTTTAAGCCAAAGTATAAGCCAACTCCATTCCGAATTTCATTAAAATTCGTTTAGTACCTAGTTGTTGCGTGAAACATTCACAAACATGTATACCTATATCCTCGCAATAAAATAAAGTACCTACTAAAGATACATAATCTCTCATTTTCGCCATCGTCCCTTTCCACACTGTATATATCTACTTAAAAATAAACAAATTGTTAAATTTTGTGTGAATCCGTCACCAATTTAAACGTAAACTTATTAAGGAGATCACACCGGGGTACCTACTCACGTAAAAATGGTCGAAAAACGCTCGACATATTTCACGAAAGTTTTATGTTTAAACGTAAACTTCTTTGGTTTCTTGTCATTTTAAACACTCACTGTCAGTCGTCACTATATTATTAATCAAAAATCAATCAGATATTTATTTTTCACCCGCAAAATGCCCGCAAACGTTACCGTATATCGAACGACCAGAAAACAAATTACAACAAGTGTGTCATGTTTCTAATTCGATTTTTTGGAAACGAAACTGTATTAAATATGCCTACCTCATTCTATAAGCTTTAAAAGTCAATGTAACTGTCTCTTTTTCTTTTTGTCACCGCGTTTTGCCGGTGATGCAGCACATAGATTAAGCAAAACGCTGCAAGTGGAGATAACGCGTTCAGACTTACTCGTTCCTCGTTCCGAGATAGTGGCCATTTAGTACCTGCAGTGTTCTGTTATGATCAGTCGACATTAACGGTTTTGATAGAAACATCACAATTGCAGTCATGGTGTTTTGCCTAGTTTTATGCAGAGTTGCCGCGTCTTGACAGATTTCTACAGCCTAAACTAGAACATAATTATATTGGAAAGGTCTTTAGTAGCTATGATAGAAGCACTCATGAGGAATCGTTTGATGCAAGTTAACACAAAACGCTGTAACTCGAGTTGCAGCGTTCTGCCGTTGAACGGCAGAGCTACTTCTCTATTTATACTATGTCAATACTTACTTATTATTTTTTACTTTTTAGAGGTGTTTATTTACAGACTTTTGCCTCGGGGGTTTTTCAATTTTCAATTTTGTTTGGATATTTGCTGTCTAGGTAGCTTACTTGTATTCTTACACTCCAACGCGATGACGCTTGGATCAAAATATAACTTAATACTTATAATTGATCTTATAGGGCCTATTGGCCTACCTACTTATATTTTTTTACTTTTTGGAGGTGTTTATTTGACTCGGGGGTTTTTTTAATTTTCAATTTAATTTTTTACCTCCTTCCTGAACTTAATTCTACTTTTTTATCGTAGAACTAGGTTCGAAAAAATACTCATTTTGTTATAAACTAAATACGAAACCGTAGGTGCGCGACTTTTTTTTTAAAATAATGACATTCAAAAAGAAAACCATCCAACCGAAGCGTACAAACAAACTCAACGTTCTATTTAATTATTTAATGTGTCAATTATTGTGCATCGACAAATTTTGTAAAGCTTCAATGCCGTTTCATCGTATTTATTTATCAATGCGTCGTTTACAGTTTGTTCATCATAATCAAAACCAATAGAAAATACATTTTGTTGTAGAGCGTTGTTAAGCATGTGAAAAATCGCTTATAATTGTAATCTTGTTACTAATTAAGGTTGTCGCAGACAGAACCGCTCGGCAACTTATTGATCGTTACAACAATCAGAGGTGCTTATTAAAAAAAGAAGGCGTACTTGACAGCAATAGGAAGAGAAAACTTGAAATCGAAGAAAACATAGAGGAAATCGTTGGTATGTGTGTGAATTTGCATTTATCTCTTTACCCGACTACCCGGAGGAAGGATTATGTTTCTTGAGCGATATATGTGCATATGTCTGTTTCTGGGCAAGCTTTGCAGCGTAAACGGCTTGACGGATTTTCTTACGTTGAAAATCCGTCAAGCCGTTTACGCTGCTATTTCGATACGCTCTAGACAACCGAAAAAAAAATGAAAAAAGAACTTCGTATTTCAATAATATGTGTCCTTGTTTAAGGAGACTCGATGCGATACATCTGTCAAAAATGTATGAAAACCCTAAGAAAAAGTATTATTGGCCGCTGCTCTAACTTTTTAAATTTGCATAGTAACATTAAACTGACAAAGGAAAAATTACATTCTGCCAACCCACTCTCCGACTCTGTAACCATATTTCGCGATATTACAAAAAAAAATATGTGCAGTTTGAGGTTGCCGTCGTAAGGTTGCAGTCCTGAGATTGCCATCGTAAGATTGTAGTCTTGAGACTACCATCGTAAGATTGCAGTTTTGAGATTGCCATCGTAAGATTGCAGTCTTGAGATTGCAGTCTTGAGATTTCCATTGTAAGATTGCACAGTCTTGAGATTGCCATCGTAACATTGCAATCTTAAGATTGCCATCGTAAGATCCTGACATCACGGCCTCTTCAGTAATGTACTATTTTTAATGACTCGTACAAAAAGTATTGTTCACAATAGTGTCATAATCAAGCTTTTTAATCTCGTACCTTAGGCCACTCAGCAAAAACACGGTACTCGACTATAAAGCTCTCTATTATAACACGATTGTGAAATAGTAGTTTATGCAACAGTTGTATAAGAGAGGTCAAAAAAGACGAGTGGTGTGGTTACGATGTGAGCCGCAGGCGAACATCGTAAAGCAAGACGCCACGAGTATTTTTTGACTTAGTTATACACCGTTGCATACAATACTTTTTCTACGACTAGGTTTCAAATAAAATGCAAAATTAAATTAACAAAATTTTATTAATATACCTAGGTTAGAATACAAACGAACGAAGCACAGAACAACAAACGAGCGGGAAACATTCGAAAATAACAAAATATGTGTCTATGGTTAACTTTGTTTTTAAATTGATGTGCACTTGCCAGGTTTCATATTAAAAAAAAAAGTTGTACAATCGATTTAACTTGTGAAATAGGGACTAAAAAACACCTAGTGATTTGAGAAATGAATTCTTTTACCTGATTGGTCGATTTTAATATACTTAGCTGCATTCTGGTTGGTTGATACCAAATAAAATGTTTTTTTTTTAAAGAGTTAAATTAGTAAAAGAGTTTACATACAAAAAAGGACCTAACGTTCCGATTGACAGTCAATGTGTATTGTGATTGGTGGTTTAATTTGGTGAAGTATTTTGATTGGTCAAATTAACCTAGGTGTAAGCTTTGGCAGCTAGGCATATCGTTTTGGCTCAAAAAAGCACAAGTGCTGTTAAGGGGAATAGACTAGATAGACTTTTCTACGGAATGTTCTGCGGACATATTATCTATATTCTTATATTAGTGTTCGTGACTATATAAATGACAGATAAAAGTACAGGAGTAGGAAAAATACTATTTCGACCCTTTGATAATGCCGCTTACGGGCAAGGCGGCTTCCTTTGACTAGGTAATTACTTACCTATTATTGGCGGCCCGTGCCGCCGCCGCGCGGCTCCTTTGAGCATTGGCAGCTCGCGCCGCGCGGCATTTACACAACATTGAATAAATATTTGAATAATAATATCACGGGAAAATCTTACACAAATTGACCTAGGTAGTCCCAAACTAGGTTCTAGGCTTGTACTTTGGATACTAGGTAACGATCAACATACTTATGTAGTGAAAAATACATACTTAATATTACTATATATGTAGGTACATATAAAACACCCAAGACGTAGAAACAAATACTTAATCGCACTCATCACACGCCCTGAGCGGGAATCGAACCCAGGACCGCTAGCTTCGTAAACAAGGTCCTAGGTACTTAGTCACTACCAACTACCTAGGCCATTCACGTGGTCACATGTTACATGTCACGTCACACTCAATAACTAATTTAAAGTTTTTTGAAAGTTTGTTTGAATGCGAAGATGTTCCTCTTGAGCCAGAAAGCATGAGTAAGGATGCAAGTAGCGAAGATGAAAGTGTGATTAACATGAGTAAAATCATGAAAGCTTTAAAAAGTATGAAAGCGGGAAAGTCGGCAGGTTGTGATAGTGTCGATAGAAATGCTGAGGAGAGGGGATGGCGTGGTGGGTAGTCTATTGTACCGCCTTTTCAATGCATGTTGGAGTAGCGGCCGAGTCCCGGAAGATTGGGTCAAAGCCGTTATCGTCCCTCTGTATAAAGGAAAGGGGTCACAGCAAGACTGCAAAAACTACCGCGGTATCAGCCTCCTTAGTGTTGTCGGCAAAGTATATGCGAAGATTTTAATTGAAAGGGTATTGAATGTTACGAATGACAGAATCTGGGATGTACAAGCGGGATTTCGAAAGGGAATGGGATGTACGGATCCTTTTTTTCACTACGGTCTATCACAGAAAAGTTCTTGGCTGTCGACCAAAAGGTTTTCTGTGCTTTTGTGGACCTGGAAAAGGCCTATGATAGGGTAGATAGAAAGGAGTTGTGGAAGGTGCTGTCTATGTATGGAGTGAGCAGCAACCTGGTGCAGGCTTTGAGGTCCCTTTATGAGGGCTCCAGAGCCTGTGTCAGGATCAATGGGGCATACTCTGCCTGGTTTAATATCTCCCGAGGTGTTAGACAGGGCTGTGTTGCCTCACCATGGTTGTTCAATCTATTCATGGACAGTTGTATGCGAGATTTTAAAGAGTATGATAAGGGTTTGCGTATGCAAGAGTTGCTAATCAAATGCCTCTTATATGCCGATGATCAAGTTATACTTGCTCCATCGGTACTTGAGTTGCAGGAGATGGTGACAATGATGAATGAGGGATTTAAGCAAAAGGGGATGAAAGTTAATGTGCCAAGACCAAGGTCATGGTGATAGAGAAGTACGAGGAGATGACAGAGTGCGTAATAAATATAAATGGTGAATTAGTAGAGCAAGTGAGTGAATTTGTGTACCTGGGAAGTATGTTTACAAGAGATGGTAAGTGTGAAAAGGATGTCGAGAGGAGGGTGAATGCGGGAAATCAAATAAATGGGGCCCTGTACTCATTTGTGAGCAGAAAGGGCGTTTCACAAAAAGCCAGACTGGCTGTTCACAATGGAGTGCTAGCCCCTACACTGATGTATGGTAGTGAATGTTGGGTGTGGCAGGACAAGCATAAAAGTCGTATAAATGCAGTTGAAATGCGCTCTTTGCGTAGTATGTGTGGCGTGAAACTGACTGATAGAGTAAGAAATGAAGAAGTCAGAGAGAAATGTGGACTAAAAGAAGATGTAGTGACTAAGATTGAAAAGGGCATGGTTCGGTCATTTGGAAAGGATGGATGAAAGAAGATTGACGAAAGAGATATACAGAGCTAAAGTGAGTGGAAGGGTCGGAAGGGGCCGCCCTAGGCGTACTTTTTCGAATCAAATCGGAGAAATACTGGAAAAGGGCCGAATTTTAAGTACCCGAAACCGACGTGCGTGCATGACTCGATGTATGAATGTGGAAGAAGCGAAAGAGATTTGTCAAGATCGTAGCAGGTGGAAAGAAGTGGTCTCTGCCTACCCCTCTGGGAAACAGGCGTGATTTAATGTATGTATGTATGAACCTACTTAATACGTATTTATTTTACATAGGTATACTATAGGCAGGCCGGTACGAAATACCTAATTAATTAATTAGGTATTTACATTAATCACTTGCAGCTTTTATTAAATCTGGATATAGTTGTACCTACCTAAACTAGGTTTAGGCACAGTTTAGGCGTTTTGAAACGAATAAAAATGTCACGCTGACAATAAAATAGATTTAACAAAAGCTGCATGTGGGCTATAAGCTATAAATATCAAAAAATGAACAGCATTCTTCTCAACACAAACTTCCGACTCCAAAAGTATGTTGAAAAACGATAGCTCCGGATTTTGTATACCATTTTTTAGACATTGTACTGACCCCCCCAAAATCACAATTTTTAAACTTTATATATTTAATTTTTTAAGTTAAGTTGGCCTCACGATCGTATAATGTCTAAGAACCCTACATTGTGAACCGAATAGTAAACCAAAGAACTTTAATGAGCGAGAGATTATTATTACTAGTCTATTATGAAGTTCCTAATTACTCCTTTTTACTGATTACTATTAGAGAATACCATTAAACTTGCCAGCTAACATCTTTATGTTGTTAAATCAAACCTAAAGGTATTAACTATTCAGTAAAGAATTATATTAATAAAATTCCTAATTGAAATAAGGTTCAAATGATTATAGTAGTCTACTGGAAAGGATTAATTAACCTAACTTTGTATTATTAACCAAGGAACAGAGTTATAGCTAGCATGAATATAGAAGTCTTATCATAAACCATAATCATTGTACTGTTGAAACAAAATATCTATTAAGCGACTTAGAATATTACTTGAAGCTTCAGATATTAACTATATAACTAAGAACAAACTCTTGGTTTAATTCAAATATCTTACTAGATGACCTTTCATAAAATGGCAATAATATATTAGCGGTTAAAGGAAAGGCTCCATCTCTCGCCATTCCGCTGCTCTTCAACCATAACCTCAGAGCCCGCCCACTAATATATCTTTTATTATTTAGTATAACACATTATTCTATTAGTGTTAAATTTAGTAGACTAATTCTAGTCAATAAGGTAAACTTGATTCTACTAGTCTCTCCAAAAGGATCCTTTGAGAAGAGAGACCGAGACAAACTCAAAGGATTAAACTATTTAATTCAATTATTCATTTTACTTTTGAACACAAAATAATATATTAGAACAATATAATATCAATGCTTAATTTTAGGCTTTATTCTTATTTCTTAGCCTGTTACTTCTTAATTATAGAATTAAACTCAATATGCCTATGACAAACTTTGTGTGTCTTTCTCTATAATTGTTAGTCATAACTACCAAACTATTTAGTAGTATACCTACTGTAATTATCATGTAACCCTACTAAGCGGGTTCTACAACCTTTTATTCTCTGGATTGTAGTATGAATTATTGAATCACTCAGATTACTATAATTCAATTTCAGTACTATATCCCTAGTACATTCATAACTTAGTGTGAATTTTACATATACCATCTACTTCATTGAAATTGCCAACTCTAAATTATATCTAAAATTAATTAGCCCTAGTAAGTAGCCCTATAATTGATTTAGTGCGCTCTCAGATATCCTGTTTCAACACTTAATTTAACTAAATTAGCAGCCCTTTGGTTTTATCACTAAATAACTTTTTTAATAACCTTAATATTCTCAAAAAGGTGGTGTGTTCTTGAACCACATAGTGTATACTCAACACTAGGGTTCCTTCAAACAACAACTAAGCATATGTGTAAGTACAGTGACCACTGATTGTCCTTGGACAGAGACAGTAAGCCGTAGCTAGGTATGTACCGCACATCTATAGCTGTTAAAGGTGTATTGAAAGGACAGACCAACTCGTAAGTATCACTTTGAATTTTACCTATACAAAAGGACTACGTTAACCTAGATTTATTTGCTTTACCTGATGTTTAAAGTTAATGTATAGCTTATAATGATGACGATTTAATTCTTACAACTAGAACCTCTTCGGAATAATATCTAAATATGATAAGCCTAGCTTTTCTTTTAGCAGGTATGTAACCGTACTTATTTACCCTTACTATGCCAGAAAGTTAATAATAATATCATAGACTCTCGTTGTGCTTAGATGAATTCTATGACAACAACCTGGTGTAAATACACATAGCTAAGTAATTACTTTTATTCGTTTGAGACAGTTTTAACGTGAACTCTTTAATTTACCCTTACTATCCTAGAAAGTTAATAATAATACCGTAGACTAATAAGTTTCGTTACATGCTTAGATGACTTCTATGACAACAACCTTGTGTAAATTCACATAGCTAACTAATTACTTTTATTCGTGTGAGACAATTTTAACGTGAACTCTTTATACACACTAACTGATAAAACATGTTTGCGGGCGCGTCTCCCTAGTTAGCCGCCTAGGTTTATCACTAAGGTTAGACGCGAATGCTTCTTAAACTTAGATCTCTACCTATCTGCTAATTATAACCACTACAATACCTTTCATGTTAAACGAACTCCCTAATCATACCATCACGGATTTATCGGACAACATACATACTCCGCAGCCTAGCGCTTTATTTATTTACTAACTAGACGGACGGTCTTAGAATTTGACGTTTCTGTAAGGTATAGATAGACCTAGCCACAGACTATCAAGATTGCTTTCAATAAGAAAGTTTCGATACCCTAGATTGAATATTTGCCTAATATGAATTTAATTTAAAAGGATTACTTTTCTAATATAAATTAATTATTATTAGTTCCTAATTTTCCTATTGGTTTTAGAAGGCTAATTTAAGTCTTCTCGGTTCAATATTAATAATTCTTACGTCGACAGAGCTTGTTTTAATATGCCAGTAGTAGAACAAACTTTGTCTACATATACCTAGCTAGTCACATTACGTGTTTATAAGCTTACCACGGTGTAATGGAAAAGCTACTGACTACCTATAACCCCTAACAACCTATTAATCTATTGTTTTAGAGCAATTAAAAGTCCAAAATGACTTTTACAGTTACGTTAAACGTGTGAGTAGTGTAAAGGAATTCCGGTGTAAGAAAACCTTTGCTAGACCAACTAAGACCTAACATAACCTCGATTTCGGAAGTAAAACTTCCTGTGTGTAGTCCTAAGACCCTTCAACCGGCTATTTCTAGCCTTTAGTTGGCTTCCAGGTGGGGAAAATACCTACGGTGGTCTATATATACATATATAAATAAGGGGATCAACGTCAAGATTAATTCATATGTCCACACAACAATCGCAAACTGATTTCGGATCCACTTCTACGGTTCCTGAAGAGGAGACATAATGAGTTACAAACGACGAAGCCTGGCATACCGAATAAAGGTGTCAGGAAACCTTGTACGCGTACCTTCCAAACTCACTCAGTTAATGAGTTAAAACCGTCCGTTTCCTGATTGTGGAAATCTTCAGGTCTCAACTCACAACCAAAATGTGAGTGTAGGTATTCATTTTCGTAAACTACAACTGCCTGGAGCTCTGCGTAACCGACTACCATTTGTGGCGTCGTTACAGAGTTCTGGAAAACAAAAGAAGGTTAATAAACATGTTAAAACAATCCCGGAACACACAAACACCAGTTATTAAAACATTCTCACAATCCTAGCAAAAGAAAGTCGACTACAACATTCCTGTGTAGCGATAATCGTTATCTTGTAGCGTTACTCGAACGCAACGTGAAGCGACGAACAAAATAATATCACCTATAATAAAACGAGCACAACACAAATAAATAAAACCAACAAGGCAAAAATGGACGATACATGACACCTCTCAGCAAAATAACAACTCACCCCTTCGACGACCGGAATAAAAAAGCCCCGCTCAGACCCTCGCCAGACTTTATATAGAAAAACCTGAGCATGCGTAGAAACCCCTAATTTTCGGACCCACTGTATGAAACCTGCGTATAAGATCGCTTGGATGCGTTACCCTTTTCCCGCAAAAGTAATTTCAATTATTCAACTTTAGTGTCTATTTCATCATTTCAAGTAACAAATAAAGCTCACTTTCGTTTGAACTCATCTCTCCTCATATTAGCGTCTCTCTAGCGTACCCTGCGTATAATGTAGCTGGGATGCGTAGAAGTTTTCCCGCAATAATGCATTTACTTTTCTAATGACAATGATTATTCTAACATAACATGTACAAACAAAGTTCATTATCCTTTGAATTTGACCCCTACTCATTTTAGCATCATAGCGGTCATAATTCTTCTTTTTTTTTTTTATTCAACTTCCAGCCTATTCGATCCTTATTTATTAGGTTTTACAACTATAATGTTACCTCATTACAAAATAATTGTGCAATACTTTCCTCTTTAATTTATTTTACTACCATAACGAAATAAATCTATTTATTTCCTAAATTCTAATTAGAATGATCTGTTTTTTTATTTAATTTCAACCATTTCCTTCGCTTGCTCCACAGCGCCATCTAGGTAATTCAAAGTGAACCCATTTCTTTGCTAGTCGCTCAGAATTAACCTGCCAATTTTAAATGTCTAATCGTTTAGTTCATTATCCTTTGAACTTGTCTCCTACTCATCTTAGCATTATAGCCGTCATTTCTTTTTTTATTCAACTTCCAGCCAATTCTTCATTACAAAATAATTTGTGCAAACCTTCCCTCTTTAATTTATTTTACTAACATAACGAAATAAATCTATTTATTTCTAAATTCTAATTAGAATGATCTGTTTTTTTATTTAATTTCAACCATTTCCTTCGCTTGCACCACAGCGCCATCTAGGTAATTCAAAGTGAACCCATTTTTCCGCTAGTCGCTCAGAATTAATCTATCAAATTTTAATGTCTAATCGTTTAAATAGTTGTCAATGTTTTCCAGAGAGAGCGCTGTTTTCAGTTTGTTTAGAAAATCTAATGACTAATTTCTAGCTGTCTGATGGCGAGGATTAACCTGAGTTTTTAAAATGGATTTTTAAAAGGACACTACACTCGTGTACCAGTACAACACCCGTATACTGAACAATATTACGATTTTTCGGCAAAGACACTGTCGCTCGATGTTTTAACGAGCACTACAACCAAACGTGACCGAACGCAATGACGCCGCGGCCCCGTCTAGTCATCATTCCTGCACCTCTATTTGTAGTTTCGTGTGGGAGGTTCGCCCCGCCCACAGCCGTACGGTCGGCGTAACGCACACATGCAAGCCGCGCGATGTACCTTTGTTTGAAGACGATCTACTTTTCTATTTTTACTATGGTGGTGGCGAGCATTATACCACAAAATAGATAGGTACAGAAATCAATCTACATACAAAGTGCGCTCGAGCAACGCACACATAGACACTGCTCACGGACACGATATCTCGGACCGGTTGGGAACAGTGCGAGCGCGAGTGCCATCCGCTTGAGACACGCGTCTGTGAACTTTTTTGTGCAATAATGGAGCAACATTTTTTTTATTTATTATAACTGTTCATTGGATGGTTGTTTAAATTCAATATTAAACGGTGTAAGATCGATTTATATAACAGTTTCCTATTTTGAATCCGTATAAAATGAAGTAACTAAATTTTTGTAAGGTTAGTAAATTCACGCCACCTTACGTAAGTTGAAAACATGTTTTTTTGTTTGTGTAGATATTGTATTGTTTTTAGTGTCATTTGACAGGTTAAGGTCTAAACCGGATAGGGCAATGGAAATTGTGTAACTAGGGTAATCCGTTTAGAAGTTATTAGGGATTTTCGATAGTCAAATTTGTAATAACATAACAATGACATTAAAATAAAAATATTTTAGTTATTATTAATTTATATTTACATTCTTCCCGTTTAATTCTCAACGATAAATCAAACAACTAGATACCTACGAGTGCCACTACCACGATAGTTTTTTGTGCATAAGCCATAGTTGACAACCATAGAGCGACCGCTGAGCGTAGGTATGAAAAGTGAAGTACATACATGTGATTGACTTCTGTACCTATCTATTTTGTGATTATACAAAGATAGACCTCCTCTCAGATTGAGCTAGATGAAGCGTCAAAAGCTTACACGGTTATCAACACTCCTCGGGGACTTTTTAGGTACAATCGTTTGGTCTTTGGTCTGTCGTCGAGTCCAGGCATTTTTCAAAGGATTATGATTAATTTAATGAGAGAAATCCCCCATTGTATCGGTATTTTGCGATGATCTGTTAGTAACAGGAAAAGACAGGAAAGCTCACCTGGCGTCTTTAAAATTGGTATTTGACAAATTAAGTTCAAATGGGCTAAAATTAAATAAAAGTAAATGGGTATTTTTTGCCAACTCTGTATCATACCTAGGACATATTGTTAATAAGTCGGGTATTCATACCGATCCAGATATAATTAAAGCCATACAAGAAATACCTCCTTCGAACAATGTGTCAGAGTTAAGTCATTCTTAGGATTAGTTAATTTTTACGGCAGGTTTGTAAAAAACTTGAGTTCGCTTCTGGCACCTTTGTATGACTTGCTAAAAAGGTTATCGAGTTGGAATTGGTCTTGACAGTGCGTAGCTGCTTTTGGACAGGTAAAGATGCTGTTAATAAGTGCGCAGGTATTGAAGCATTACAATCAAAATGCACAACTGATTGTCACGGCGGACGCGAGTTCCATCGGAATCGGTGCAGTAATTTCACAGCCGGAGTGTGGCGGCACGGGCGGCGTGTCACGGGAGCGTGTGGTGGCGTACGCGTCGCGCGCGCTGACGCCGGCGGGGCGTCAATACAGTCAAATACAAAGAGAAGCGCTCGCCATCATTTTCGCTGTTAAAAAGTTTCATCAGTATTTATATGGCAGACGATTTTTGCTACGCACTGATCATAAGCCTTTAGTGTCAATTTTCGGTCCCAAGGCCGGGATACCGTCCATTAGGTAGGTTACAGGCCAGTAGGTTCATTCAATTCATATTAGAAAACATATTTCTTGAAAAAAAAATTGAGCTTATAAGACTTTTGACTCGGGGGTTTTTCAATTTTTAATTTTGTTTGGATATTTGCTGTCTAAGTAGCTTACTTGTATTCTTACACTCCAACGCGACGACGATTGGATCAAAATATTACTTAATACTTATAATTGATCTTATAGGGCCAATACCTACTTATAATTTTTTACTTTTTAGTGGTGTTTATTTGACTCGGGGATTTTTTTAATGTTCAATTTAATTTTTTACTTCCTTCCTGAACTTAATTCTAATTCCTGATCGTAGAACTAGGTTCAAAAACATACTTATTTTGTTATAAACTAAATACGGAACCGTCGGTGCGCGAGTCCGACAGGGAAAACTTATTGATCGTTGCAACAATCAGAGGCGCTTATTAAAAAAAGAAGGCGCACTTGACAGCAATAGTAAGAGAAAACTTGAAATCGAAGAAAACATAGAGGAAATTGTTGGTATGTGTGTGAATTTGCATTTATCTCTTTACCCGACTGCCCGGAGGAAGGGTTATGTTTCTTGAGCGATATATGTGCATATGTCTGTTTCTGAGAAAGCTCTGCAGCGTAAACTGCTTGACGGATTTTCAACGTAATAAGGTGTCATTCAAAATAATATCAACTGCAAAGCAAAAAACAAGCTTATAAGCTCGATTTTTTGTTCAAGAAATATGTTTTCTAATTCATTGCTTGTCGCCGCCTGCAAATGCTATTCCTAGATGATAGAGCTTGTTTTTCAGTTTTCAGTTGATATTTTATCGCAGTTGAGTTTTTAGTTATAGTTTAGTTTATTATTTTATTAATACCGTTGAAATAATTTTCCATATAACTTTTTTTATATTAACTTCGCTACTATACTATTATTTTTTATATACCACCGTGCTAACTATTTTTTCGTTATATTGCAGAAAACGAAGACTCTGTTATATGGTTTTAAATATAACAAGGAACCTTTTTGCGAGGTTAAGGAAAAATGGATTGAAACCAGGAAATATCGCATAGAAACGGATTATAAAAACGCAAAAATCAACTTTCAAGATATATTAAACAAATACCCATTACTAAAGCAAAGCTTTGGATTTCAGCTTGTGAGTATTATATTAAAAATTATTAGCACTTTATAAGTGTTAAAAATACACCTTTATGCTGTAAGTACATTAAGCACTAGTTCACTCGTTTATATGCAGTACGGTTTGCAGATCGAGTTGGACTTTGAGTATAGGTATCCAAATAAGGCCATCTTACTTTTTGAGAAGTTCCCAGAATTCTTACAAAAGGCAAATGGAGTATTTATGGGTGTGAAGGTTTTTCAAGACTTGAAGAATGTCTTTGAAAGCACAACAAAAGAAGGTAAGATCTAAGTAACTACTTACATAATATTCGCATGTGTAGTCGTAGGATTTTGACGTAGGTGCCAGGCCCCAGCTGCATACGATTGATATATTTTTGTTTATTTCAGACGCAAAAGTATATATCGTCTTATCTTTCCTTTGCGGGAAACTTGTTCCGATTGTCAGCAGATCGGAAAAGATGAGAATGTAAAATTGCTGATATTTTTTTATTTTTCAAGGTTTTCTATTCATTACTTAAAATACTTTTCATTTTTTTTAGTGACAAAGGGATTCCGGAGAAAAAAAATACAATAAGCCTACAATTTTAGAATTACGTGATAGTTTAATATTACATGTAAAGGTAAATATTGTTTATCCTATGAATCCTAATTTATCTTACGAATACAATGCTGTTAAAAAATTGTTGAAAGGGCATAATAGCATTGATTATAGTAAATTCATGATATCAATCGTACCCGCTCAGCAGGTACCTATTGACAAAGTTGTGCCAGTTGTGTTTTCAGGCTCAAAGTGGTATTCAAAACCGCCTTGCAATACGTCGGGATATTCACCTAAAGAAAGGTCTCACATGTCAACCAGTGGTAGTTTGTGTCGGTTCAGACGTCGAGAATTTGTCTGAATTTTACATCAATTACGACGACGTAACTTACCATCTCTAGTCTCCGTTGAAAGCTGTTGACATCTGCTTCAAAACCTTTCACGTGTTTGACATCCAATATCCCCGTGAGAGTCTTCAGCCATGGATGTTCATACAACACTACTTTTATGGAATAATCACACCGCAAGATCGAAAATTTACAAATGTTGCCACCTTAATTGCAGATTTATTGTAAGTGATACTAACTGTACTAAGTGAAGTCAAAATGATGTTTAAATGTTTTGTTTGTAATGATGAGTTAAGGTGGCTAAAGGTCTGTTTCTACATTTCGACTTTAAACATAGCAGTCTGTCTGAGTATATTTGTGCACAATCTAAATGTCACAGACGTTTTCGAAATGTAAAAAGTTTTAAGAGACATCTTCTAAGTCACAATATTATTAATCATGGTAAATTTCAGATCTTGTAAGAGAATATTGAACCACAAAAAAGTAATGAACATTGTGAATTGAGTGAGCTAAGTGATATAGTCCTAGTTGTTACGGTTCGAAAGCTGCATTTTGTGATGCAAGCAAGCCACTTTGCAGTGTTAGTAGGGATCAAAATAAGTGATTTTACCCGCAGCAGCAAAACTTTCACCCCTTAGGAACACAGATGGCGCCACCTACATTTTCCATTATTCAAAAAATTCTACAGCCTAAACGGCTGTACCGATTTCAGTAATTAGGGTGTCAATCGAAAGATAATTAAACAATGTATCATAAAAAAAATATACCATAAAAAACAAAACATATTTGCTACCAAAAACCCCTTATTTTTTTTAGCTATTCTCCAGTTTTTTATTTATTTACATTAAAAAATGCAAGAAAAGGGTATTGTTTTATTAACTCGCATGATTACGCTGTTACATTTAATTAAAAAAAACTACATGTCAATACCTTTAATATTTAGAGAGATATTCACGATTATATGCGACGGGGCGACGGGGTCATTGACCTCGAATACGTGCGCCACCCCAATTCTGGCCAGTAATTGAAAAAAAATTATACCTTGACAGTATCAAAAGCTTAAAAATTGACGTCTAGGATACTTCCAATCATGGTGCATGCAAATTACTGATCAAATTATTGACGAAATAGGTAAATTTGTTGTTTTTTTTGTTAGATTCTTTCAAAGAATGTGTATCGGTTAAGTAGTTTTTAAAATATCAGTAGGTAGTTTTAAACATAAGAGATGTTTAAAACTACCTACTGATATTTTAAAAACTATTAATACTGTGAAACCGTCCAAGTTTAAAGAAAGTCAAGATAATATTAAATAATCGTTATTATTTACTTATTATCTTGATTTTCTTTAAAAATAATAATGTTTCGCTATGCTTTTTCAAGGGTGGCATTTTGACCCTAGAATTGCGTTACCGTTGTTAATTCAGTCTTATTTATATACGATTTCGAGCAACTTATGATTTTAATGGCGAGAAAATTTACTTTCACTTGCGTCCATGTTTGCCCATACCCATTATCTGCTAAACTATAGCTGTTATGCGTTGTTGTTATATTAATTTATACTCCTTCTTACCTTACCTTGTTAGGCCCATAATTATGTGAGGCTGCTTGGCCTGGTGGCCAAGAACAACACTAAGGACATGCAAGGACTCTCTAACTAAGGTGCAGCGGGTGGCCTGCATGGCTATAACAGGGGCGTTCAGAACGACGCCGACGGCGGCAATGGAGGTCCTACTAAACCTCCTACCGCTGCATATCGCCATACAGTCTGAGGCGTGTAAGTCACTACAGAGGTTGAAAGAAACTGGCCTGTGGAATGACGTAGCGCCTAAAAACAGACACACAAAAATGGCACACAATGTTGTTCTTGACAGAATACTGACGATGGGTGGCGATAAAATACAACCTAAGTATGTATTCCGGAGGAACTTCAATGTCCACATTCCGACGAGGGATGAATGGAAAAATGGGTTGCACCTATCAGAGGAAGACAGCGCGATATGGTACACGGGCGGTTCTAAAATGTGCTCCGGTACGGGGGTGGGTATTCACGCCAAAGACTATAACAGTAGCATAAGCATGGGCAACAACGCAACGGTCTTCCAGGCGAAGCTGTATGCGATAATTGCCTGCACGCAGGAGAATATTGGCAAGCCTCCACATGAGAGAACTATCTATATTCTAAGCGACAGCCAAGCGGCACTTAAGGCGCTAACAGTGCCAAAAGTAGACTTGAAACTAGTCTACAATGGAGTCCAAACCTTAAACAGGCTTGGCAGGCACAATAAAGTGAAACTGATGAGGATTCCAGGACACGAAGGCTTTCCCGGAAATGAAGCCGCGGACGAGCTAGCAAGGGAAGGGTCCAAGGGCGCATACGTCGGACCTGAACCATTTGTGGCACCCTCACTGGGCACCATAAAAGCAGCCCTGGACTATAACGCCCTACAATATCACTAAAAAGAGTGGAAAACTACGGTAGGCTTAGGGCATGCAAAGCTCTTCATAGAAAGAGTTGACCAGAGCTGGACCAAAAAACTTTGGAAACTCAGCAGAAGACAACTCCGATATATTATCGGAGTGTTTACCGGGCACTTTGGGATTAAACATCTCCTATCAAAGATGGGCCTTTATGACAACACAGATTGTAGAATGTGGGGCGAAGAGGTGGAGACAATGAAACACTTACTGTGTGAATGTGATGCTCTCGCCGGAGTAACAATGAAAATCCTCGGTTTTGGCTTCCCAGAACCGAACGATTTTAAGGCACTGCCATTGCACTCCACTATCCGCTTTTTGGAAGGGGTGGAGGCTGCACGTGCTGTAACTACACAAAATATCCCATAAGGTCGAAGTGTATCCGTAAGGACCCCACCAACAAGATAAGATAAGATAGGATACTCCATCTTAAACAACAACGCCATAAAAGCTACAGTTTAGCAGATAATGAGTATGGGCAAAATAAGTTTACCCGCCATGAAAATCATAAATTGCTTGAAATCGTTTATAAATAAGACTGAATTAACAACCTTGAAATGAAAAAGCATAGTGAAACATTATAATTTTTAAAGAAAATCAAGATAATAAAAAATAATTGGGCAAACTTGGACGGTTTCACGGTATTAGAAGAGATGTTTAAAACTACTGATATTTTAAAAACTACTTAACCGATACACATTCTTTAACGGAATATAACAAAAAAACAACAACAAATTTGCCTATTTCTTCAATAATATGATCAGTAATTAGCATGCACCAAAATTTAAAGTATATTAGACGTAAATTTTTAAGCTTTTGATATTGTCAAGGTATATATTTTTTTAATTACTGGCCAGAATTGGGGTGGCGCGCGTATTTGAGGTCAATGACCCCGTCGCCCTCTCGCATATAATCGTAAATATCTCTCTAAATATTAAAGGTATTGACATGTAGTTTTTTCTATTAAATGTGTTCTTAACAGCGTAATCATGCGAGTTAATAAAATAATACCCTTTTCTTGCATTTTTAATGTAAATAAATAAAAAACTGGTGAATAGCTAAAAAAATGAAAATAATGAGGGGTTTTTGGTAGCAAATATGTTTTGTTTTTTATAGTTTATTTTTTTACAATACATTGTTTAATTATCTTTCAATTGACACCCTAATTATTGAAATCGGTGCAGCCGTTCAGGTTGTAGAATTTTTTGAAAAATGAAAAATTGAAGTGGCGCCATCTGTGTTCCTAAGAAAGGGTGAAAGTTTTGCTGCTGCGGGTAAAATCGCTTATTTTGGTCCCTACTATGTATGTACAAAGCGGCTTGCTTCCATCACAAAATGCAGCTTTAGGCCAAAAATTCGCCATAACAACTATGACTAACTTGTGTTCTCCATGTTGAATCCCAACAAAATAGTTACTTAAAAGAAACATATAGAGTTGAAAGTTGTGAGCCAGATAAAAAACTTCCAGAAATAGTTAATGAAGGCAATGTAGTTAATGCAAGTCTGCAAATGAGTAATGATAATGTCAATGAAAATATTGAAAATATACAAAACAAAGTAGTAGGTTTTGCTTTATCTCTGTATGGTAATCCGAACTTAAATAGAGCTACGGCAGCAAATATTATAACTGAAATAACAGAGAATATAACTAAAGTAATTGCTGATACTTTTCGTCGTTGTTTGTCAGATAATATAAACAACTAGCTTTTGCCCGCGACTTCATCCGCGTAGAACTCGTTTATCGCAGTTAAGTGTTTTAATTAATTTTATAGTTAAACATCCTCCCAGGCCAGGATGATCTTTTATGTAATATGGAGCTCCACATTTAAATTGAAATTGAATTTGATAACGTCATCTAGGTTAATACATTTTTGTATATCTACAATATTTTTTGTTTTGCCATCTTTCGCTAGATCATGAAGATTTGGTGGGCTGGGTACTCGTGATCATGCTATATACAGTTGCCTATGGGAAAAACAGTTTGCTTCAAAATGTACGCCGGGTACTTATACTGTTTGTCGTTGTGCTTTGCTTATGGTCATGGCAATAGCTGTTTTTAGAGCACTCTTTTAAAGTTAAATGGCAAATCTATCGGAATTATAGGAATGCGGGGAATAAAAACATTTTCTCCTTTAGCAATTCCAGACATCATTATTGCCCTTAGGCCGACATTACACATTACACCTGTAAGTTAATGCTGTGTCTATGACATACTCGTACGCCTTCTACGTGATATTTTTAGGGTTCCGTACCAAAATGGTAAAAAAGGAACCCTTATGGTGAGACTTTGTTGTCTGTCTGTCTGGCATGTCTGTGAAGTGTTCATTATTCACAGTTTTTGAGACATATCAAAATAACTTTGAAAATCTGTATTAAAATTTAGGCTAGTCAAAATGGACCTTATTTCATAGGTAATAAAGTTCATAAACAAATGAGTATTTTCTTTTGCGGTTACCAAGCATATTATCTTAAATACAGAGCCCCCAGTGTGCGAGTCCAACTTGCACTTGACCGTTTTTTAGGGTTCCGTACCAAAATGGTAAAAAAGGAACCCTTATGGTGAGACTTCGTTGTCTGTCTGTCTGTCTGTCTGTATGTCACAGCAGGTTTTCTCAGCAACTACAAATGCTATCAACTTGAAATTTGGCATAGTTTTACAACTTGCTTGCCCGCATCTGTTTTTAGTAAAAAAAAAATGAAATTAATCTTGAAAATAATTTAAAAGGCGTCTAGAATGGGGGGTTGAAAAATGAAA
Organism: Acleris cristana; assembly: GCA_948252455.1. NCBI lineage: Eukaryota > Metazoa > Arthropoda > Insecta > Lepidoptera > Tortricidae > Acleris > Acleris cristana. The sequence continues at coordinate 44,768,980 of OX411771.1, read as the reverse complement.
GTAGTTCGGTTATAGCAAATTGGTGTCATATGAAAGGTCTTAATCTGCACATTTCAAAACTATTTTTATTTTTAATTTTTTGTTATGTACTTTTTGATTTATAGCCAAAAATGTACAAAAAAAATCAGTCCCCCCCCCTTATCTCCGAAGTATATTTATAAAAAAACTGACAAAAATCCGGACGTATACATAATTACTTATATTTTATGGAAAAAATAATATGAAGTGTTCATTATTTACGGTTTTCGAGAAATAACAAAAAAACTAAGAAAATCTGTATTAAAATTTAGGCTTGTCAAAATGGACCTTATTGCCTAGAAAATAAAGCTCATAACAAAATTAGTTATTTCTTTTGCGGTTACCAATCATATTATCTTCAATACGGAAACCTCGGTGCGCGAGTCCGACTCGCACTTGACCGTTTTTTTTAATTTATCTACCCATTAATTTTGTTTTTCGGTGCTAATATTGCCCTTTCACACAATCATTCTCTATTTTTTTTTATTGGTTTGTAGATCTGGGCACACGTAGTTAGGGTTCCGTACCAAAATGGTACAAAAGGAACCCTTATGGTGAGACTTCGTTGTCTGTCTGTCTGTCTGTATGTCACAGCAGGTTTTCTCAGCAACTACAAATGCTATCAACTTGAAATTTGGCATAGTTGTACAACTTGCTTGCCCACATCTATTTGTAGTAAAAAAAAAATGAAATTAATTTTATTAATAATTGAAAAGGGGTCTAGAATGGGGGGTTAAAAAATGAAAGTGGTTCGATTACAGCAAATGGGGTGTCATATGAAAGGTCTTAATCTGCACATTTCAAAACTATTTTTTTGAAAATTTTTTGTGATGGACTTTTTGATTTATAGCCAAAAATGTACAAAAAATGACCGTTCCCCCCCCTTTATCTCCGAAGTTTATTAATCAAAAATTCTGAAAAAAATCCTGACGTATAGCTAATTACTTATATTTTCTGGGAAAAATAAAATAAAGTGTTCATTATTTACAGTTTTTAAGAAATAACAAAAAAACTAAGAAAATCTGTATTAAAATTTAGGCTAGTCAAAATCGACCTTATTGCCTGGAAAATAAAGCTTATAACAAAATGAGTATTTTCTTTTGCGGTTACCGAGCATATTATTAATTATTATCTTCAATACGGAACCCTCGGTGCGCGAGTCCGACTCGCACTTGACCGGTTTTTTTTTAGATCATCTGTGCTTTGTACAATATTATAGAATTCGCTTTATAATGTAATCATATCGTTACTACCTCTTGCCATACGATCTTTGCCAATTTTAATTAGAACTGCCGCATATTTCCCCGACCGTGTGATACATTTTTTTTTACATATACCTACCCACATTTCACTTGCATTTATTTTATCCGGCAGCGTGCCTCTAGTTATCACCGGTAGGTAGATGAGAATCTGTCTAAATTCGCCATCTAAAAATACCACGATTTTTTCAAGTTATCATAAATCATAACTCCTACTATTTAAATAAAAGCCGTAGAAATAATATACTTACGCCTTGAATTAGTCTTGGTCTTCAAAAAGGCGAAAAAATGTTAAAATCTGGATATGGCAACGCTATCAACATCAATCTGACACCGCTCCTTTTTACATAGACTAACAAAACAGAATGTACAAAGACTGTCCCATGTTGTCACCCGCATGACAGATGCCATAGGAGAAAAAAATTAATCAATTTTACAATTTAGACAATAATTACTAATATAGAATAAAATTTAATATTACTAACAATCTATGATCCTGAAATAAATGCATTAATTCAAAAAAGTTTGCTGTTAATTATTTGTTTACTTCATAATCTGATTGATAAATAAGTAACACTCAAAAAATTAGATATTTGTGACCAATGTTATACATGGAAATAACGAAATTGTAAGGTTTCTCTTTTTACTATAGAATGCTGCGGAACCTAAAGAAGAGAATAAATTATTGATCAAAATTGTAAAACTCAAGCTAAGTTAAAAATAGGAGTTTGGTTTTCGAAATATTGTCTTAAATATATATTCGAACTTTAACCCCCGATATTAACCATTAAAACACCGTTTTCAAGCAACAACGTGACACCACCGTGAGTTTCAATCACAGCGTCGCTTCTGTAACGTTAATCAATGATCGCGTGCTTTTTTTGTCTTGATCGCTCCAGTTTAGGAGGGATATGGTTGTCCTTGTCTTTGATGTCACATTATCATGGCGTCGCATTTGTTACAAAAACAAATTGGAATTATTTATTTTGCTTCTTTATAGCATTTTGTACATTGAATTTTTAAAAATCTTTAATTTAAGTTTCTATGTAATAAACGGAGAATGAAATTTTGATATTTGTAATCACGTAAAGTAATCGACGGCCCTCGAATAGGGTTTTAAAGAAATACTTATAATTGGGCTAATTCGATAATTTCTTAGTTGTTTTAACTTTAATCGAGAAATCCTGAAATAAATGTACTTACTTTTATTTGTTACGGAGAGTAATTATACAGAGTTTCAAGTGACCAGCTCAATACGGTAACTTTTTTCCTTACCAACTTTGACCCCTCTTTTCCCCCCCTTTGATTTTCATATCTTAATTTTTTATTATATATAAACCTGGTCACCGGTTATTGAAACGTTTTAGTGAAAACCGCATTAAGATTGGTTCAGTGGTTTTCAATTAATGCGAGGAGAAACAAAATTTAACAGACAGACAGACACACAGACACCAACTCTAAAAATTGTAGAAACGTGTTCTGCTGCTGATTCTGAGGTCCCCTATAGTATTTTTAAGTTCATATCTCGAATGTACAGATTTTTTCCCTTGTACAACTTTATTATATGTATAGATATAGATACCTATATTTTTATAGCCTATAAACTGGCCGGGGATTTTCTCGACAGATTAGTAAAGTTTGCATCAAAATCCGTTCAGCCGTTTTCACGTGATGCGCGTTCAAATAAACAGATAAACAGACAAAAATTCTAAAAACTGTTGGAACGTGTTCTGTTATCGATTCTGAGTATCCCCAACCAACTTTTTTTGGAATATCTGCCATTCGACCTGACTTTCGACCCTCTTCAGCTTTATTATATGTATAGATAGAAGAAGATATATCTATTCAAGCTGTAATTGATGCATGTTCCACTCCGTTCGAAAAAGTAGACACGGAAAGAAAGCTTTTACAGTACTTTAAGAAATCTGGTTGTTACATTGAACCCCAGCAATACGTTCTAATTCTCTTCAGTGGTACCATGCGTACGAAAAGGTTCCAACACATTGCAAAATAATACGGTAAATGACACTATGGTATCACTGAAGGCGTTGTCCAAATACCTCTTACTTTAATGATTAAACAACAGTTAATCCTTGCACAAAGAGTTCATATAAGACAGGGTTTCACTAATAGACTGACATCTGGCAGCACTGATATTACTACAATGATTTTACATGAATTAACTGTTGCGACAGTAAATGGAGTTAGTGTACGTGACATTCGAATAAAATGGGTGACAAAATATGGGACCATGTTAATAAAACTGGGCGGTTTTATTATTCCGATTTTCAATGAGCAAGATATTCTATTTTACAAAGTCCTTTATATACTTAAGTTGGAGACGGAAATAATTTTATTTTGTAAAATTCTTGAAAATATTGGATTTAATAACCGTTTGCAAGCGTGTGATCTACACGAAAGTAGTACCAGGAATAAATTTGAATGCTTTCATCTAGAAGAAATTACTAGCTTTCCCATAGTTGCTCATTTTGTTTCTAATGAAGATATTTATTGCAGAGTAAAACAATAAATTAGCTGTAACTGACCCTTTACCATGAGTTACCAATAGGGAATATGCATGATATTTTATTTTTGCTTTAATAGAAGCTCGTTAATATAAGAAACAGTACCTACTAATTTTTTTGTTTGAACAACTAAAAATAACCAATATATAAGCCATCAAAGATTTATCTCTATATCTCTTTCTAGCAAAACAGAATGTAGCATGGAGTTTATATGGCTGTAGTTTACTATGACGTCACAATCCATTCGGATCTCTCTGTCTAATCGTAGTTTAAAATGCTTACGGCTTCCGTATTTCTTGACCAATTTCAATTAAATTTCACTTTTTGTTATCTTTTTTTATTATATTTTCATATTTCGTTAAGAAAAGCGTTAATAGTACATTTCGATGCTAGTGCGGAAGTATGTTGTTACTTCACGAGTACGGACGAGTGAAGAATGACATTTCTGCACGTGTATCGAACGACGTTTTTAATACATTTGCGAAAAATGACTGAAATTACTATAGTAGTTTATGTGACTGTTGCATAATAAGGGGCATTAAAATTCGAGTAAGTGCATCTCACGAGTATTTTAATGCTTATTATGTACAGTTACATACACTGCTTTATCTACACACATATCATAAAAGCTCTCTATGATGTGTTCAGAAATCGCATCTAATGACCGGCATTGCAGCATTGATTAGAGCTATTAGTAAAATAATACAAAAAATAAATGGGATAACAGAGACAATTATTTATTGTAATAATTATTATTTACAGTTTTAATTGTGCGGTGGTTGAATTCCACTTTTCAAGTTTTGACAGTAGAATCATGTTCTTGGATTTTGACGGCAACAACATATTTTCGACGCTCATTGCTTTATCCCTGATATCAGGTGGCGTCTCCGAAATATCGTGATCATGATCACTATCTTGACCACTCATTTTAAGTAGTAGTACAATACAATAATTATTTACGAACAAAACAACACAACAAACTTGTTTTTCCGACAAAATAAGCGTCAAATGTGGCGGCAAATCAAAATTTGACAAGTTTTTTTTTTTAATTCAGAGGCAACTAGATTAATAATAATAATAATAATTCATTTATTTTCGAACAACAATGATTCATTCACAATACACAAAATACACTTATATATATATACTTAAGATTAACAAGGCTAGAATTAAATTACACACGAAAATATAAAATATGTCAGCTCATTTACTTACATACTAATCTTAACAACTAAAATGTTTGGCACTGCAGTGGTTGAGATAAGCCCCATCCAGCCTGCCCGCAAACATTGCCAGGATGGTGTTCGGGCTGCCCCGCACCCGGCTGAGCAGCGAGGCAGCCTTCTTGCGCATGATGGCGGCGAAACCGTCCGTGCGCGCCGCGGCGAACATGGCCGACGCACTGCAGTAGCGGGGCAGCCCCATCAACACCCTGAACGCATTATTATATTGCACGCGCAGTGCGTTATAACTTTTTTGGGTGTAGTTCACCCACAGATTGCTCGTATAGAAAGACGTGCAGTAAGCGCGAAACAGAGCGACTTTCACCTGATCCGAACTACGAGCGAACCTGTGAGCAATCATATTGGCCCTTACAGCCAGCGCCCTGCGTTCCCTTTCGATGTCTGCGTTGTCCTTGAGGTCAGAGGTGATCAAATGTCCCAAATACTTGAATTGCTCAACATTTTTAAGTGGATTTCCATTTAACTTAATACAAGGAACCTTTGAAAGATATTTCGCTCTAACGCCAAGGACCATCATTTCACTCTTGGCGCTGTTATATTTCAGACCGTGTGTGACAGCGTAACTCTCACAGATCGCTATAAGCTTGGCCAAACCACAAGGCGATTAAGCGTGAACTATCAAATCGTTCGATACCAAGTAACGTGCGAGATATGTCAAAGTTGTGTGAAATTGACATTTCATTTTCAATAAAATGTCATCTCGACTGATTTAGAATAGAGGTCTAATCAAAAATGCTTTGTTTTTCAGAGATGTTCGAAATTTGAATGTCATAAGAACATCGAAATTGATGTTCTTATGAATTCATAAGATAACTGCCGCAGATAAAAAAAATGCTCTAACAACAGAGTTGATTATTATGCTGGTCATAATTTTCGATTTCTGAACGCATTATAGAGAGTTTATGATATGAGTGTAGATGATTTTTTTTATCTACACTCATATCATAAGTTCTCTATAATGCGTTCAGAATCCGTAGACAATGACCAGCATTACTTGATACAATTTTACTATGATATGTTTTCTTATCTGTAGCTGTAATGAAAAGTTAAAATTACGATACAACTTTTGATAAAGTAATGTTGTTCAAATTTGGAACATCTTCCAAAACCAACAAAATTCAAACAGGGGGCCAATTCTAGTATCAATTGAACGTCGACTCGGTATATTTGAAGTAAAGTGTCGTACGCCATTTTGATTTCGAATGACATTAGAATAGGGACTTTGTTAGTTTGAATATGATTTAAAAAAAAACATTCATATTCCTGACACAGGTTAGCTTTGCCGCCATGTTTGTTCTGCCGCCTACTGAACGCATCTTAGAGTACTTATAATATGTGTGTAGATAAAGTAATGTATGTAACTGTACATAGTTAGGCCTTAAAACACTCGTGTGATCTTATTATGAAACTCGCCTTCAGCTCGTTTCATAAAACCACACTCGTATTTTAAGGACCCTCTTTATGTATCAGTTACATAAAATACTATAATAAAATGATTAAAACAAAAATCGACAAATACTAGGAGTGTATAAACATTAGAAGTACTTACCTAACCTACAGTCAGCCGCGCTGTGTCGGGCGCGCCCGCCGCCCGCCGCCCGCCTGCGCCGCACCGTGCTAGCCTCCTAATTACCTCTGCGCTCCTGGTACTTCATTTAAATATGCAAACCCTTTTGGTTGGATGCACGGCTGTCTATTTAAAAAAAATGGAAAAGTAAAACGGACTAGTTCGCGAAAACCAACTTTTCGCACGATATAAAGCTACGAAAAGTACCACTTTTTGAGCAACTGTATTAATAGCACATTACTGCACAGACCGGGAAATAGGCCGTTGCGGGACGAGTAGAGTTAGTGTGGCCGAGACGCAGTCGAGGCCGCGCTATATACGAGTCCAGCAACCGCCCTTCCCGGTCGAGGCTTGTATAGTGTTTTTCTCCAACAATGCGAGAAAATATAACACAAATTGTTAAAATATTAAACAAAGGTCAAAATTTCCTTGAAAAAAAAGAACAGAATCACGTACTGAACAAAGCATTAAATAAAATCACACATTTAAACGTAATAAATTCAATTTGAATAAAATATGGTTTAAATTACTTATAACATTTATTACGCGTTTATGTTATTTCGGTAATTAATTTTGTTTATGAACACAATTTCTATTTAAAAAAATCGTCAAACTATTTGATACACTTTTAAATACGCTGTAAACGCTGTTTGAAAATGTTTAACTTTTTAGTCTATGACATTTAATTATTTAAAAAACAAAAAACCCGACTGCAATAAAAAGCAACTGAAAAGCGAAAAACAAGCTCTATAATTTATAGAAAATTGTAAGAGCAATGTACTTATTGATATTTATAACAATTTAAATTTATCTTGTATATTGGGAAAGGTATTGCAGGCGGGGACAAGCTAGTCCAAATAATGTTAAATTTTATCAAGAAATAGGATTTGTAATTCATTGCTTGTCCCCGCTTGCAATAGCTTTCATTTGATACCCATATTGTTATAATAAAATAAAAATAAATATTATTCCCCCTCCATATTTTTCTTCGCGGTCGCCATATTGAAATATTATATACCCTTTGTCACTTCGGCAATTAAGACGAATTGAATGACACCTCGTATGTTAAAATCCGTCAAGCCGTTTAGGCTGCAGAGCGTGCCCAGAAATAGACATACATACATACATACATACATACATACATACATACGCTCGAAAAACATAACCCTCCTTCTGACGCAGTCGGGTAAAAAGTAAAATATACAAGGAAGAATTTTGATTGCACGAGTGTTTGGCTGTTTGGAGTTAGTTATCCTAGTCCAAACATGGTTTTAAAAACTAAAACACCAAGTACGTAATGAAATTTGTATACATTTTCGCGGCCGCTGCCACTGGTAAATAATAACTTTTTTTTTTTTAATTTTGCCTGGACCTTGAACTCAGAACTTCGCTGGCTGATTTTACGACAGGAAGGTTAACATTTCCGAGCATGTGGGAGAACTAAAATATCACAATTCGCTTATGCGCTCCGTGAAGTAAAAAGATCAACCGACTTCCAAACTGCACTCGTCACCTACTACGCCTATGCGTACGCCTGGTTCAGCTACGGCGTCATCCTATGGGGAAATAGCACCGATGCGCCAGCTCTCTTCACACTACAAAAAAAACTCGTCCGCATCCTAGTTAATATAGAAAATACAGATAGTTGTAAACCACACTTCCAAGACAATAAACTACTTACCCTACCGTGCATATACATTCTTGAGATGTGTAAGTTTGTTAGGACTACTATAAAAAACCGGTCAAGTGCGAGTCGGACTCGCGCACCGAGGGTTCCGTATTGAAGATAATATGCTTGGTAACCGCAAAAGAAAATAATCATTTTGTTATAAGCTTTATTTTCCAGCTAATATGGTCGATTTTGACTAGCCTAAATTTTAATATAGATTTTCTTAGTTTTTTTTGTTATTTCTCAAAAACTGTAAATAATGAACACTTTATTTTATTTTTCCCAGAAAATATAAATAATTATCTATACGCCAGAATTTTTTCAGAATTTTTGATTAATAAACTTCGGAGGTAAGGGGGGGGGAACGGTCATTTTTTATACATTTTTGGCTATAAATCAAAAAGCAAATCACAGAAAATTTTCAAAAAAATAGTTTTGAAATGTGCAGATTAAGACCTTTCATATGACACCCCATTTGCTATAATCGAACCACTTTCATTTTTGAACCCCCCATTCTAGACCCCTTTTCAATTATTAATAAAATTAATTTCATATTTTTTTACTACACATAGATGCGGGCAAGCAAGTTGTATAACTATGCCAAATTTCAAGTTGATAGCATTTGTAGTTGCTGAGAAAACCTGCTGTGACATACAGACAGACAGACAGACAGACAACGAAGTCTCACCATAAGGGTTCCTTTTGTACCATTTTGGTACGGAACCCTAAAAACGGGAAGACTTACCCACAACCCATTTCCTGCGACACAGAGATAGACTAATGCTACCCGCAACAAAACTGAAGATGTGCTCAGACGGAACTTATATAATGTCTATAAAAATATATAATACATACATACATAAACTCACGCCTTCATTCCCAGAGTGGGGTAGGCAGAGCCACAGACTCACCAACAACTCCAAAAACTTGTTGATAATTCTGTGACCACAGTTTGCACGACCAGGCTAAGATGTTATCCAGGGTATTAGTGACAGGTTGCAAACCCATCGCCTAACAGCACTACACAGCCCTTAGTCCCTTAGTCGTCTCTTACGACATCCACGGGAAGACATGGAGTGGCAACATTCTAAAACCCGGCACCACACAAATATATATATATATATATATATATATATATATATATACACCGAATAATATAAAAACTGAAAAAAACGAAAACAAATTTATAAAACTCTTAAAGGAACGTCTTATAAGAAAAAGTTATTATACTATAAATATGTACTTGGAAGACAAACTGTAATTTAAACTTAAACCTACACATATAAATAACAAACAGTGACATTGATAAATATTACAAATAAATATCATATATTATACATATTATATTATTATACATATAATTTAGAGATAAATACAAAAATATGATAATAATATACAGAATAAATGATAATTAAACAAATATAATACATAATAGGATTAAATAATACAAAATGACAACAGATATTAAAGTTTAATTACCTAGTTCAAATTAAATTTGACATAATTTTAATTATATACTTACCTTATGTGCAATATAATTATTAAGTAAGTAGGTAAATAGAATGTAAGATTATTGAGCTAAAGCCCTCTCTTAATGTTGCTGTGCCCAACAGGGTCCATAATTAAGCTATAATTATATTTATCACTGTAATAGCTTCAGTTAGCCTGTCAACTGCCAACACATTGTGGAATGCAATAAACGTTTGAGTATTTGAGTATTTGAGTAAAAAAAAAATATCATGCATAATACCCTATTACGTTACTCGCTAGCGAGTCGAATGCTCAGTCCCTCGCAATCTATAACAGAATTGGGAGCAACAGAGCATTCGACTCGCTAGTTAGAGCTAGTTTTTATAATCGGTTTCTATGCGGTAATTCTCGGTTTCAATCCATTTGTCCAACCTCGCAAAAAGGATCCTTGTTATATTTTAACCATATGGGACTATGTTTAAGAGGCTGTATACTAAATTTTACCAGTTTTGCTGATTTACGTGATTTTACAGTTAACATACTGTATTTCTATAAGTTTTAATCACAGCATCAGAAATAATTTCTAATTGTATCGAATGTACGAGCTACTTTTTTGTTTTTATTATTTTATTTTGATTAATCGACCTGAAACCGGCGGCTGTTATTGTTTTTGCATATTTGCCATCAATGCACTTGAACGAAGTTGCGGAAATTCTCATTTTCTGATTGGGCCCATGGTATGTTTGATGCTATCATAAAATTCGAAAGATCCAGGTTAAAATCCTTTAGTGTTAAAATTCCTTCTTCTCTTTCAATATATAGTTGCTCGCATATTATTATGTGTTGTGACATTGCTGATTTTTAATGTTATATTGTGATCACAATAAGAATATAGTACATTACTGCAAAGACCAGTAAGTGAGCCTTCCTGGACGAGCATGAGGCTTTTATACATACGAGTCCAGGATTGCTCTTAATGGTCGAAGCATGTAATAGTACATTACTGAAGAGGCCGTGAAGTTAGGGATTTAAGGACGAGTTTGGGGTAGACGGCCGAGTAGTAGACGAGGCCGGATAGAACGAGTCCTTCAATCCCTGTTCCGGCCGAGGATTGTATAGTACTTTTCTCAAGCAATGTGAGGAAATATTAAAAATACATTACTGCAATCTTACGAGGGCAATCTCGAGACTGCAATCTTACGACTGCAATATTATGATGGCAATCTCAAGACTACAATCTTACGATGGCAAGACTGCAACATTACGATGGCAATCTCAAGACTGTGCAATCTTACGATGGTAATCTTAAGACTGCAATAATACGATAGCAATCTCAAGACTACAGTCTTACGATTGCAATCTTACGATGGCAATCTCAAGACTGCAATCTTACGATGGCAATCTTAAGGCTGCAATCTTACGATGGCAATCTCAAAAATGCAATCTTACGATGTCAGTCTCAAGAGTGTGCAATCTTACGATGGAAATCTCAAGACAATGCAATCTTACGATGGCAATCTCAAGACTGTGCAATCTTACGATGGCAATCTCTAGACCGCAATCTTACGATGGCAATCTCAAGACTGCAATCTTACGATGGCAATCTCAAGACTGCAATCTTACGATGGCAATCTCAAGACTGCAATCTTACGATTGTAATCTCAAGACTGTGCAATCTTACGATGGAAATCTCAAGACTGTGCAATCTTACGATGGCAATCTCAAGACTGTGCAATCTTACGATGGCAATCTCAAGACTGCAATCTTACGATGGCAATCTCAAGACTGCAATCTTATGATTGTAATCTCAAGACTGTGTAATCTTACGATGGCAATCTTAAGACTGCAACCTTTCGATGGCAATCTCAAGACTGCAATATTATGATTGTAATCTCAAGACTGTGTAATCTTAAGATGGCAATCTTAAGACTGCAACCTTTTGATGGTAATCTCAAGACTGCAATCTTACGATGGCAATCTCAAGACTGCAATCGCACGATGGCAATCTCAAGACTGCAATGGCACGATGGCAATCTTAAGACTGCAATCTTTAGTGGCAATCTCAAGACAACAATCTTACGATGGCAATCTCAAGACAACAATCTTACGATGGTAATCTCAAGACAACAATCTTAAGATAGCTATATCAGGACTGCAATCTTATGACGGCCACCTCAAAACTGCACATAAATATTAATACCATAGATTTTTTTTTTTTTTTTATGTCCCAAAATATGGTTATAGAATCTAGTGGTGGTTGGCAGAATGTAATTTTTCCTTTGTCAGATTAATGTTAGTAAGCTAATTTAAAAAGTTAGAGCAGCGGCCAATAATATTTTTTCTTAGGGATTTCATACATTACTTCTTGGCCTAGGCCAAGAAGTAATGTAGGGAGCCATAAACAAGAAACTTCATGTCTTCATTTCGCGCCATTAACGCATACATTTCCGAGCATGTTTAAGAAAAGTGCTTTACTCAAAAAAAAAAAAGTTAAATAAATTAAAGTTTTAAAATATTGATGACCATATGTGCACAACCCTCAGGGCGCTAGTCCGACTCGCGCTAAGCTAGCCGGTTTTTTTAATTAATTTAAACGATTCGAATCGTCAGACCGGCCGAGATGTATTAGGCGCGCATAAAACGGAGATTGTGCGGTGCGAGCCGTGCGTGCGACGTTTATCGATGAACGCGAAGTCTGCTGAAAAAGATAATGCTTTCGGTTTATGGTGCCTTGGTACTTTTGAAGCTGAATGTCCAGCTTTTCATTTAGTATAAAATGTGAGATTTTAAATAAAAAAGCTAATCATTTTTTTTTTAAAGTGGTGCTTTTTAAAGAAATCCTAATGGAGTTGTTAGAATTAACTGGCAATGTAACATTTATTCTGGTGTTGGTAGTATGTCCTATTGTTTTGCATCCATCTGTACTGTATCCATCTCTATGGCGTCTGTATCTGAGCGGTGTCAGTAATACGAGTTATAAATAAAACACATCTTGCAATATTATACCTAGTTTCTTTAAATTAACATCAGGTTATGGGCCCAGAAACGCAAACTAATAACAAAAATAAGAAAAGTGGAAGTGCGCAAGCAAAAGAAACAACATTCAAGCGTTTTCGATATCGGCGAAAAGTAAGGTTAAGTCTAACCGGCGCGTGGACATTTGGGCAGCAAACATCTTCGTCGAGAAGGATAATACCATAGTATAAATAGAGAAGTAGCTCGTCTTCAAACAAAGGTACATCGCGCGGCTTGCATGTGTGCGTTACGCCGACCGTACGGCTGTGGGCGGGGCGAACCTCCCACACGAAACTACAAGCAGAGGTACGGGAATGGTGATCAGACGGGGTCGCGGCGTCATTGCGTTCGGTCACGTTTGGTTGTAGGTAGTGCGCGTTAAATTAAAACATCGAGCGACAATGTCTTTGTCGAAAACTAGAAAATATTGTTCAGTTTACGGGTGTTTAAATAATGGTGTAAGAAATCCGGAGCTATCGTTTTTCCACATACCTTTTGAGTCGTGTACTGACCCCCCCCAAAAACATTTTTTTAAATTTATATATTTATTTTTATCTTGGCCTCACGATCATCTAATGTCTAAGAACCCTACATTGTGAACCGAATAGTAAACCAAAGAACTTTAATGAGCGAGAGTTTATTATTACTAGTTTATTTTGAAGTACCTAATTACTCCTTCCTACTGTTTATTATTAGAGAATACCATTAAACAGACTGGCTAAAATCTATATATTGATAAATCAAAGTTAAATACATTAACTATTCAGTAAAGAATTATATTAATAAAATTCCTAATTGAAAATAAGGTTCAAATTATTGTAATAGTCTATTGGAAAGGATTAATTAACCTAACATTCTATTATTAACCAAGGAACAGAGTTATAGCTAGTATGAATATAGAAAACCTAACATAAAATATAATCATTCTACTGTTGAAACAAAATATCTATAGGCAACTTAGGATATTACTTGGAGCTTCAGATATAAACTACATGACTAAGAACAAACTCTAGGATCAATTCGAATTTCTTACTATTTCTACTCTTATAAAATGGCAATATATTAGTGATTACAGGAACGGCCCCATCACGTGCCGTTCCGCTGCTCTTCAACCATAACCTCAGAGCCCGCCCACTAATATATCTTTTATTATTTAGTATAACACATTATTCTATTAGTGTTAAATTTAGTAGACTAATTCTAGTCAATTAGGTAAACTTGATTCTACTAGTCTCTCCAAAAGGATCCTTTGAGAAGAGAGACCGAGACAAACTCAAAGGATTAAACTCTTTAATTCAATTATTCACTTTACTTTTCAACAGAAAATAATATATTAGGACAATATAATATCAATGCTTAATTTTAGGCTTTAGTCTTATTTCTTAGCCTGTTACTTCTTACTTATAGAATTAAACTCAATATGCCTATGACAAACTTTGTGTGTCTTTCTCTATAATTGGTAGTCATAACTACCAAACTATTTAGTAGTATACCTACTGTAATTATCATGTAACCCTACTAAGCGGGTTCTACAACCTTTTATTCTCTGGATTGAAGTATGAATTATTGAATCACTCAGATTACTGTAATTCAATTTCAGTACTATATCCCTAGTACATTCATAACTTAGTCTGAAACACTATAGTGTGAATTTTACATATACCATCTACTTCATTGAAATTGCCAACACTAAATTATATCTAAAATTAATTAGCCCTAGTAAGTAGCCC